>CM024601.1:7160178-7586331 GCA_014182555.1 Eucalyptus erythrocorys | reverse complement strand
ACAAGTTATAAACATTATGACTCATGGTGAGGCTCATCCCTTGCCTCCCATGAATCAGGATTTAGATCATGATGATCCTCTTGTCTACTTGTTGAAATCACGCCTCAAGAATTTTGATACAAATCTTGGTGGTGGAATAATGACTTGCTTGCCTTTCTTTTTTCACAAAGTTAAGCAAGTGTCTATGAGTTAGAACCCATGATCACTTGAACCCAAAAGGAAATGTACTCCTTAATAAATGACTCTCCCATGGGCATTGATTAGGAAAGGAAAAGGGATGAATTTGGCCGCTCACCACAGTGTGACACAGTGGGATTAATCAAACGCATTCGACAGGAGGGAAGGATGCAAACAGGGTTATAGCTTATGAGATTTTTCTTTCAAGTTTGCTTCAGATCATGCGAAAGGAACCCAAGTTCGCTATTTCAGAGAGAAATGGAATTGTCATCTCACTTTGTCAAATGAGTTGCCGGAGGGATTCATTACTTTAGTCTGCACCCCAGCACCAGCAGTCCCAACAGACTGAGATTCCAGCATTGGCTGGATTTTTTACTTCATCGAAAATTAGTTGTTTCTTTTTCTTATATTCTATCGTTATATGTGGGAGAAGTACACTAATGGTGCCATAAGTTGTATACGGCGCTCACTTTGGTGCCAAAAGTTTCCGTCGGATCACTTAAGTGCCAAATCGGAGGAAAAAAGATCACTTTGGTGCCACCGGCAAAAGATTCCGGCCACCAGCGAAAGATTCCGGCCAAAATCTGACGTTGTCTCAAACTCCGGCAAGCCACATCAGCATAAGAAACCAATAAAAAAAACGCCACGTGGATTTCCGGCAGATCAGATCGGCGTTAGCTTTCTTGCTTTAGTATCATTCAGACTTCAAAAAATCATGAGAAACAATAGCTGAATCTCCGTGTGAAGATTTGTATTTTTGAAAGAAGCAAACAGCTACTTAGACAACTGAAAACACTTGGGCAGAAAGCAGAAATCAAATACTAAATCAATCAAAATCTTATCTTGCAAGGTCTGCAGGAGCTCTTGACTTGCTCAGAAAGCGTTCTCTTGCCATCTTGCAACAGAGATTCAAACGCAATTCCAACAGAAAACGGGACATGGGCAACAACTCTTTGAGAAGTGCAGCTTTAAGAAAGAAGAGCGAAACAATCAACCTATTGGAAGGTCTGATGAATTCAAAAAACTGCAGAAAATCTTTGAGTAGCGTAAGAATCACAGGTTCACGTCTGATCAACCAGTTGTACTTAGAGAGTTGCTATTGGATTCGCTAGCCATTGTCCATCTTAGATTTCTTTTAAGTATTATAGCACCAACCTATATGGAATCCCCTAAAAAGGCAGCATAAGGCAGCATATTTGACAGACTTTGATTAACAATAATCAATGTGACGTCACGGGATTTTGCTAAGAACAATTTTCTAAGTTTCAAAGAGTCAAATTTGATATGTGCGCACTAGATTTATTAAATAGTCTACAGATATGTCGAATTAAAGAGGGCAACTGTGAAAAAATGCAAACCTCACTTAGCCATATAAAACTTTTAATGGATAATCTATATAAAGTTGAGTAGGTTCAAACCTACCTAATTTTTTACCTTTTCAAAAACTCGCAATCCATAAATCTACTCGTGCTGTGTAATAATATTTGGATATGCGCATGGAGCGGCACTCGCACTAAGTAACATCCAGGACAGACGTGGGGATTTAAAGCCTTCGCCAAACGAATGAAAGGATGAAAATGAAGATTCTACGCCAAGCTCAAGGCAGGATCGCATGCAATTTATACGCTCGAAGTGTGAGGCCGGGCACGGAGAAATGCCATGAACGGCCATGCCCAAGCCCACTCATTACCTACAACATTCACCACTTTTACTATTCAACCAACACAATATCACAACACTGTCACATTCAAATTTGCTCTCGTCACAATGAAGCACAAAAGGTGCTCACGTCTGAAGCATCTAGCTTACATTTTTTGTGAAAACCATGTTTACATACAAGACGTAGCAAAGAATTCCAAACTTGCTGAAGATTGCGCCTACCAAATTACGCATACGATGAATTTCCTCCATAGAGCTGCCCAATCCATTTGTTTTGATTTTTTCAATGAGTATATGCTTCCATTAGATTAATTATCTGAACACATATCAAGCTGGACTTGTGGATATCCAAACTTCATGCCTTGTAGAAATGCCCATCTAGTGGTGTCGTTGCTAGTGCCACCGTATACTAAAACAAAAATCATAATCCTCAGCTTCCAAATCGATTATAAGAGATTATGATGATGTGCAATCCAAGTATGAAGTTGAAGCTCATGGATTCAATCTATCGAGACTGCCAACACTGAAGCACATATCAAGTACATGTATAGAAGGAAGAAAATGAAAAGTAACTGAAGTTTGATACAGTTATGAGTAGTTTAAAAGAGACACGGGTATCCAACATTAAACTGACTAGTTCTATACGAGTTATGCCTTTGAATTTGCTTCCACGAGCACTGGGTATGAGTCTGGGAATTATTCAGGCAAAAAAACCTACACTTCTAGCTTTAAACATTCAGGGACGTTTCTTGCTCTGAACACAATCTGTTATTGACCTAAGGAAAATGACAGGTCTAGGAAGCTAGAGATACCAAAGAAGCAAGAACAAAGCTCATGAAGTAGCGAAAGTCACCCCAAAGAAAACTTTTTTTTATCTTTTTCGAAAAATGAAACAGGTGGAAAACAAAGCCACAGTCAAAATCACAAAAGCGGCGCAAAATTTGTTAAAAACGATAAAAGGGTATAATACAAACTCGAAAAGATTAAGAGTATTGGACCGTACAATGAATAAGAGATTATTGAACCGTTGACAAAGTTTCAAGTAACCACAATAATCTATAGAATAATGGCAAGTCCTATAAAAAATGAGGTCCACATTGAAAGAAGCTACAACGACACACCATTCTACCACAGAAAGATACACGGGCATTGTCATCTTTGCAGACAATTACCTCATCAATTGCCCCTTTGAAGTCGGTCATTATTGACAAGACAACCCACGCTGCAAGAAGAAGTCTTGGATTTTGGATGAAATTAATCCACAAGATGGGACTATTCTCCTCAAAGATGGCCTAATAGACAACGTCCAATCTGAAAATGGAAAATCGTTACATACATTATCACAGTTCATTAGATTTATCTCCCTCGATGTGTTGCAATTCTTCACCACCTTTTCTACCCCTTTGGTCGACAGACGCACACAGTGCATTAAGTTGAGATCCTTGAGATGGCAACATCTACTTATAAATGCCACTACTTGCTCGTCATTGAGTTTCAAGCCTTCTGCTTGCCAGACTTCTAACCGTGGAAGTTCAAAGTCGATGCATAGATTCCATATCTTTTTTAAACCACAGATCTCCAAATGACTGATTTCAGGGCAGCTCTTCAGCACATCCAAAATGCCGTCCCCAGTTATCTTCGAACAATCGCCCCCATTAAGATACTGCAATTTGAGGCACATGACACCCGATCTTCTTGAGGCATTCGTTGGTCAATTTACCATTAGAAGGTATCCAAAAGAGACCTCACTTGAGAATGCACCACGATATCAGTTCATTAGCATCATCCTTCCTTAGGTCCGTCTTCTCCCTTGCATTAGCTGCAGGAAGGGACATTGTCTCATGAGGTTATACAATCTTGTTGGAAGATATGCAGATCGGATCTGGCCAAATCAATCTTGATCTTGATTAATCATGATTGATCATAATTGATCATGATTTTCTCTTGTTTGTAAATTAATTATTGCATCTAAGATCTAGATTGATAGAGTAAATCAATTAATTCTTTATTCATAGAAAATTTGTATTATATCTGTATTACATTGTACACATCTCAATACACGAGAGAAATATACAGAAAATTTCTTCAGCTTCGTCTTCTCTCTCAAACTTCTTCCTTTACTCTTGCCCATTGCCTTCTAACATGGTATCAGAGCAGTATTGATCTCTGTTTTGCTTCCCCATCAAGACTTCATCGAAGAAAGTTCTTCGACACCTACAATACTCTCGAAGGAAAGAAGATCAACTCAACTTACCATGGCCTCTTCCCAGAATTCCAATCCAAGTGCTGAAGACAGAGCCAATGAAGAAAGAAGTCCTTCGTCTTCACAGATCAGGAATTCCCCTGCGAATTCACCAACCACAGAACCACAACTCACCTTACCTCTGCCTCAACAATGGCGACCCACGCAGGCTCAGTTCCAATTGGGACAACCCACAATGGGTCAACCATACCAGTGGATCCCATATCCACTTTATCTCGAGGCAAGCCCGAATCCATCATTGCCATTCTTCGTGGGTCACCAAAGCCACGATGGGGGCCCACCAGCCACGAGTGGGGCAAGCCCGACCATCGTGATGGAGCAGACAGGCGGAGCACACGAATCGAGTACGGGAGAAAATGCATACCCGAGAAGTGAAAATGCGGGGCTTCCAATCGGATCTAGCAAATCGGGTCAAGGGACAAATCCCTACCCGAATTTCATGCCCGGATACTTACCGGTCGGGTCAGGCGAATCGGGTCAAGGGACGAATCCCTACTCGAATTTCGCACCCGGTTTCTTACCCGTTCCAGCGACGGCGTTCACCGGGCGACCATAAATGGGCGATCCCTTGTACGTCTCCAACGCCGACGGACCGGAGCTTCGACTGATACACCAGCAATTGACCGGACCTGAAACATACTCGAAATGGTCCCAGGAGCTCCGGCGGGCATTAGTGACCAAGGATAAAGACGGATTTCTCAACAGGACGATTCCGATTCCCTCGGATGAACGCCTCGCCCGACACTGGCGAAAATGCAATCAACTTGTCCGAACATGGATCGGAAATAACATATCGCCAGAGGTCGCGGCTGGGCTTCCACCCACAGAGGATGCGAAAACCATGTGGGAAAACATCCGTGAAATGTACGAAAAAATGGATCAGGCGAAAATTTTTAATCTCATGCAGGAAATCAGTGAATTGAAACAGGGAAACTCGACGGTCACGGCCTGCTTCAACAGGCTATCGTCTCTTTGGAATCAACTCGAGGCTGTAGAAGAACAGCTCGAAGGGCCAGAATCGACCCTCGGACAGTACAAGAAGATCAAGGAGAGAGAAAAGGCGACCAGATTCCTGTTGATTCTCAATGAATCATACGTTACCTTTTGATCACAGATCCTTGCCATGGATCCAATGCCATCGATTGGGCGTATTTTCCAACTAGCGATGCAGGAGGAAGCCCAGAGAGCCACAACCATGAAGAACAGCGACAACATCGCTCTCGCCGCTCGAAGGGAAGGGAAAACCCTAACCCTAGCTCGGGAGAGAGAAAAACGAAACCCACTAGGGTTTGTAGGAGTCGACGCCAGCGGGTTTAAAAAGGACCCGATGAATGGTCCAGATTTCATGCAGGGATCCAACGGCTTGGATTACCAGCGTGAATCGAGTGGCCCAGATCACATCCGAGGATCAAGCGGCTCAGATTACTCGCGCAGATCTGATGGTCCAGAACACGCGCGAAGATCGGACGGCTATCATGGCATCGGGGCAGCGCCTGGATCGAACGGTGGAGATCAAATCTCCATAAAAGGGATGGACGGCCAGATTTTTGCCAAGTCATCAAAAAATTTTGCAAAAAATTTTAAAGGAAAGGGTAAATTTTTTTGTGATTATTGCAAACGTTCTAATCACACCATTGACAGCTGCTGGAAATTGCATGGAAACCCTAGAGAAAAGGAGAAAAAATTTCCACAAAGATATCAAGTCGATGGGACCGACCGGGCCCAAAATTGATCAGCCAGTCACATACGGCCAACTTCAGCAACTTATGCAAAAAATGGATATGTCAAAAAAAGGGGGCAGTTTCTCAGGTATCTCCCATTGTCTTATTAATTCTATTTCCAGAAAAGAATGGATTATAGACTCTGGGGCCACAGATCATATTATCTGTGACAAAGGATTATTTACAAATTTAAATAAACATTTGGATTTTCCTGTCACTGTACAATTGCCCAATGGACATGTGACTTATGTCAGAGTGTCAGGAACAATGAATCTTAGTCCTCAGCTTGTCCTACAAAATGTGCTATATGTCCCGGAATTCCAGTTCAACCTCATATCTGTATCTAAAATCTGCAAAGACAACTCATGCCAAGTGATATTCAACTCTGACAGATGTCTCTTTCAGGCCCTTTCGACTGGGAGAACGATGGGCTCGGGTAATCTCTTTGAAGGACTCTATTACTAGAAGAGTGATTTGAATTATTCATGCAATTCCTTAAATAAAAGCTCATTATGTAATTCACTTGCCAATGATAGCAATATTACAATGCATATGACATTGGGCCACAGTGCTGCTTTTCCATACTCTGAATGTTCAATTTGCCCTCTTGCCAAGCAATCACGCACCCCTTTCTCTTCTAGCACTTCAAGGACTAGTCAGTTATTTGCATTGATTCATGTGGACATCTGGGGACCTTATCATACAGCTAATCATGACGGCTCCCGTTATTTCCTTACGATAGTAGATGATCATTCTCGGGCGACATGGGTTTTTCTCATGCAATCTAAACAACAGGTTTATTCTCACCTGCAAAATTTCATTCTACTATCTAAGACTCAATTTAGGAAATCCATCCAGCGGATTCGCACTGACAACGGGAAGGAATTTTTTAGTCATGAATGCTCCCTGTTGTTCAACTCCCATGGAATTCAGCATGAAAGCTCATGTGTCTACTCTCCACAACAAAATGGAGTAGTTGAAAGGAAGCATCGTCATTTGCTGGAAGTCACTCGTGCTATCAAATTTCAGGCATCGATACCGGACAAATTTTGGGGTGAATGCATCATCACAGCAACTTATCTCATTAATAGAATGCCTACCAGAATCCTTAAGGGACGGACTCCATTTGAGTTGCTATTTGGGAAGAAACCCAAATTAGATCATCTGAGGATATTCGGCTATCTATGCTATCCTGCAACCGTGGGGCCTCGTGACAAGATGAGCCCACGTGCAAGACAATGTGTCTTCATGGGATATTCTAATCTCCAAAAGGGCTACAGGCTGCTGGAGATAGCCACGGGAGATTTTTTTGTAAGTTGTGATGTCATTTTTCATGAGCATATATACCCATTTTCTGACAATAGATTCTCACATGAGGACAGCGAGACAGTTTCCAGGCATCACATTCCTCTTCATGATGAAGCATCACATCAGGATCCTTCTTATATTCCAATGGTACAACCAACAATTCCCACTCATCATGTAGTCCCAGCTACTAAAGATTTATTTGAAAACAATTCGGACTCTTCAAGACATATTCATGAAGACTCTCTGGAAACAAATCTTACTGATGTGGATCAACCGGAGGCAACTCTTGCACATGAAGAGATCATTGATGCCACAACAACACAGCCCATTATCGAAGCTGATCCTCCTAGGAGATCTGGTCGATCCACACGACCACCAACCTGGACAAAGGACTATATATGTGCTACTCACAACTCACCAGGTATTCAATATCCAATATCTTCATATGTTTCCTTTGATAGACTATCTCGGGAACACAGATGTTGCATTAGTCGTTTGTCTGAAGGAACTGAACCGGGCAATTATGAAGAAGCCTCCAAAAATCCAAAATGGCAGGAGGCTATGAAGGCAGAATTGACGGCATTGGCTGAAAACCACACATGGGATCTTGTTCCATTACCAACTCAGCGCAAATCTATTGGCTGTAAATGGATTTACAAGATCAAATATCGTGCTGATGGTTCAGTAGAGCGGTACAAGGCAAGATTGGTGGCCAAAGGGTTCGCCCAAAGAGAAGGTTTCGACTATCACGAGACATTCTCTCCAGTTGCCAAGGACGTCACAGTACGTTCTTTCTTAGCTGTTGCTGCAATTAATGAATGGCATCTACATCAGATGGACATTCACAATGCCTTCCTTCACGGAGATCTTGATGAAGAAATCTACATGGACGTTCCTCCCGGGATACGAAGACAGGGGGAGAATAAGGTGTGTCGTCTCCGTAAATCCCTTTATGGATTAAAGCATGTATCAAGACAATGGTATGCAAAATTCACCAATGCTCTTACAATGGCAGGATTCAAGCAATCCAAATATGACTATGCTTTATTCACAAGAACTAAAGGTATGTCATCTATCTATCTGATGATTTATATTAATGACATACTAGTCATGGGTAATGATAGAACCTCTATAGAAACCTTCAAGGAATATTTGCATGCTACCTTCCATATCAAAGACTTAGAAGCACCCAAATATTTCCTTGGAATTGAAATTGCCCGATCTGACAAAGGAATTTCCCTTAGTCAACGGAAATTTGTTCTAGAGATTATATCAGAAGCAGGTCTATCAGGATGCAAGCCAGCTATGATTCCTATAGAGCAGAATGCCGGATTAACCCTTTGCAGAATATGATAAAGGAATATCTCGAAATGATGATCCTCTTCTCAGTGATCCATCAGGCTACCAGAGACTTGTTGGGAAACTTATATACCTGACAATGACTAGACCTGATATATCTTATGCCGTTCAGACACTTAGCCAGTTTATGCATCAACCGAAGCGTTCTCATTTGGATGCAGCCTTAAAAGTCGTCAAATACCTAAAGAGATGTCCAGGGCTCGGGATACTTCTCTCTAAAAGGTGTGATATGAAATGATGGCTTATTGTGATGCAGATTATGCGACATGTCCAATTACTCGAAGATCTGTCACTGGATATTGCATAAAATTGGGGGAGTCCCTATTATCTTGGAAGACCAAGAAACAAGCAACTGTGTCTTTATCCTCGGCCGAAGCAGAGTATCGAGCTATGGCCAAGGCCACTTGTCAGATAGTTTGAATCCAAGGATTGCTCAAGGATCTCGGAGTAGAAGTGCAGGGACCCACAAGATTATATTGTGATAATGATGCAGCTCTCAAGCTCGCATCAAATTCTATAGTGCATGAAAGGACCAAGCATATAGAGGTGGATTGTCACTTCACACGAGAAAAGATTCAGGAAGGAATAATTGAAACAAGAGGCATCGGAACGGCAGAGCAGCCAGCAGATTTATTCACCAAGCCCTTGTGTCAAAGACAGCATGCATATCTATTAAACAAGCTAGGCGTCTTAGACATCTATAAGCCACCAGCTTAAGGGGGAGTGTTGGAAGATATGCAGATCGGATCTGGCCAAATCAATCTTGATCTTGATTGATCATGATTGATCATAATTGATCATGATTTTCTCTTGTTTGTAAATTAATTATTGCATCTAAGATCTAGATTGACAGAGTAAATCAATTAATTCTTTATTCATAGAAAATTTGTATTATATATGTATTACATTGTACACATCTCAATACACGAGAGAAATATACAGAAAATTTCTTCAGCTTCGTATTCTCTCTCAAACTTCTTCCTTTACTCTTGCCCATTGCCTTCTAACAAATCTCGTCATCGTGAGATTGGAGGACTGACTGATGTTAATGCAGGTCAGACTGCGACGATCTTTGCATATCATGCTCATGTCGCGGATCTGTAAGGAAATGTATTGCCTCCTAATCTAAGACCTTGATACCCCGGAGCCTTAGCACAATATTCCGAATCCTATCGAACGAAAACCTCGAAGCATGCGAAAGAAAGAATTCCCTTAGCGGAAAGTTTGCCTCCGCGACAGACATCAGCAACCCATCCCAAATAAACGAGCCCAGAAATCCAGACTACTAAAACCCCCGGCGTGATGAAAGGAATCCACCAACTCCTCACAGAAAATCGCCCTCTCTTCCATGTCATTCGGGGCCAAGGAGACCAAGTGAGGCCTGTTCATCATCAACGAAACAATACCCCTCCCAAAGTAATTTACCCACATTGCCCAAACTTAACTTCCCTCGAGAGACGGGCAATTCAACGATAGAACCACAAGAGACTTATCAACGACAAACCGATTATCCGAAACGTCGATTCACGATAGCCTCTGCGGCGTCCGCAACGGGGCCGAGACACCGTCGTCCGTGACCCGAGCCGAATGGTCCCGCCTCGGATAGGCGATGTCAAGCTCTTCGAGACACACTCCACGATCGAAACCAAGGCGGTATCCCCCGTGATCCCAAATCGTGGGAAATCCTTTGGAGGGGTGGACCTAGATTATGAGTTGGCCGGCGGTGCTAATTATGGGGGGGACCGATTATATGTGAAATCAAATTATTAATCATTTAATATAAGATGGTACCAGGCTTGAGCGGACCAAGAAGGGAATTGCGAGTCCAAACCTACTCATTTATGCTTCTGTCCTGATAGACCGCCCAACCTGTAAAATATGGGTTTTGACCCAGTCAAAAAGAGAAGAAAAAGGAAGAAGCTTCAGCAGAGAGAGAGAGAGGGACCAAGAGTTTCCGGGAGAGGGAAAAGAGAAGAGAGAGAGAGAGAGAGAGAGAGAGAGAGGAAGAAAAGACAGAAAAAATAAAAAAAAAAAAAAAAAAAGAAAAGAAAAAGGAGGAGATAAAAGGGAAAGAGAGAAGGAAAGAAGGGGAGAGAGAGGCATGGCAGAGAGCTCAAAGAGAGTAAAAGAAAGAGAGAAAGAAGAAGAAGAAGAAGAGAAAAGAAGAAAAGGGGCTTTGCGCGTTCTCGCCATGGGAGCCTCGCCAAGCTACCTTAACTACATAATGCAACTCCCGGTAAGCACTCGTGCTCCCCCTTCGTTCAATTGGAGTAGTTTCAGACTTAAAGGGTTGAAATTCGGAATTTTGGGAAAATCGAGCGGCGAAGTATGATTTTTGAGTCGTTGAGCTGCTTATTTTTGTAGAAATGGTACTTTGGGATGTTGTGAAGCTATGGCATCTTACGGATCGTGATTTGAGCTTGCGGTTTGTCCGGAACGAAATTTTGAAGTTGGTGGCGCGTTCGGGTACTGTAGCGAACAGCAGCTTCGAGTCTGTTTTTTTGTTGTTTTCGGTACTATTTTGGGCCGGCTGAGTTGGGGTTGTTATTGTACGTTAAGAGAGCTTTCTAAAGACTATAAAATGGCTTGAAACGGATTTTTGTGGAGAAAGTTATGGCGTGTCAAAGTTGGCGCATGGGTTGTGCGTAGAGGAAAAGAAGGGGTTTATGCTAAATGTGAGCTTTCGTTGCGCATAGGTGTCGTTTTATCGACGAATAGGCTTAGTATAGGCGAGTCCTTATAAGAATATCCCTTTTTACTCGGCCCTTTGATATTATTTTTCCTTTAATTGTTAGGGATCCGAGTGCGTTGGCTCAAATAACCACATAAGTTGATTTTCGACTTTCCCAGGTGAGTGGTGTTATCTCTTCTAAGAATTTATAAGCTCATGTTTTTAAAATGATAAATGATTGATTATTTATGAGTTATGAATAAGCATATTTGTTGCATAAAATTTGGATCGGGCATTTACTGCGTTTTGGTATTTAAGAATGGTGTGAGAATTTTTAGTGGAAATATATGTTCTATTTGATGAACGAAGTTGATAAATATTACATATTTTGAGTTTGTGAAACCTCTTTACGAAGATCTCGGCTTTAAGATGGTTTATGGAAGGCTATATGAATATCAATTTGTAACGAGCTTTTTGAAATGTATTTGATTTGTGATTGATTTATGAGACGAGTCTTGAAAATTATTTGAGAATGTTTTATGAAAGGTATTTTTGGCGGATGAGTTGAGTTGCCAAATCTTTTGGGGATATATGAAATGATTTATGGATTTAGTTTGAGAATTATGGATGGTGTTGTTTTGGATTGATGTGGATGCTCAACATTGCTGTGAGCCCAGCGAGGGGTTTGTGGGTATGCGCATACTATTCTAGGATATCCTTGTGGGCCGAGCCACCGGCTAATAATAGGTGGAGACCTTGCCAAGGGGGGAATCTTGGTCGCCTCGTCACCAGGCGTTGTATCGTGGCCATGGTTTGATATTGAGCAATGGATTGGTCAATGGAGTGGACCATCGACATGTGATATGAGTTGGGTCGATGGAATGAACCATCGACATGTAATCTGAGATTAATCGATGGAATTGACCATCGATGTGTAATTTGAGATTAGTCGATGGAATGGACCATCGACGTGTAATTTGAGATTAGTCGTTGGAATGGACCATCGACGTGTAATTTCATTTGATTATCAATATGTGGTTTGATGAGATTAATCAATGGAATAGACCATTGATGCATATTTTATGAGATTGACCAATGGGTTAGACCATTGGCATTTGCCTATTATTATCTTGAATATTTTTGCTTTGAACATATTGTTTTAAAGTAAGAAAAGTTATATTTTGACATTGAAGGTTTGTTAAACTTCTGGGTTTGGTGTGGTATGAGATTAACCAATGGAATGGACCATTGGCGTGTGAACCAACGAGATTGATCAATGGATTAGACCATTGATGTTTATTTTGATATCGTTAAATGATTATTTCTGCTGTAAATATAAGCGCACATACTTATTATTTTACTGTATGTTTGTTATATCATGGATTTGAATTAAAATAGTTGCAGTTTGGTTTTGTAAATATGCATAGTGGGTGCTCGATCCGCTTAGAAGAGATGCACTACTCACTGAGCTATGGTTGCTCACCCCTTTATTTCAGGTTTCTCAACTAACGATGAGTAGGTACGAGAGCGAAATGGATATGGGGACTTTTAAGAATTGGATTTTGGGAGCTCTGAGGCTGCGTCCTTTGAGTGGAAGGACGGCCGTGTCATCCCCCATTCTTGATGGTTTTGGGGTGTGACACAACCCATGATCACATCTACAGTACTCAATGCATATAAGCTATCTAGTAGTAATTTTTAAGAAATCAAATCCAATCGAGTTCTTGAAAATATCTTGATGCTTGATTTATTTTAGCTTATCAGTACCAGATTAATAGGCAAAATACTAACCAACCTTTTCTAACTGAACACAAATTGGATGGTTGTTACATTCTAGTAATTCGCATGGCCATATCGATCCCTTTTATGGGCCTTTCTACAATAACGCGAGCAAATAATAGCATGGCAAAATTGTTGAGTCCATGATGAACCGTTGGATGACTGAGATGACTCTCAGCTGTTGACTGATCATCCTCAATCGCTGGACCATTACAGGCTGATTGTCAGGCATCTGGTCTTAGTCGATGATCACACCGCAATGGAAGGGTGGAGATGCCCCTCTTTTTTGGGTAGCTCTGTACTTTGGCGGGGGAGCCGGGGTTCTTGGAGTCCAGGTGCCGTATTGTATCATCGAAGGCTGTTCCCTAAATAAAGCAGGGGGGATTCATCCATGGCTTGTGTTGGTAGACAACAACCCTTGTCCTACTTAGACTTGGTCCATTTCTCACTTGGCTGGGAAGGGCAAGAAATCTACTTTATCAAAGATTAGAGCCTAGAATACTTCATCAATGATTAGAGCCAAGAAATTTGGCCGAAGGTAGACATAGATAAAATTTTTGTTTTATTGTCATTGGCTGATGTTTCCATTAGCATCAAGCCAAGGAAGAATTGAAGAAGTGCACAGTGAAAATGTCAAGTACAGGACCTCAGTTGCTGGTCTAGTCATGGCAGGTGAAACTAATCTCCCCTTTCTCAGCGGTACGGGACGTTACCAGCATCTGAACAATGAGTCACTAGATCTTCTTACATGTGACGAGTTGCAAGTTTTAGTTTCAGTCCCAAATTAGTGTACATTCACATCAAGCAGTGAAGATACCATCCGACCAAGTTCAAGATCAATAGATCCACTCATCCGTACTGCAGCTGCATGAATAGAATTTTCAGTCTACTTGACATCCAAAAACACGAACAAAAAGGTAACCTTTGATTTGATCCAAACATCATCCTGCTAAGATATCAGAATATTCCCTCCGTCGTGTAAAATATACTTCTGGAATGTGCTCAAAAATTTGATAATCATCCTTCTTGTGGTCCACTTGTACCTTCTCATAGAATTCATGAGACGTGTTGAAAAACCATGAACTTTTGAATCATGGGAATGTGTTCGATGCCGGATGGTAACCTTTCCAACCATTCATGGTGGCTGATGGTTAGGTCTCTAAGACACAGCATTGTTCACTTCTCCAAATTCATTGATCGGAGCTCCTCTAATTCCTCAAGCAGTAAGATTTTGAGCTTTGGAAACTGCCCTTTCTTGAAATCCAATTGTTATCCATCATAAGCCAGAGGCAGTTTAGCTCTACTAGCTTTGGCAATTTTCCGAGGGTTGCAAGGAGATCTTCCTCCAAGTGACTCCATCTTAATAAGATCTTGTCAAACATTTACAGGACGATATCCAACCTGGCAACTTCTCCAAATAGCCATGTAAGAGAAATGTTTAAGATACTTGGGAGGTAAGGATAAGCCATGGAGATCAAGTATCTCGTTCTTGTAAACTGCATGTACAATGAGAGACTTTAGCTCCTTTAAATTCTCAAGGGAAGTGCACAACAACTCACCTTGTTCCTTAATCAACTTGGTGATTCCCAACCGTGTTAATTTTGTTAGTTCCTTTATCAACTTGGTAATTCCTAACCGTCTTAATTTTGTTAGTTCCTTAATCAACTTGGTGATTCCCAACCGTCTTAATTTTGCTGGATTCCCAAGATCTTTCAATGGGCTGTCTGCTTCCACGAAACAGAGCTTTTCTGGGCACTTAAGTCCTCCGACTCTGCACAATGCCTTGAAGCCAATTAGCTCGTAACTCTCCATCAAGGGCGGTCTTCCTCGTGATGATAAATCAGGATGTGACGAATTCTTTCCAGTCCTTCAACCTCCTTAGGTAATTCAATGACCAAGCTTTGTTTGAGATCTAAAAATTCTAGATGCAGTAAGCCTTCCAATGGAGGCAGGAATTTCTTCGATTGAGGTATCCCTTAAGCTCAAGTACCTGAGAAGGATTAGCTCGAACAATGCACCTGTCAGATCCAAAACCTTGAGAAGCTTAAAATTGAATGGAAATAATGGATTCTCGGAAGTCCCCATCGTCGAAGCTTCAGATGAGGAGAGATTAAACACAAATAGGGAATGAAGTTGAGAGAGTTTCTCTTCATTCAAATCTGACTGTTCCTCCTTGGACGGATAGATGTCTTACTCTTCTAGGCCAGTTGGTGCTGCCCACACTACTAGTTATCCTTGATAGGTCCAAATGATCGGAAAGGAAGCAGAAATCTCTCGCTAAAGGTCATCCACTTGGAATGTGGAGAGCTCTCCATCACTTCTTACTTCCGCTGGATGGATGCACTTTCTATCAAGAATGTCATTGAAAAGACGACGAATACTTTTAAATCGGTTAGAAATCCTTCTGCAGCCCATAGACGAGAAACTCTGTTGCAACTGATCTCGCTATATTTGGGGAAAATGCTCATGTATAAAAGGCAAAACGGACGGTCGTCATGGGAAAGGACCTCCAATAGGTTATCTGAGGACCCTCCGCTTACCAACACACACCGTCGTTCCACAGTCGTCCTTAAGAAGCAACCTGATCAGCTGCTCCTTATGACCGTACAATCCGACCAGATCACCTCCTTGGGTCAGAACTGAATCCCTTGGAGGACCTTCGATGACAGAACTTCCCTCCCCTGTTTCGCAGTGCCTTTTAGTGGCAGATCCTTCTTGCTCCGATGTTTTATCATCAATATTGGGAGCAGATACTCCTTCTCGTCTCTTAAGGGCATCTGGGTGTTTGCAAAGTGTTTTAGAAAAGGCGTCCCGCCGAGACCTGTATCGATCTCGGCTGAAGTTGCCCAACTGCCCCAAATAGTTCAGACGTCCGTTGTTAACGCGTATAATCTATTTCCGTATCTTCTAACACAGCCAAATATCGATCGAAATATCGTAGAGCAGATCCTTCCAGTTGTCAGGGAGAAGGCCACGTACCAGGGAAGGTCTGCCTTGAGCCGAGGAGCCCTTGAATTTGCTGAGCAGATCCTTCTTCTTTCTCATGGGATTTGCCCTCGTGTGGAAAGACCACTCTCTCTTCCCCTTCTCTGGTGTCCGGCATCTTCCCTTGCCATCACACCAATCCACGGATCCAGAACGGCTGTTGCAAGGATTGTTCGATCAGGATTAAGAGCATGGAGGATCGATTATGGAGAAGTCCTCTGCCATCAAAATTCAAATCAAGGTCTTCAAGGCATATCGGAAGTCACAATGCAGAGGATGGACTATATTGGGGTAGATAATCCTCGTTCTAGTCACCCTTCTCCACCTTTTATATTTTAAAAGGAGAAATGACTTAAGTAAAAGTTTTTAGTCTACGCCTAATGGGGAGGATTTCCTGACTAACTTTCTCTGATCTTTTCCCGCCTGGATCACCAGAATTTCATATTAAGAATAATTGGCAAAGAAAGGAAATATAGCGTTCCATCCCTTTGAAAACCTTTCAATAATGTTACTTAACAAATCTCATATATATGACAGAATCTAAGAAAAAGGAAATCTTAGAATGGAATGGGTCGTGATAAATGCTGCATTAAGAGATTCGATTTCTTTTTTGCAAATAGGATAGTTAGAAAATTAAACGAATAATCTATACTTTTTTTTTAAAGTATAAGAAATGGATCGTCAGTATGCTTGTGAGTCTCGTCCATTGAAGTAAATGCTTCCTGCTCACTGCTGTTACTTCAGTTGCAATTGTTGCACAGGTGGGAAGCGGCGACTCGAGAAATAGAGAAAAGAAGATGAGCAGTAACAAGGGAAGAGAGAGAAGAAATGGAGAAAAAGAAAAAAAATAAGAAAATAAGAAAATTTAAAAAATTAGGGGTGCGTTTAATAATATTTCTATTTCTGGAAATAATTTCTTTTGATAAATAATTCTTTTATATTTTTATCACCTAAAATAGTTTTTGAATAAAACAACATGTTTAGTAACAAAGTACAAAATTTATATTGCCATAATAGAAAAAGAATACAAATGTATTTGGTATAGCTCATAAGTTGTTTTATGACGTGGAATTTCTTTTAACTTTTTAATAATTTTTTATATACATCATTTTTTCTTTTTTTCTTTTTTTTTTATTCTTTCTTCTTCTTCCTCCTCTAGCCGGTCGTTGGGTGGCAGATGGCGAGCAGTGGCAACAGATGGCGGTGATGGACAACTAGGGTGAATGGTGGGTAGTGGACGATGGCTGGCAGCAGTGATTGGCAGCATGCGGGGTGGCGAGGAAGAAGAAGAAAAGGAAAGGAACTGACTCATTTTTATAAATTATTTATGGAAACAATAAGTTACTTTTTTCCTATTTCTTATTTCTATTTTAAATCCATTCCTCAGCTACTTTTCTATTCTGGTAAATAAAAAAATTAACTAACATCATTGGACGAATTTATGTTCTTTTTATATTCTAAAGAACAAAAGAACAAAGAAACAAGAATGTCATGCAGTGTTTAAACAAAATGGGTCACCTCGTGAAAAGTGGCCCACATTAGATCGCTAATTATGACTCATAAGATAACTGATAATGAGTGGATTACCACATCAGAAATTGCAAGCAAGATTTGGGCAAAAGGACTTGATTGAATTTCACTTAAAGGTTGAGAACGACATTGGTTTAGTCGAAAGCTTTGAATTGAATTTTTCATACAATAAGGGTGTGTTTGTTTCACGAAAAATGCAACTTTTTGGAAAATATTTTCCGGGAAACCATTTTACAAGAAAACGGTTAGTTTTCATTTGTTTGATGATACGCGACTGAAAATATTTTCTGGTATTTGGATTGCATTTGAAAAATAATTGAAGGTGTAAAAGACGCTGACGAAAAGGAAAAGGAGGGAGTGAAGCCAACGGGAGCGCAAGAGGGGCTAGGGTTGGAGGAGGTGGCAGTGACGAAAGGAAGGGGGCGAAGGAGAAGGAGAGAAGGGAGGAAGAGTTAGGGTTTATGTTGACAAGTAAAGAAAAAAAAGAGAGAACAAGAAAAAGAAAAGAAAGAAAAAGAAAAGAAAAGATATAATAATAACAAATTCAAAATTTTTAATTAGAATTTCTTTTTAATAATAAATTTTTCATTAAGCAATAACCTTAAAACATTTTGGAAAACGTTTTCCAATTTTTCAAAGGGGAAATCGTAATTTAAGCTTTGGAATAAATATATTTTCCGTTGACTAGGAAAATATTTTCCATTGACTCATTTTCCTAAATGAACTAAACGCTGGAAAATAAGGAAAACGTTTTCCCGGAAATTGTTTTTCGCAAAACAAATACAC
This sequence comes from Eucalyptus erythrocorys, assembly GCA_014182555.1. NCBI lineage: Eukaryota > Viridiplantae > Streptophyta > Magnoliopsida > Myrtales > Myrtaceae > Eucalyptus > Eucalyptus erythrocorys. Next base: position 7,568,093 of record CM024601.1, on the reverse strand, counting down.
CCTAAGCTTAGAACTGAATTTGCAAACTTATTAACTATCTTCAACCTAGGTCAACATAAAATACCCAAAAGATTTGTTATGACCGGTAAGCAACAAATTAAAACTCATTTAAGGTCTTTAAAATTCATTAGAGATATAATCTAGCTGACTCTAATAACTGTTCTCGTGACTAATGTTGAAAAGGCAATCTTAAACATTTCCAAGATGCAAATATTAATTTGCACTTCACAATTGCAAGAAATTTTGCATGGTCAATGAAGTGTTGGCTGCATTCCGGGAAAAACGACTGAAATGTCGAGAATTGTTGAATGGGCTAACCAAGAATACGACTGATAACAACATCCAGAAACAAAAGCTGTTTTCCTACCTAATTCTATTTTTTAGAATGAAATATTGTTATAGTTGTGTTGCTTTTACGATTCATTAATTAATTTGATTAATATTCAATTTCTATATCAGTACCTACTACAAAATTTTATAAGGCCATTGTTGATTCTTGACTTTAGAATCTCACCATCCTAAGGTTCAATCTGTGTTAAATCTTCGGATGATATTACAAGGATCGAGACTTACCCAATAACAAAAGATCAACACAACAAATAATTAATGACTAGTCAGGCAGACTTATGTTGAAGAAAAATCCCTTAGAGTTTTGAAGTTGACAAAATAGCCTCAATAGTACGGTCTAAGGACTCCAAGACTCAGTCAGTTTCGTCTGAAGTTTTCAAAGTCTAAAGGTTTTCAAAGACAGTCAGACCCAAAAGTTTCTGTCTGAAGTTTTTCCGTCTGAAGTCAGTCAAGACACAGTTTCAGCCTGAAGACCTTCTAGACTCAGTTTAAGTTTGACGACCTTCAAGACCCAAATCTAAGTCTGAAGACAGTTCGCGATTTTTACAAGCTGGCCATAGGTTATTCTTATGGCTAAGAAAAGTAAGATATTGAATTTCATATTTCCTAATCTTAACCATGGAATATCTCTGGCTGTGATCGAGAGCTTGGAAGATTTATTCTTCGGATTTTATCTATTAAAGATCAAGTTTATTCTTGGAAGAATCTAATTTTGGGAACTCAAAATCCTGATTGTATGGACAAACAGGATTGACGAGCTACTATCTACTTACGTTTTCAGCGACAAGGAGATTACTTAAATTGATTCAGTCCAACGGGTTGATTGGATGAATTTTTGGTAAGTGCCAACGGGTATGAAGGCACGAATGCTATTTAAGGTGGATCGATATTGCTTGGAAATAAGGAGAGACTGGTAGAAAATTCTCGATGTTAGAATCTCCAAAATCACTTGTTCTCTAAAATCTTTCATGTTTAAATTGTGTATCGAAGAGAGTGAGATATAGTGCGAAAGCAAAGGAAGCTGTAAGAGAGACTGTCTATTGAAGAAGTCTAGTCCGTATACTTTGTAACAGCTCTCGTTTGCTACATAGTGATTATAGCCGAGGTTGGCTGCCAACGTGGAGAGTAGACGTAGGCTTGGACTAAGCCGAACCACTATAATCCTTGTGTCAATTCTCTCTTACCCTACTCTATTTACTTTATGAATACGTGCTTTATTTATTATTGATATATCTTTGATATCAACGTATTCTACCGCAAAAGATTCCAAAAAAATTCCGCAACAACCTATTCACCCCCCCTCTAGGTTGATTCACTAGCCTATTTCAACTTATTCGTTTGTATTTTTCGTGCCAAGTTCCTCATGCCCCTGTCCTCATTTCGTTGGGAAAGTGAAGAACTCGATCACATGTCCCAAATGCGTTCTTCATATTAACTTAAGGATTTGTTTATTTCATGAAATATACTATTCGAAAAACATTTTTTGAATTTTCCAACGTTTAGTTTGCTTAGAAAAATAAGTCAATGAAAACCTACGCTTAAATTCAAAAAAAAAAATGATTTCCTTTTTAAAAATAAAAAAAAAAATCATTTCCATAATATAACTAGATATTAATGCTTAAACCTAAAATTCTACCGTTGGACATGGAAATCTAATGTTGGTTCATGGGCCTCAACATCTAAGACCACGTATCTAGGACTCAAGCTAGGGACCATTAAGTTGGGGCCCGTGACCTCGATGCCCATTGCCCAATCTCTAGTGCTTGTGCTCGAGTCCATTGAGGATTAGCATGGGACCTTGGTGCATGTGCCCGAGGCTCTAGTGCCTAGGCTCGGGTCATTAAGGCTGAGCCCAAAGGCTAAGCATGAGATTCTAGTACCCAAGCTTGCATACTAAACACCCAGGCTGAGGTCCACAAATGTTGTGCCTAGGTCCTTGTTGCTCGAGCTCAAGTCCCTAATGCCTGAGCCAAGGTCTATCGAGGCCAAGGCTCGAGACCCCAGTGCCCATGCTCAAGTCCATTGAAGTTGGGCCTAAGACCCCGATGTCTATGCTCTCATCCATTGAGGCTGGGGTTGGTACCTTGGCACTCATGCCACAATCCATCAAGGGTGGGCCTAACACCTAGGTGCTATTGCCCCAACCCTTGGTGCCCAGGTTGAGGTTGATCAAGGTCAAACCCAAGACTATGGTGCCTGTACTTAGATCTCTAGTCCCCTATGCACAAGTTACTAACACAATGTATTTCTATTTGGAAAAATCAAATCGGATTTTTAATATCAAACTTTGGAATATACTTTTTAGTTCATTATCCAGTTTTAGCTAAACACAGAAAAATATTGTTGTGTTCCTGAAAACGGACTTCTTGGATAATATTTTTAAAAATCTGTTGTATTTTCTGCAAAACAAATTAAGCCTAAGTCTGTATAGTGTAAAGCAAAGACTCAAGAAAAAGAGAAAAGAAGATAAGGTGTAACGTCAAAAAAGAAAAGGGCGAAGGGAAGAAAAGAAAAAAACAAAGGTAAGATGAAAAACAAAAACAAAAACAAAAAAAAGAGAGAAAATTTAGTAATTTAAACAAAACATGGTCGTCTTTTGAAAAGTTATCCAGATTAGATAATTAACCATGACATATAGGATGGCTAGCTATGAGTAAATCACCACATCAGAAATTTTAAACATGATATTGGTGGGAGGACTTAATTGAATTTTCATTCAAAGGTTGAAAATGACATTGGTTCAATTATAAAGGGAGAAAGCTGTCTAAAAAGTTTTAAATCTATTATATTTTTATCAGTTCAATTTTAAACGTTTTAATTTCACCAATTGAGTCATAAATCTTTTTATGTTTTGATAATTAAGTTAGTCAATTTTAGCCAAAAATCGCTGATGTGATCGTTGACCATCTTACGTAGCACCAATGGCATTAACATTAACAATTTTCAGTAATATATAATATTTTTCGTATTTTTGTTATTTTTTAATTTCTTGAGGGTTATAGGAGGTCTAAGAAATGCATATGCATGTTAGGAATTAAATCGCTAAGGATCCTTTCCTTTAGAAGCTCATTTGAGTAAAGTAATTTATTTAGAGTGCGTCTCTATATAGCATGTTAAATCTGCATATTTATATTTCCTTCAATGATTTAGTCTATCTTAGAAAATTTGTATGGACGGTGCCCTGTCCTTAAGGATTATAATAGGTCTTAAGCAATCCTTACATGGAAATGCATATGCGTGTTAGGAATTAAATCACTAAGGATCCTTTCCTTTAGAAGCTCCTTTGAGTAAAGTAATTTATTTAGAGTGCATCTCTGTATAGCATGTTAACTCTGCATAATTATATTTCATTTAATGAATTAGTCTATTTTAGAAAATTTGTATGGACGGTGCCCTGTCCTTGAGGATTATAATAGGTCTTAATCGATTCTTATGTGGAAATGCGTATGCATGTTAGAAATTAAATCACTAAGGATCCTTTCCTTTAGAAGCTCCTTTGAGTAAAGTAATTTATTTAGATTGCATCTCTGTATAGCATGTTAACTCTGCATATTTATATTTCATTTAATGAATTAGTCTATTTTAGAAATTTTGTTTGGACGGTGCCCTGTCCTTGAGGATTATAATAGGTCTTAATCAATTCTTATGTGGAAATGCATATGCATGTTAGAAATTAAATCACTAAGGATCCTTTCCTTTAGAAGCTGATTTGAGTTAAGTAATTTATTTAGAGTGCGTCTCATTATAGCACGTTAAATCTGCATATTTATATTTCCTTTAATGAATTAGTCTATTTTAGAGAATTTGCAAGGATGTTGCCCTGTCCTTGACCGTAGTAATAGGTCTTATGCATTCAATTCTTACATGGAAATCCATATGCATATTCGGAAATAAAAAAGACTAATAATCCTTTCCTTCAAAAGAAAAAAAGCTACCATTGTTCGCTTCTGGAGGGTCGTGAGACCAACGCCATTTCTTCATTTTGCTTCTCCTATACATATATGTGCTCCAAGTTCAACTATCTAACACAGAAAATAGAAGCAAAAAGCTTCTCTTTCTTTTGCAATTTCGAGATGAAAAACCAGAAATGCAGATTGTCCGCGATCACCTTGACGATTTTCATTCTTGGTCTCATTTGCATTCTAAGCATCTCCCCTGCTAATACTGCCACTGCAGTAGCTGATTCGGGTGGCTCGTTGTCAACTTATTTAATCCAAGTACGAAAGCCAACGGACAAACAATTTGCTACTTCAGAGGATCTGGATGCTTTATACCGGTCATTTTTACCTACCACAGCAACCAGCTCTAACCAAGAGGAAAGAATGGTTCACTCATACCGACATGTGGTATCCGGGTTCGCGGCCAAATTGACTGCCGAGGAAGCTAAAGCCATTCGGGAAAGGGACGGTGTTTTGGACGTGCGTCCGGAGAGGGTGCTCTCTCTACACACAACTCACACCCCGGAGTTCTTGGGATTGCGTCAAGAAGTTGGGCTCTGGAAGGACTCCAACTTCGGCAAGGGCGTGATCATCGGAGTATTGGACTCAGGGATATCTCCCCAGCACTCTTCCTTCAGCGGCGACGGGTTGCCACCGCCCCCGGCCAAATGGAAGGGCAGGTGCGACTACAACGACACATACTGCAACAACAAGCTCATCGGTGCGAAGTCCATCGCTTACGGGAAGTTCTTTCCGCCAATTGATGATGTGGGCCATGGCACACACACTGCCAGCACAGCTGCGGGTGCTTTTGTGAAGAATGCCAGCGCACTCGGTAATGCCAAAGGCACGGCCGCAGGCATAGCGCCTCTTGCGCATTTGGCAATCTACCGGGTTTGCAGTATTAGCGGGTGCCTTGGGCTCGACATATTAGCTGGGTTCGATTGGGCCATCGAGGATGGTGTCGATGTGATTTCCCTCTCTGTTGGAGGAGATTCCTATCCGTTCTACAGCGATGTGATTGCAGCAGGTTCATTTGCTGCCATCCGAAACGGCATCTTCGTGAGCAGCTCCGCGGGGAATAGGGGGCCAGACAACTACTCATTGTCAAACGAGGCACCGTGGCTTCTCAACGTGGGAGCCAGCACCACAGACCGCAGCATAAAGGCCACGGCGCGGCTGGGGAACGGGAAGGAGTTCGATGGGGAGACCTTGTTCCAACCGCGAGACTTCGATTCGACCCTACTTCCCCTGGTTGATCCAGCACAAAACGGAAAAAACTCCTCGGCCTTTTGCTTTCCCGGATCACTAAAAGACCGCTCGGACCTCAGAGGAAAAGTGGTCGTGTGCTCCGTAGGCGGCAATGTTACGGGAGTCGACAAAGGTCAAGAGGTCAAGGACGCAGGTGGTGCGGCCATGATCCTCGTGAACAGTCCTGTGGAGGGAGCCACCACCCTTGCCGATAAGCATGTCCTACCCGCTGTCCATGTGGGATATGACGCCGGGAGAGAGATCAAGAGAGCTACCTAAACACCACCTCAGCGCCAAAGGCCACGATCCTATTCAAAGGCACTGACATCGGGAGATCGGTCGCCCCGGTTGTAGCATCCTTCTCTTCCCGCGGCCCCAACTACCAAAGCCAGGGCATCCTCAAACCGGACATCATCGGCCCGGGTGTGAACATTCTCGCCGCCTGGCCAATTAGTTTAGACAATTCTACAGACGATAAGCACTCATTCAACGTGATCTCCGGGACCTCCATGTCCTGCCCCCACCTCAGTGGTGTGGCGGCACTGGTCAAGAGCGCACACCCCGACTGGTCGCCAGCGGCCATCAAGTCCGCCATCATTACCACTGCCTCCACCTCCAACACGGAGGGCCAACCCATCTTGGACTATTCGCTCAATCCAGCAGACATATTCACCACTGGCGCAGGACACGTCAACCCATCAAAGGCTGTTGACCCGGGTCTCATTTACGACATAGAACCGCAAGATTACATTCCTTACCTTTGTGGGCTCAACTACACCGACTCCGAAATCGAGCTCGTAGTTAATGAAAAGGTCACATGCTCGAGCACTGGGAGCATACCCGATTACCAGCTCAACTATCCATCGATCAGCTTGACGTTTGATGGTTCGGTGACGAAGTTTAACGTGACGAGGAAGGTGAGGAACGTCGGACCTGCTAACTCGTCTTACAGGGTGGTTATCGACCCCATCACGGGTCTCAACTCAATTGGCGTGTACCCGAGTAATCTGGAGTTCACGAAGGTGAACGAGACAGCGAGTTTCAGCGTTGACTTCACAAGGAATGAGACGGCGACCCCGCCCCTTGCTCAAGGGGCGATCACATGGGTATCCGCTAAGCATTCAGTTCGAACCCCTGTCGCCGTTGTCTTTTAGTTATCGCAAGGAGTGTCTGTGATTTCCAGAAGAAAAAGGACGGACTGAACTGGCCGGATCATTGAACCAAGAGGGCATTGACACAATTCACTGCTTGAATTTGCCTTTGAGAACATCGTCGTTTATCACCTAGTATTTATCTTGACCGGTGGTTTCATTATTTCTTCGTGAGGTTAACCTAGATTTTCTCTCCACCAGGAAATTCAATTAAACTTTAATTTATGGTCATTGCAATGGAGAAGTACAAAAATTTGGGCAGTTATCCTCGTTATATAAAAAATTTAGCATGAGTTGATAAATTTCAAACACAACAACCTAGTTAAAGAATTTTCTGTATAAGATTCATCGTGTATGTATCATAGATGGATAAAATCATCTACACATGAATAATAAATGTGTTATGTTTAATTCATTTCTCCATATTTATACATGAGAGCTCCTTTCATAAAGTCTTGTTGTACAATAAGCAGTTCAAGTTCATGTTTGAGTTCCAACGTTATGATGATTAATGACTGAGGCAGGCTCGATCAACCAGAGGAAATTGACAGGAGGATAAAGGTTTCTATAAATAAGAACTCCACTTTCATAAATACCAATTCTAAGCTCACGCCATATATGAACATTTGCCTTTATCTAGCTTCTAAAGTAAACTTAAATCATATCAACCAACAATTAACTCCTTGGATAAATGATAAAACAATTGGGATGCACGTTGTGAAGTCTCAAATGCGATTTTAACTATGCGATCAATTGGATTTAGGCCGACAAAAAGAGAAGGGAATATCTTGCGAATCTCTGTTCAGAGGTTGCATTCCTTTGTTCAATTTGGGAAGGGGGATTTAGTCTTTACCTACAAAGGCTGGATAAAGAAAAAGCAAGGCTCAAACCCAACAAGTCTGGTATCAACAAGGTCTGGGCAATGGCCGTCGGGGCAGAAAGAAAGAATAGGAAAAGAAAAAAAAAAAGAGATAATAAAAAATTTCAAAAAAAATATTAAAATATTATTAAAAATAATCCGTGTTAATGTCAACTGTGTCATATAAGATAGTCAATGTCAATGTTAGTAATTTCTAGCTAAATTGACTAGATGTACTCAATTAAAATAATAAAAAAATTTATGATTTAACTAGTAAAATTTAAATGTTTAGTACTAAATTGTCAAAAATATAATAAATTTAGGGCTTTTTCGATAATTTTCCCTAGTACAAATGTCCCGTTCCTGAGATTGCTCTCATCTGGCTCGCCATTGTTGCGGTAACCGCTCTTATTTTTCTTTTCCCATGGCCTTCTCCTCTTAAGTTGCTTCTCTGCACTCTTCCTGCCATTGCTCGAGAGATTTCTCAGCATGAAACCTACTTTATAAGATATTATAACGTACATGCACAAACTTTATGTGTAATAATGTGAATTGGGGGTGGGAATAGCGAAGAGTGATGCGGCTCTTGGATGATTTGTGCAAATTTCTTAAAATTGACTTAAGCGCATTATTTTTTTTTAAGGTTTTGGTTTCGACATCCAGACCTATGGCAAAGTTGTGTTAAACTCATAACAGGTTATAGAGATTTGTCCTCTCTCTTCTCAATTATGGATGAATTTTACGATTTCTGTTTCGCTAGAAGCTATGTATTTGGCGATGATAATAAGATTGCCGTGCTATATTTTTGTGTGCTCGGCTGTTATTCTAGTAAATGTCGTAAAAGAGCTCTGTCATTACTTGTTTGTACCATGATAGAAAAGCCCACGTGTGATAGAGATGTGGCGTGTCTTAACTTGGATGATTATTCATCCCCTTCCCCTTGAGAGAGGTCCGAATCGATCCATAAAATTACATTTCCGAGAAGATGTTGCCCTGGTTAATGGCACAACTACATTTTGACCCAAAAAAACAAACGAAAAAAAATGGCACAGCAACATAAGTAAGATAAGTTCATACGTATGCCTTAATTTTTGTCTTTTCGTATTTGAGTATCCGAACTTTCGGTCGATCATCAAGGATATTAAAATCTTGTGATTCATATAATAAATCCTTTTTATTATCATCGTACTTGATTTTTTATTTATTTATTTTTCTTGCTAGTATACTACAAAATTATTGAGTTTTGCACTAGAAAGCATTTGACTAGCTATTCAAAGTGTCAAACAAAGAATAAGTGCTCTCAATCTTCATCCCCCTTCCACTAATGAAAGCAGTTTGATCGAGGCAAACAGAATCAAGAAGAGCTGCTCCCAATCTTGTAGCTATAACAGAAGTAATACGATCCTGCATATTATGCTGCAGCGAGAAAAGAGGCCTGAAATCACTCATTTTAGTGGGATTAGGCACCTTAAGAAATAACGGGGCACAATCTCCTGTGTATATTAGGTCTAGATTGAGGGCCTCATGTAGCTAACAGCATACCCACTGGTGGCCATTGCCAAACATAACGAGGGAAAATGCAATTTTGGGATACAAGTCAAAGTATCATGGCTATCTTTTTCTTCTCTATCTAACATTGCCATTGTTGTCATGTATATTGTACATGCAGCATTTGTTGTCCTCTGGATTTGAATTTGTGTACTGGCTAGAGACAGAGTTGTGAAGAGTGTTTCTGGCATTACGATCGCCATTATTCGCCTTAAGAGAGAGAGATTTGTCAATTAGCGTTGATCCCATGCTTAACGCACCCACGAAGCTCTACCGCTCCACCGAGTAAATTCTCCACGTCTTCGCACGACGCATTACGAGTTAATGCCTCGAAAGGTCGCGACATTGGCAACGATTGAACACCATGAGAGAAGGAAGCAAACGGCGTTAATTAGTCGGTTTGGAGAAGGGAGGGCACGACGTCGTTCCATTTGGGAGATTTTCACCGCTTGCCTCATCATCGTCCGTCCGTCGGTCGAATCGGACGCCAATTTGCAAATTCAGACGATAACTCCAGCGATGGCCAAATTTGTCTCATGAATAAAAGTTTGCGTCTCTTTACAAGACACTAGAATATTTATTTTTGGGAGAAAAATCTCAATTTCTATTTTTAAGAGACAGATATTTCGCGGAAAATGCCGCACATGCGGTTGCATTCATTGATGGACAGAAACGATAAGATAAGATGATGTCGGGAATAACTGATTCCCTAAAATGGATTCGACACTAAATCGAACCCCTAAAACGACTGTGGAAGACGAGACCGGGAAAAACACATGTATCACCAATCAAAAAGGACATCACAAAATCGAACGTATCTTGTTAGCCACAAATTAAACACCGATGTTAATTTGAGGAAGAAAAACTGATCCCGTTCGATCTGATGACATATATTTGCCTTGAAGGGGAGAGAATTCCGACTCATTTTTGCTTACTGTTCTTTTTGGAGGGAGAGAGGGAGGAGGAACGTACATATGTTGAAAAGATATGTTCCTCCCTTTCTTTTCTCCCTTAAATACGTCTCCTCCAAAGGACGTATCCCTTTGACATAAGACGTTCCCCCAAAAGTCATAACCCTTCGACATACCCCTTCATCCATGGGCCTTTATCTTGCGGGCCGAGCTTTTAGACCAAATATGGGCGGACAGACCAACTTAGGCCCATCACATAAATTAATAAAACCATCATATTCTACTCGCACATGGTGGGCCGAACAAGATCCTCTTTTCCTCTCTTTAACATTCATACCAGTGAATAATATGTACGATCAGCATACTTTGAGAGCTCGTTGCCATGTCTACACCATCAATACCATACAGATGATAGTTCAAACATACTCAATGTCTAATTTGAGTTCATGTATCTACTCATTCACATAATTCATCAGAACTCATATCTAGCATCTTAGACAGATAAAGTAAAATATGTGAGGTATTTTACTTTCGAACATAGTACATATCATGTCCTCATCTTAACACTTAGTTAAGGCGACATATATATTTTAAGCTTGAGCTCTCGATTATCACCTAGATAATAAGCTTAAAAACCATCTCATCTCTATTTATCACATAGTAAATAGAGGTGATTACCCGTGTGAGTGGACTAATCTTATATCTGTTTGACATACTTTCTCAACTTATATAATGCACTAAGTATTAAAATGCATAAACGTCAAACAAGGATTCATAGGCATTAATTAATGAAAAAACACAAATTCATTAAATGTGAACACTTCAGGGAAATTACAATATTCAGTACATCAGCTTCTACGCAGTCATAGAGATTTTACATGCCCACATAACACATCTCTAAGTATTAACTTTGTCATAGGATCTGTTACCATTCTATGCGTATGTACTGTAAGTTCACATCCTTTAATATAACCATATCTTTGACAAAGTTATACTTGGTATCTATATGTTTGGTCTTGCCATGATATTTTGAATCTTTGGTGTATGCTATAGCTGCTTGACTATCACAGTTAACCAATAAGGAGTCTACAGCTTTCTTAATAACATCTAAATAATCCAAAAATCTCTTAAGCCAAACACCTTCTTGTACTGCTATTGATAATGCCACGAACTCAGCTTCCATCGTGGACAAGGCTATATACGTTTGCTTCTTACTACTCCATGATATGGTGTTATTGTTTAGTAAGAAAGCAAATCCAAAGGTAGATTTCCTTTCATCTAAATCTCCTTCCCAATCAGCATCTAAATAGCCTTTAAGTCGCAGATCCTTTCCTTGGTAATTCAGCTTGTAATCAGCAGTTCCCTTCAGATACCTCAGTATCCTTTTAATGGCTTTCCAATGTGCTTGACCTGGATTAGATTGGTATCTACTCACCATTCCAACTGCAAAACATATGTCAAGTCTTGTACACTTCATATCGTACATCAAGCTCCCAACAGCACTAGCATAAGGAACATGTTTCATTTGTTCCTTCTCTTGTGAAGTCATTGGACACAATCTATGGCTCAATCCTTCACCTTTTGCAATAGGAGTGTCTATGGATTTACAATCTTGCATACGAAATTGTTCAACAACTTTATCTATATATATTTTTTGTAAAAGAGATAGTGACATCTTCGAACGATCTCTTGAAATCTTAACTCCAAGAATGTATGCAGCCTCACACTTATCTTTCATCTCAAAGTTAGAAGATAACCAACTTTTGACGATATTAACAAACTCCATATTGCTTTTGGCAATTAGCATATCATCAACATATAATTATATGATCACAAATTGATCTTTGGATCTTTTGATATACACACAATGATTCTCATCAGTCATTGTAAAATCATATGCCATTATGGCATTGTAAAAATGTATATACCACTGTCTTGATGACTGCTTAAGGCCATATATCGATTTCAAAAGTCGACATACATTTTCTTCTTGGCCTTTTGTAATGAAACCAATAGGTTGTTCCATATATATTTCCTCATCCAATTCTCTATTGAGAAAAGCAGTCTTTACATCCATTTGATATAATTCAAGATCCATACTTGACACTATTGCCAGAATAATGCGAATCGAGATAAATCTCACAATAGAAGAAAATGTTTCCTCATAATCAATTCCTTCCTGTTGATTATACCCCTTCGCCACAAAGCGAGCTTTATATCTTTCTATTGAGCCATCAGCTTTACGCTTTATTTTGAAAACCCACTAGTTCCGAATAGCTTTGCGTTCTTTTGGAAGATCAACCAGTTCCCAAACATAGTTTGACTTCATTGACTCCATTTCCTCTTCCATTGCATGCATCCATTATTCCTTACTACGGCAATTTAGAGCCTCATGTATATTTCTTGGCTCATCCTCATCTTGTGGAGCAACCATAAAAGTTTCCCCTTCAATATCAAAATGTCGACGGGGAATACTTTTGCAACTTGTTTGCCATACGGGGGATTGTACACTTTGCACATCATTTCCTATTATGCTCCCACTAGGATTAGATAATGATGATATCGCCTCATCATGTGGTTGTAATTGAGAGTGAGTTGAATTAAATTCATCACTTCTCATATTACTCCCACTTGGACGAACTCCACTAATATCATTATCTTAATCCAAGCTTTCAAATAGGGAATAATCATCACCTATTTCGCCCTTCTTAGGAAACCCATTCTCTAAGAATGTGACATCCCGTGATTCAAATTCAGTTATACTCCCACTTTCCTGCTCACCTAGGAACACATACCCTTTCGAGTGTTCGAAGTATCTTATGAAAATAATCTTGTTTCCTCTAGGACCCAATTTCCCAAACTTATGAGAGGATTTATGAGTATAGGCAGCACAACCCCATGGCTTAAGAAAACTGAGTGGAAGTAACTGATTTGGAAGTCACTCGGTTAAGTATATAGACAGCAATTAATAACGCATAACTCCAAAAATTGATAGGTAAATTAGCATGCGCCATCATGGACCTAACCATTTCCAGTAGGATTCTATTCATTCTCTCCACAACACCATTTTGTTAAGGAGTATATGGAATAGATAACTGTCTTTCTATTCCTTTTTCATCATATAAATTTCCAAACTCTTCAGATAAAAATTTCTGACCTCGATCGGATCTCAATGCTTTTATTTTCTTGTCTAATTGATTCTCTACCAAGTTCATAAACCTTTTGAAACAACTTAATGCTTCCGATTTATGGGAAATCAAATAGACATATCCGAATCGAGTATAATCATCTATAAATGTAATGAAATAAACAGCCCCATGCCTTCCTGTCACATTCATTGGACCACAAACGTCACAATGAATTAAATGCAGAGAAAAATCAGTTCTTTACCTTTTCCAAATAATTTCCTTATCGTTTTCTTTACTAGGCAATGCTCACATATGGGCAAATCGACTTTTTCAACATTGCCTAACAAGCCCTCTTTGGCTAGTCTATTCATACATTGTTGGCCAATATGACCAAGTCTAGCATACCACACATTCACATTATTATCATATGAATTAGGAGACTTGAGAAGGGAATAACAAATATTTGCATTAACATAGTCGACATCTAATACAATGAAATCATCAAAAAAATAATCACAACCATAGTAATTTGTATTCAAATACAAATCCACACCACTATTATGGAAGTTCATATTAAAACCCAGCTTAACCAACGCTAAAACAGACACTAAATTTTGATGAATCTCTGGAGCATATAATACATCTTGTAAGAACAAAGTGCGTCCATCATGCATGTTCAGTTGACAAGTGTCAATGCCTTTTACTTCAGTTCTGGAGTTATTTCTTATATAGATCCACTTAGTTCTAGTTGGTACTCGTCGAAATTCCACAAAGGATTCTCTATCCTTCACTACATGGTTTATTGTGCCCGAATCTACAGTCCACAAAGGATTGGATTTAGCCAAGAATACAGAACTTGACATATAAGCAAAGTTCTCAAATGTACAAGGGGTGTTTACCTTCTTTGGCTCACGACAGCTGCGAGCATAGTGACCCTTCTTGTCACAATTATAACACTTTACCCTTGACATTTTCTTTGCTCGAGGATGTTTTCCTCTCTTGTGTTGGTTAACTCTTGGTTTTTTGCAAGAAGGACTTGATCCTTTGCATTCTCACATATTAAACAAATCAATACGTTTACGCTTAGAGCTCAAAGCCCTTTTTGAGCTAGAACCAACATAGCAAATATCTATTTTCGGCTCAAATGTCGTTAGGCAGTCCTCTACTAGCTCAAGATGGCTCACAGCATCCTCAAGATCTTCCATAACATGGTCAAGAGCTTCTAGTGCTTCTTGTTTTTCCAGCACATATTGAATCTTCATATTCAATATTTCACAATTTTCGCCATTCAAATTAGCAATTACATTCTTAGTTGCTAAAACCATCGACCTGAACAAATCAGACACATATGCGTGAATTATTAATGCCTATCATTTATGCATCCATTTTGCACAGACCCATCATATTAATGAATAATTTCAAGTAAGGTTTCAGAATCAAAAAGTCACTATGTTTCCAACCATCCTCCACAAATCCTAACTCAAAACTATCATTAATATAATCGTCTATGCAAAAAAAGTTCAGCAAAGTCACTAAAACTTTCTTGAACTTCCCACAACGAATTGTAAATTAACATAGTAATTTACAGCAATAAATAACATTGAGCTTTCAATAATTAAACATATCCATTACACTAAGTAATATATTCAGAGGAAAATATCGACATAGAAAGAGATATTTACATCTAAAACATCTCAAACTAATCTAAGAAATAAATAGGGAATGTCCCTTCTAATCTATCAGTCAAAATCTCTAAGAAATCTGAAAGCACATTTGCCAATCACGGAAAAACTTTTGGAGAGCTCTCATGTCGCCTCCAAGGCGCATTCACTCTGCGCCATGTGGTACTTAATCCAAGGGTTGCAGTTTTTGTTAGCTCGATCCTATAGTACTCTCTTATAAAGGCTACTGCTAACCTCCTATAATTCGGGACCACGTTGACCTCCCATAGGCGATCTAATACTGCTTGCCATTCAGGTGGAAGAGTGTTCATTAAGGCCGGCACCTTCTCGAAATCCGGCATAAGATAACCATTCCAGATGATTTATTGTATTATTTGATTGACCCTGACCACGTGTGATACTAAATCACCGTCATGCCACCGATAATTAACTAACTCTATCATTAGCTCTTTAAGTCTTGCATTTCCTTCGTCCGTTCTCGAAAATGCAAGTATGCATGCATAACACATCATAGTTCGTGCAACAAATGCAGAACAAAAATGGATTACTTATAATCCACAATGAACATTAGGGAAAATACATAATTTGTCATGACTCTTACAACAGATGTAGAATAAAAATGGATTACTTATAACCTACAACGAACAAATTGGAAAATATATAATTTTCCTTCTTCTTTTTTTCCAGTAGATCAATGCCAGTCAACGATGGTCAACGATGGTCAACGGTCGGTCAACGGTCAAATGGAATCAACGGTCAAATAGCCGGGTCAAAGGCGATCAAGTCGAGGTAGACCAAGTCGGGCTGGATCAGGCCAGTCAGACCAGGTCGAACGAATTGATCGGCACGTGCCACATGCGTGTGCGACCACCGCAAGCTAACGTCACAATGACGTCAGCTGGCTCGTGCCCCTCACGTGCGCGCGTGTGTGCCACATACGTGCAAGCGCCCACGTGTGTCGCATGCGCCTAAGGCCCGAATCGACATGTGTCAATTCGTTCTGCCGCACGTGGGGCGCGTCCGACGGCCTCCGACGGCGATCCGCCACTCAATTTTCTCATTTCGACAAGACCTTCGACCCTACGCTATTAGAAACTAATTTCGACTTATAGAAAATCGAAAAAAGGGGGTTGAACAGTGATCGGGTGTCAGGATTTTTCCGTCCCCGATCGGCGTTGGCCGATGTTTCATGGTAATTCCATCAAAATTCATTCATAAACATGAAAAGGGATTGGAAACATGAACAATGGCTATGATGCCAATGTCGAGAATAACTGATTCCCTAAAATGGATTCAACAATAAATCATACCCTTAAAACAAGTGCGGAAGACGAGCCCGGGAAAAACACATGTATCACCAATCGAAAAGCACATCACAGAATCAAACGTATCTTGTTAGCCACAAATTAAACAACAACATTGCTATGAGGAATAAAAACTAATCATGTTCGATCCGATGATGTATATTTGCCTTGAAGGGGAGAGAGTTCCGACTTTTTTTTGCTTACTGTTCTTTTTGGAGGGAGAGGGGGAGGAGGAACGTACGTATGTTGAAAAGGTACATTCCTCCCTTTCTTTTCTCCCTTAAATGCGTCTCCTCCAAAGGACACATCCCTTTGACATAAGACGTTCCCCCAAAAGTCATAACCCTTTGACATACCCCTCCATCCATGGGCCCTTATCTTGCGGGCCGAGCTTTTAGGCCCAATATGGGCGGACGGGCCAACTTAAGCCCATCACATAAATTATAAAACCATCAGATGACAAGGCACATGAAGGCCATCCTTAAATGAGTATAAGCTATGTTCTGGCAACTATGCGATTTCGATGTGTATATACAAAAGACTGCCAAAAAAATATTTCGATTAAAAAACCATTGACTCCATTGAAGGATCTTTTCCATTTTCCGAACTACGTTGGCTGGGAGGATGCTTCCTAGACTCCCTTGAAGACGAAAGATCCCAACCCCCAAATTCTTTTGACCTGCATTTCACAAACACTCAATCAATTCATGAATTGATGAACTAGTTTCGAAGCTCCATATTTGGGTATAAATAGGGTAGATGGGAAGCATGTTCTGCTCATCTCATCTCACTCAGCAAAAGGCTTTAGAAAATGGGTTCCATAGTTTTGTGCCTCTGTCTCTCTCTATTGGCGTCCGCCTATTCTCTCTCACTGGAGTGACTTGACCCAGTGACTGAGGCGCTGCAAGAGGCTGACCATGTCACCGCCCTCCCCGACCAGTGCCCAGTGAGCTTTAGCCATTACTCCGGCTATGTCTTGGTGGACGACAGCCTTGGGAAGGCCCTTTTCTACTGGTTCTTCGAGGCAATGAGCCAGCCCGCTGCAAAACCTCTCCTCCTATGGCTTGGTGGAGGTTAACTTTTATGTGAATTTTTTACTTAAAACTAAATTAGCGAGTGATTATTTTTTACCTCAATTCATTGATCTCCACATTTTTATTACGTCCTATGTCAGGCCAAGGCTGCAGTTTTGTTGGGTTGGGAGAGGCCCAAGAAATTGGCCCATTTCTTGTGACAAATGGGCCTGACGGCCCAGTCCTGAGATTCAACAACTTTACTTGGAATGAAGGTAATTTCAATTCCTTTTCCTCCTTTCCCCAACTAGAAGATAAGTAAATTTTTTAAAATTGTCCTAATTTTTGCAGCCACGAATCTGTTGTTCCTCGATTCACCCGTTGGTGTCGGGTTTTCATACAACAATGCCATCGTAAAGCACGGCGACGACAATACAGGTTCGTAAAAATTAAATTAATAATTAGATCTTGGGAGATAAGCTCATTTACTAAAAGTGAATTTCTATGTGATTATTAAACAGCTAGAGATGCCCGTGCATTTCTCCTAAATTGGTTAACAAGGTTTCCGCAATACAAAATTGGACACCACGATACGAGGGTAGAGAGGTAATTTCATCACAATTTTAATTAAAGGGAATAAACACCTATAAAAATATTTTAATACCCTCTCTCATGTGCAAATGACGTGCAAATTACGTGTAAATCACGTGCAAACTTGTGAGGTTTTAGCTCACTAGCTTGTAATATCATCATAGATGCAACATACATCAATTTAGGACTAACTAGCATTCAAATCTTCATCCAATTCCTCTCAATTAAGTTTCGGCCCCTCCAAAATAATAAGGATCATACAACTCATCCAGATAAACTTGAATTAAGAGGAATTCCTAGGGATTTAGCCAAATCCCCAATTTCTTTCAACTTGCATTTCACAAGATAGCAGCAAACTTTCAAGTTCAACCATTAAAAAGAAAAAACTTTAAAATGGCAAAAATTCACATTCAAGGGCATCGAGATCTTTCATCGTGCTTTCATCCATGATCAAAATCATTTTAGAACATGTAGATCACATACGTCCGTACACTCAATCCATTCATGAAGTGAAGCCTCCATATTTGGGTGTAAGTAGAGAATGAGGAGAACCATGTTCTATGCATCTCATTCAGCAAAAAGCTTTGGAAAATGGGTCTCTCAGCCATAGCTCTGTGCCTCTATCTCTATCTCTCAGCTTCTACCTCCTCTCCCTCACTGGAACAACTCGACCCAACGACCAAGGCGCTGTAAGAGGCCAACCACGTTACCGCCCTCCCCAACCAGGCCCTGGTATGCTTCCACCACTACTCTAGCTACGTCTCACTGGACAACGGCCTCAAGAAGCCTCTCTTGTACTAGTTCTTCAAGGCGATGAGCCAACCCTCTTATGGCTTAGTGGAGGTATATTGTTGCACATAACTCTCATTACAAAATGAACTTTTACATGAATGCACCACTCAAAACCAAATTAACGAGTGAATTTTTTAACTATGTTAATTAATCTCTAGCATTTAAATTACGTCCTATGTTTGTAGGCCAAGGATGTACTTCTGTCCCCTGCTAAACCCTAGTAAGCTTCCGCCACTACTTTGGCTATGTCTCAGTAAATGACGGCCCCGAGAAGACTCTCTTATACTAATTCTTTGAGGCGACATGCCAATATATTGTTGCACATAACTCCCATTACAAAATTAACTTTTACGTGAATGCGCAACTTAAAACCAAATTACGAGCGAATCTTTTACCTATGTTCATTAATCTCCAACATTTATATTATGTATATGTTTTTAGGCCAAGGATGCACTTCGGTTGGATTCGGCAAGGCCCAAGTACTTGGCCCATTTCTTGTGATGAATGGGTCCGACAGCCCGACCCTAAGATTCAAAAACATACTTGGAACAAAGGCACATACAAAATTTCATTTTTGCTCCTTCCAGCGCATAGAGGTCGAGAGTTTGAAATCATGCGTTGCTAGCGATTGAAGCGGGAGGACTCGGCGAGGGATTGCTAGGCCAGTTTCCCCCGAGGTATAGTCGTTGTAGGTCCTCTACTGCGGAGGCCCGTGAGACCCCAAATCAGCGTAAACCGACAAGGGCATGCTCCGACGAATCTTCGGTCACAAAAAAAAAAAAAAAAAAAAAACAAAAACAAACAAACAAACAAACAAACAAACAAAACAACCTAATTTAATGACTAATCTCTCTTGATTCGACAGGAACCATTGTGCAAGTTATTAGCGGGCTATGATTCATGCTTGAGAACCATGTCACGGCTTACTTTAACCTTACCAACATGCAACTTGCCTTGCATGCGCCTGAATCCGTCGACCATGGAGTCTTTGCAGGTGAATGAAATGATAATTTGTTGATTTTCTAGAATATGAGGCTCTTACAAATATATCAATTTTTTCAATTTTTGATTAAATACTAATTAAGCTTGCAGGTGTGGCTTTCTTGGAAAGACTCGCCTTCTTTAGTCCTCTTGGTACTGAAGAAACTCATCAGTGGGGGTATTCGCTTGCAGGTCTATTCGAAGAAATTAATTAACTAAATGAGCATTCCTTAATTAATTCAACTTACATGTTATGATTGTAATTTTGATTTTTTTTTTCCTTTAATCAATCCTTTCGAGATTCAGTGGACACACAAATGGGAGGATCCCAGTGACATCGACTCGGTATACGCTAAACAACCTCGACCTCAACATCACAGAGAATTGGACACCACAATACGAGGGTAGAGAGGTAATTTCATTACTATTTTAATTAAAGGGAATAAACACCTTTGGAAAAAATTTTAATACCCTCTCTCATGTGCAAATCACGTGCAAATTATGTGCGAATCATGTGCGAATCATGTGCTAATTTGTGAGGTTTTAGCTCACCAGCTTGTAAAATCATCATAGATGCAACATACATCAATTTAGGACTAATTAGCATTCAAATCATCATCCAGTTTCTCTCAATTAAGTTTCGGCCCCTCCAAAATAACAAGGATCATACAACTCATCCAGATAAACATGAATTAAGAGGAATTCCTAGGGATTTAGCCCAATCTCCAATTGCTTTCAACTTGCATTTCACAAGATAGCAGCAAACTTTCAGGTTCAACCATTAAAAAGAAAAAACTTTAAAATGGCAAAAATTCACATTCAAGGGCATCGAGATCTTTCATCGTGCTTTCATCCATGATCAAAATCATTTTAGAACGTGTAGATCACATACGTCCGTACACTCAATCCATTCATGAAGTGAAGCCTCCAAATTTGGGTGTAAGTAGAACATCTGGAGAACCATGTTCTACGCATCTCATTCAGCAAAAAGCTTTGGAAAATGGGTCTCTCAGCCATAGCTCTGTGCCTCTATCTCTATCTCTCAGCGTCTACCTCCTCTCCTGTGACATCCCGATTTTTCAATTCTGGTTTCAATTGAATAAGTCGGGCATTTCATCTTCGCGTCTATAGCTCTCTTCTCTGAGTTGGCCACTCACGAGATAACTAGTCTATCATGTGAAGCCGTTAAGGAATCTAAACGCAATAGACTTGAGAATTCGACCAAGAAACGGCTGCTCGACCGTACTAGTCTGCAAGGGTCATTGCGGCACAGATCGATTAGAGACCGGAGATAGGTCGACTCGACAAAGGCGTGTGATTAAGTGTGGGTGATTCCACCTGATTGCACAAATCTTGTCGATCGGCACTAGACCGATTTCTCTGTCGTTTTGGTACCCTGTGTCCGTATTTGAAACCTTGAGATTTTCACGACAATCGAGAGTCGCCAATGTGTCGAAGATGTACTTTGTGGCTTGAAAATAATCAACCACAGGTCAATTGCACTGAAAATTCCTAAAAGCTACCCGGTAGATTAGGACGCGCTCAAATCGCGCCAGATTGAAATTAACCGTGATTTTAAACCCGAATTCAAAAATTGAAAGTTCTGGCATGTCACAATTCATTTTAGGAACGTCGACTCATCTTCAGAAGATTTTTCTACAAACCGAGATTTTTGGCGAAAAAGCAAAGTAAGGCCGTTTTTGTTCGGGATTGTCAGAGGGCCGTTTTTGATTGAATCTTTGGGATGCAAGTTGGATCATATGACGGGGAAAAGTCATACGAAGAGTGAGGACACCTTGGCTGATTTATTTGGGCTTCAATTGGATTGGTTTGCTTGAGAATTGATTGGAATTGAATGGATTAAAGAGAGAAATGTCCAAAATTCGTAACTCTCCTTGGCACACAACCTTTTGGACCATTTGGCAAGCTTCTTGAGGAAGCTAAGCAGAGGAAAAGGCTGAGGGTGAGGGCCATAAGTGGTGGGGGCAAGCCAAGGGAGAGAGAGACAAGTGTTGAGCTCTAGAGAGCCCAAGGAGACCCCCTACTCTTCAGCAGCTTCTTCTTCCTTAATCCAAGGCTTTCTCCATTGTTGTTGAAGGAGAGAAGCTCAGCAAAAACCAGAGGAACCGAGCAGCATCAGCCCTCCACCGTCGCATGCCCATCGGACCCCATTTTCCCCCTCTGTTTTCACTCGTTCCAGTGTCTGCTCCAGCCGACCTTTCGTCAAAGATCGGAGTCAAAAGTGGTCTTCCCGGTTGAATCAGAAAACAAGATACCTATCGTTGCGAAGAGAACATCCAGACCGTTCCAACAAGCCCAAGATCACCCCGAACGGAACTGCCGTTCGTCCGGTACGCCGTTTTGAAGTTACTGCTCGCTGGTCCGTCGGTCTGCTGCCCGCCTGCACTGTTTTGCGTTTTCCGGCTATTTCGCCCCATTCCGACCGTTCCTTTGGCCGTCCCATCCACCTACAAGATCCCCAAGACCCCCGAAAGCCATTGGTTGCCAACCACTCACTCGCCGGAGCTCCGATCAGCCCGTTTTCGCCATTGAAGTTGCTGGTTTCTCCTCTGCAGTTCAGCCAAGAACAGAAGCAGAACACAGCAAGGTTTTGGAGACTTCGTGGCCCGTTTTCAAGCCCTTCCCGGCCTCCGTTGGTGTCGCCGCTTCGAGGTTTATCGACCGCCTTGGCGTCATGGTCGCCGTGGACTAACCGGATCGCAAAACCGGTGAGTTTACCCTCTAATCCTTACTTAGTGAGTTAATTATGCTTAAGGGGTGTTTAGATTAGTTTAATTATGTTTAGGTGGTTAAATTAGATTATTTAATTGTTAATTAGATTAATTGTATGATTAGTTTAGTGGTTGATTAATTAGGGCTAATTGTATGATTAAATTAGTGTAATCTTGTTTAAGCCCTAATTAATTATTTTTAATTAATTAATTATTTCGAATTTTATAAATATTATTTTAATAAATTATATTATTATAATATAATATTTAATTATTTAATTTTCGGAATTAAATTTAATTATTTAATAATTTCGAAAATTATGCCGGGATGGCCGATCATTAGAATTTCGCGCTGATCGTAACAGTGCGATCCGTTTGTGTTAATTGTATGTTTAAATTGAGAAATTGAGTGATTGATGATTATGATTAATTATTCCAAAGTGTGGAATTGAGTGAAATTGGAGAAGTTTTGGTATTTAACTTGAAAATACCCGGTGTTGGCTTTTAGCACCGTGATTGGTTTGTATGACCAGTTTGAATCGATTGGATTGATTGATTGATTGAGCTGAGGTATGTGTTGGCTTATTATTGAATTATCGGCCTTGGGCAAGCATTGGTTTATATATATATGTATCAGCTTGGGCGAGCAAATATTATATACATATATATATCAGCTTGTGAGAGCAGTATACTGTATCAGCCTATGTGCTTCGATACGTCAGCTTGTGAGAGCATTGCATTCATTTCAGCTTGTGCGAGCAGTGATTGTATTGATGGATGAATAGATGGTATGAATTGACAGATGATGTTAATCGTATGCTATCGATTGGTTTTGATCGTGAAAGGTTGTGAGTGGATCTAATAGATGGTATGAATTGACGAGATGCCTTTGATGCTATCGTGATTTGATACCAAAGGTTGTGAATTTGGAATCGATCGTGCCTTTGGGGCCGTGATGCCACTAATTCTAGGAATCGCCATCGATAAAGGTCGCGCCGAGTGGGGCCGTGATGCCACTAATTCTAGATCTGCCACCTGATAAAGGTCGCGCCGAGTGGGGCCGTGATGCCACTAATTCTAGATTTGCCACCTGTTAAAGGTTGCGCCCATTGGGCCGTGATTACTACCTAAAGATAGGTCTCGTCCTTTGGACCGTGGTTTATAGTGAATGAGTTGATTGATATTTGAATCGTACTAACGTGTAGGAAGGAACTGAGGCGAGGTAAGTCCTCTATTCTCTTTGTGTGGCTAGAGTGCCCTAAGGCGTATTTTCTTCCTAATCGAGTCTTAGAGGGTAGGACTCGCTGAGACATTGTCTCACCCCGTTGTGGGCTCAACATTTTCAGGTCCTTAGATGGCGGTCGTGGAGGACTTGAAGCCATGGACATTTGTGGAGGTGGAGATCGAAGAATCGATGAACGTGTCTGACTAGTTGGTCATAGGACAGTTCCATTTTTGTTGAGCCGGTCTATTTTGTAGACAATCCAGTGTTGTATATATAAACCTATGTGTTTATAAGAAAGATTATTTGGTTGTGATTGATTGCCTGCTTTTCTATCCCAAGTTAAATGTTGTCAGGGGATTTGTTTCGCTTCCGCATGTGTAATAAAATAAATGGGTCGGCGACGTGTCCTGGGAAGTCGCTTTTCTATCGACCATAGTGGGATGTGCACGTGCTCGAGGTTCGGGGCGTGACATCTCCCTCACTGGAACAACTCGAACCAATGACCGAGGCGATATAAGAGGCCAACCACGTTACCGCCCTCCCTAGCCAGGCCCCAGTAAGCTCCCGCCACTAGTCTGGCTACGTCTCATTGGACAACGGCCTCGTGAAGGCTCTCTTGTACTAGTTTTTCGAGGCGATCAGCCAACCCTCTTGTGGCTTAGTGGAGGTATATTGTTGCACATAAGTCTCATTACGAAATGAACTTTTACGTGAATGCACCACTCAAAACCAAATTAACGAGTGAATTTTTTAACTATGTTCATTAATCTCTAACATTTAAATTACATCCTATGTTTGTAGGCCAAGGATGTACTTCCGTCGCCTGCCAAACCCCAATAAGCTTTCGCCACTACTTTGGCTGCTGTCTCAATGGATGACGGCCCCGAGAAGGCTCTCTTGTATTGGTGAGGCGACATGCCAATATATTGTTGCACATAACTCCCTTTACAAAATTAACGTTTACGTGAATGCGCCACTTAAAACCAAATTAATGAGCGAATCTTTTACCTATATTCATTAATCTCCAACATTTATATTACGTATATGTTTGCAGGTCAAGGATGCACTTCGGTTGGGTTCGGCGAGGCCTAAGGACTTGGCCCGTTTCTTGTGATGAATGGGTCCAACAGCCCGACCCTAAGATTCAAAAACATACTTGGAGCAAAGGCACGTCCGAAATTTCATTTTTGCTCCTTCCAACGCATGGAAGTCGAGTGTTTGAAACCCTACGTTGCTAGCGATTGAAGCGGGAGGGCCCGGCGATGGGTTGCTAGGCCAGTTTCCCCCGAGTTATAGTCGCTGTAGGTCCTCTACCGAGGAGGCCCGTGAGACCCCAAATCGGCGTAAACCGACAAGGGCATGCTCGACGGATCATCGGTCACAAAAAAAATAATAATAAATAAATAAATAAATAAATAAAAACCGAACAAAAAACAACCTAATTTAATGACTAATCTCTCTTGATTTGACAGGAACCATTGTGCAAGTTATTAGCGGGCTATGATTCATGCTTGATGAACCATGTCACGGCTTACTTTAACCTTACCAACATGCAACTTGCCTTGCACGCGCTTGAATCCCTCAATGATGGAGTCTTTGTAGGTGAACGAAATGATAATTTGTTGATTTTCTAGAATATGAGGCTCTTACAAATATATCAATTTTTTTCAATTTTTGATTAAATACTAATTAAGCTTGGAGGTGCAGCTTTCTTGGAAAGACTCGCCTTCTTTAGTCCTCTTGGTACTGAAGAAACTCATCGGTGGGGGTATTCGCTTGCAGGTCTATTCGAAGAAATTAATTAACTATATGAGCATTCCTTAATTAATTCAACTTAACATGTTATGATTGTAATTTCGGTTTTTTTTTTTTTTTTCATTTAATCAATCCTTTCGAGATTCAGTGGACACACAAATGGGAGGATCCCAGTGACGTTGACTCGTTATACGCTAAACGACCTCAACCTCAACATCACAGAGAATTGGACACCACGATACGAGGGTAGAGAGGTAATTTCATCACTATTTTAAGTAAAGGGAATAAACACCTATGGAAAATATTTTCATACCCTCTCTCATGTGCAAATCTCGTGCAAATTAGGTGCAAATCACATGCAAACTTGTGAGGTTTTAGCTCACCAACTTGTAATATCATCATAGATGAAACATACATCAATTTAGGATTAACTAGCATTCAACTCATCATCCAATCCTCTCAATTAAATATCGCCCCCCCAAAAAAAAAAAAAATAAGGATCATACTACTCATCCAGATAAACTTGAATTAAGAGGAATTCCTAGGAATTTAGCCTATTATGTTCTATGTGAGACAGGAGTCACACTTGCTCAATCTAATTTCCTTAGATTTGACGATCCATGAGCACCTTATTATCCCAACTGCTCAATAATCTCCTTCGGTTTTTTGAGCTCTTTACAAGAGAGGCACTTGGACAGCTTCTTGAGACCCATGTAACCCACAAGTCATAATTCAACCTCTTTGATGTGGGTCCATGGATGTCAATGGTGCACGACATGTTGAGTTAATAGTCTCTGGTGAGCATCCTCATGTCTTCATCCATGCTGACTCCGACAAAAATGTAGTTTGCATTGGTGAGGAACATGAGGAGCGACTTGGGAATGTACCTCATGTGAAGGGTTTGGAAGATGAGGCACTTGGGAATGTACCTCCAACGGGGGACTGGCTCAACCTCGCAAATCCTGTGGCTAATGATGGGCAAGCTTGTCGATGACCTATCACGATTTCATTGTTGTAGAAGACAATCAAGTGATTAGAAATATATTGCCCCAAAGATTGAGTCAAAGTATGAGTTTGTAAAAAAGCGATGGAGTTACCATGAAGAGCTCATAATATGTACATTCAGTTGATGATAGCTTAGGTAGAGTTAAATTAGGAAATAGTGACTTTTTTTGATAAACCTAAGATGAGTTGATATTTAGAAACTTTGAAGTCAAATTAGGAAATATTTGCATTGTGTTTTTTTAGAACAACGACAAAGATTTCTCCATTTATTTTAATCAAGAGCTAAACAACAATTTGAATTTTCATTCCGTTTGTGGGGTTAATGGAGGTTCAAGTTTCCTAGTGATTTTTCATAACTGGTTCGGTCCAATTTCTCCCTAGAAAAGCCGGTTCAGTTCTGGATCGGATTGGGAGAACTGAACTAGGATTGATGCACGCCCTTAATAGGAATCACCTTCTCTTTGGAGTTGCTATTTCATAGGCTTCTATCCATGTAATAGGGAAATTCCCTCCACGTATTTTCACAAACTGATGCTCCAATTTTGCATCATTTTGGCGCTTGAACTTCTCAACGGGTTCATCATCTACATAAGTATCCTGAAAAAATATGGCTCGATACAATTTTCCTCTACTTACGCTTCCATCACTTCTACTACTTACTATAGTGGGACTATGAAGTTTGTATTGTCCATTCAATTCATGTAAGCGACCCAAACACATCTTCTTTGACTAATAATTTCAAAGAGAAAACACCCGGATAACCTTGCTTCTTCTTAACCTTTTTCTCAAATTCAAGCTTACTTGGAACTACCTTTACATTTAACACGTCCATCGGAAAATTAGGAAAAAGAATTATTTTTCTTCAAAATATTGATACGTCTTTGATGTCGATCAACCTAATATGTTCGGAAGATTTTTCCTTTGAAAAATATTAACAAGTGCCTTAGGGTACTCATTAAAAATAATTTATTGTGCTTTGGAATTATCAAGATATCTATTCAAAACATGTGACTTTTTCTTTGGCTCGTCCTATTTTCATCCTCTTATTGACTCTTGACACCCCCTATCACATTATCTTGACTATATTAATCCTTACAGATCCCACTTAAGATTATTTCTTACTCCTTTCACCCTTATTGTTTGTGGGCTCCTAACACCCCTTTATTACATTGAATTAATTAGATTATCTCTTGCAGGTCCCATCCTTAATTTAATATTATTTCTTGCCTTTTCTTCTTCTTCTTCCTCTTTTCAATTTTACTAAAAGAAAAACTTATCCACATCACTTTTGAATTACTCTTTTTTTTCACCCTAATAGATTCTTTCACACATGTATATTTCAACATTTCATTAATTTTTGTCTTCTTTAGAACTTACTTTCCATTATTATAACATGAGCAAGCACTATTCATATGTTGGAGTACAAAAATGTTAATTTTATATGCAAATTGTCTACTTTATTTATGTAGATTATCTTTGTGACAGTAATTTTTTTAACTTCAAATTTTGGTCCAAAAATTAAAAGAATTTACTCAAATATTGAATATTGTGGTTGGTGTATGCATTATATATAATTTACTTTAAAAAATATCCTCTTATTTGTGCTTAGATTACTTTTTGAATAATTGTTTCCTAAATATGAAAAAGAATTATAAAAATCATGAATGAAATAATTATTTTTTACAAAAAAAATAATTAGGTAGTTATCTATAAGCCATTTTTTGAAAGAAATGCACCAATTTTGTTCCAAATTGAGAAAGAAAAGGAAAAAATCAAAAAAGAATAAATGATGGCAAGTGTTAGCATTAAACTTTGGAGGTGTTTGCACAAGATCTTATAAAAGCTCCAGCACCCATTTTCACAATAAATGTTATTACGGGAAAGTTGCGTTAAATATGTTTTATTCATTTCTCCATCTTTGAACATGAGAGCTCTTTTTGTAAAATGTCTTGTCATCTAATAAGCAGTTCAAGTTCATGTTTGAGTTCCAACATTATGGTGATTAATGAATGAGTCAGGTTTGATCAACCAGAGGAAATTGACAAGAGGATAAAGGTTTTTATAAATAAGAACTCCTCTTTCATATATACTAGTTCTAAGCTCATGCGACATATGAACATTTGTTTTTATCTAGCTTCTAAAGTATTAAATCATATTAACCAACGATTAACTTCTTGGATAAATAGTAAAACAATTGTGATGCACGTTAAGAAGCGTGCAATCTCAAATGTGATTTTTACTATGCGATCAATTGGATTTAGGCGACAAAAAGAAAAGGTAATATCTTGCGAATCACTATTCTCATCATAGGTTGCATACCTTGGGAAGGTGGATTTAGTCTTACCTGTAAAGGCTGGATATAGAAAAAGCAAGGCTCCACCCAACAAGTCGGGCATCAACAAGGTCTGGCAGTGGCCGGTGGAGGTAAAAAGAAAAGAACAGAAAAAGAAAAAAAAAATATAATAAAAATTCGAAAAAAAAAAATATTAAAACATTGTTAAAAATTGTCCTCATCAACCTCAACCATATCATGTATGATAGCCAATATCCATATTAGTGATTTTTACCCAAATTGGCTAGATAGACTCAATTAACAAAAGATTCGATACTAAATTGACAAAAAAACACTAAATTTAGGTTTTTTTTTTTTTTTTGACGAATTTCCATGGCACAAATGCCCTGCTTCTGGGATTGCTCTCATCTGGCTCGCCATTCTTGCGGTAACTGCTCTTGTTTCGCTTTTCGCATGGCCTTCACCGCTTAAGTTGCTTCTCTGTACTCTTCCTGATATTGCTCAAGAAATTTCTCACCATAAAACCTACTTTGCAAGGTATTATAACAATCACTAGGGTTTACCCCAGTGGCCACCCTTCTCAGGGGGTTGAGGTGGAGACGATTTAGTTTCAGGAGTGGTTTTGACTCCCTCCCTGCAAGGAGGCAGGGCAAACGTACGTGCACAAACTTTTTGTGTAATAAAGTGAATTGGGGGTGGGAATAGCGAAGAGTAATGCAGCTCTTGGATGATTTGTGCAAATTTCTTAAAATGGACTTAAGTGCGTTTTTTTTTTTTTTTTAAAGATTTGTCTTCTCTCCTCAATTTTGGATGAATTTTACGATTTCTCTTTCGCTAGGAGCTATGTATTTGGCGATGATAATAAGATCGTCACGCTATATTTTTTTGTGTTGGCTGTTATTCTACTATATGTCCTAAAAGAGCCATGTCATTACTTGTTTGTACTATGATAGAAAAGCGTACATGTGATAGAGATGTGCCATGTCTTAACGTGGATGATTGTTCATCCTCTTCTCCCTGAGACAGGTCCGAATCGATCCATAAAATTACATTTGCGAAAAGACGTTGCCCTTGTTAATGGCACAACTACATTTTGACCCAAAAAAGGAAAGGAAAAAAATGACACAGCAACATAAGTTCATACGTATTCTTTTAATTTTTGAGCGCAGGACATATCAACCCATTAAAGGCTGTCGACCCAGGTCTCATTTATGACATTGGACCACGAGATTGCATTCCTTACTTTTGTGGGCTCAACTACACCGACTCCGAAATCGAGCTCATAGTTGAAAGAAAAAGTCACATGCTCAAGCATTAGGAGCATACCCGATTACCAGCTCAACTATCCATCGATCAGCTTGAGGTTCAAGTATTCGGATACGAAGGTGAGTTTGACGAGGACGCTGAGGAACATCGGACCTGCTAGGTCATGTTATAGGGTTGTCATCGACCCCATCACAGGTCTTGACTCAATTGGCGTGTACCCAAGTACACTAGGGTTTACGAAGGCGAACCAGACAGCGAGTTTTAGGGTTGACTTCACAAGGAATGCAACAGCGACCCTAGTTCTTGCTCAAGGGGCGATAACATGGGTATCTGCTAAGCATTCAGTTCGAACCCCTGTCGTTATTGTGTTGGAGTGATCGTAGGGAGTGTCTGTCAAAGTTCTATATAGCTTTTAATTTTGGTGAACAAATTCATTCCATTAGTAGATCATATGAACGACTTCATTCCATGGGTTCTCAGTTTTAATTTTGGGGAACGAATTCATTCCATGGATATCACAGGGGTATCTACTTTATTTAATCTTAATGCCGCCTAGGAGAGAGAATGTAATTAAAAAAAAAGTCACATTAGCATTTTTCATTAGCCAAATTAGACTAATTTATTAGAAAGACTTGACTGCATCAATTAGACAAGCTTTAAAATTTAATCACATTTTTTTAAAATTTTATGACTCAAAAGTACTTTTATAACAAGTTTTAGGATTTATAGGGTTCCATACAATCTCATTATCAGATGGGTCATTCGAGCGTATCGAAATAGATACTATGCTTACATATGGATCCCTACATCGTTTCATTCCATTTAGGATTAGGAATAGGTATAATCGGATCCGCTTTTCAAATATCTCTCCTTATTTGGGACCCATTCAACTTTTTTAGCTTCTATTGAATCAAGAAATGGGTTTGATTGTCCCTCTTTCTGATTTGATATAATATTAATATTTAAGGCATCCTCTAGATAATTTAAATCAAAGCAATTGGATGTACGAATGGGTCTACTGAACTTATCCTTGATAAAAAAGATATATTGGATTAGTGTATTTTCATTTAAGGAGAAGGAGTCCAAATTTGTGCTAACTATTTCCTGAAAAGTTTGGCTTGATTAATGAATATCGGGAAATAAGCTAAGGTGGGCAAAACCGTTCTTTTCTCCCTCTTAAACTAGTCATTAGAAACCACTGGGATTCGCCCCAGTGGCCACCCTTCCAATATGGAAGGGGAGGTGAGGGGTTCAAACCCCCACCTTCTCGAGGAGGATGGGGTGGGGACGCACAAGTTTCGGGAGTGGGTTTCGAAGCCCACGCCCGCAAGAGGCGAGGCAAAAGTCTCGAGAGTGAGTGTAGAATAGGTATAGAGTGGACTGACCAAAAAAACTGGTCATTAGAAATTAAATTCATGAATGAAAGGAGGGGAAATTCAGATAATATTTCTTTACCTCCATTTTATTTTTATTTTTTTGGTCAGTTCCTTACCTCCATTTCACAAGATCTCGAATGAGTCTGATGAATTCTCTTGACAATTCAGTAGGGATCGTGCTAACACCATTTTTGTATTGACTCCATCCACACCATAATGAAGTAGAATAACGAAAATAGCCATGCATGAATAAGTTCATCTCCTTCTCTTGTTCTCTAGCTTCTTCCCTATTCATCTTTTTTTTTTTTTTTTGGCTTTTAATAAATATTTATAAAAAGTACCTACAAGTCGTGGCTTCTAACATATGCCTTCTGCCATTTCTTCTATTCCAAGCAGAGTTTGAAGTAGCGATGGTCAGAGTTCGTTATTCATTTTACATCACCCTTGAACTATATTAAGGAGGTTTGTATGTAGAAGTGTATCGATTTTTTTAACGCTATCTTTTTCGTCAATCTTAGGTCCATGAGGAATATTTATAGTCATCTTCAAGAACTATCTTTTGGAAACCAAGATTATCTGCAAGTTCATTTTGAAACAAGCAAATTCCATCGCCACAACGCCAACCTCCACAGACCCCTCATCACCTTTGAGACCCGCGTGTCAATCATCTTCACTTCGCCAACGTGTTACTTTCACCATCATTCATCACCAGCACTCAAGTTCTCTAATAAGTCCGTCCTCTTCACGGATAACACAGCTAATTCGCAACATCGCACATGAGAAGGTAGAGCCGCCACTTGGATGGATAGATCTCCCTTACCAACACTATTGCTTCCCGACCAAACGACGAGTTGCTAGTTACCGCCTTCAGATTTTCCATCGATTTCACTTAGACATCACCTAAACTCTTGAAATTGAGATCGTCGAGTATATCCAGGCCTAAAAAAGCAAAGTTGTTGACCATCTTGCCTCAAATGTCATCTCACATACATCAAACGCGTGTTGTAATTCTAGATGCTTCAAACGCTATAACTCCCCCAAATGTTAGAGTGGACCTTCATTCAATTTACTCCTCTTGAAGATGTGGGGCTTCTAATTTTATTATTTTTTTTATTTTAAGGGAGTTAACACTTGTAGAAAATATTTCAATAACCCTCTCATGTGCAAATCACATGCAGCTCATGACCTTGTAACAAACATGCAATATACATCAATCTAGGACTAATGAGTATTCAAATCATCATCCATTTCCTCTTAATCAAGTTTCGGCTACTCCAAAATATTAAGGAATCATCATACAACTCATCGGTTAAGCTTTAACTATAATGATAGTACAAGCTTTTGAGCTAAATTTCATGAGCTTGCACGAGAGAGAGGGTATTCAATTATTTTCTAAAGTGTTAACTCTCTTTAAAAAAGAAACTAGAAGCCTACATCTTCAAGAGGAGTCGATTGAATGAAGATCCACTCCAACATTCGAGAGAGTTATACTGTCTATAGCATCTAAAACTACAACAAGCGTTTGACGCATGTGAGATGACGTTTGACGCAGGGGATCTATAACTTCGCTTTTTAGGCCTGGATATATTGACACTTTTGATTCCAAAAGTTTAGGTGATGTAATTTGAATAGCTTTAGGAATTTATCATATTTAAAGCTTAACGCATGAGCTGTTTTGGAGTGGTCGAAACTTGATTGAGAGGAATTGGATGATAATTTGAATACTACTTAGTCCTAGATCGATGTATATTGCATCTATGACGATGTTACAAGAACCTCATGAGCTTGCACGTGATCTGCATGTGAGAGGGATATTCAAGTATTTTCTATAAGTGTTAACTCCCTATTAAAAAAAAAAATTAGAAAGCTCACATCTACAAGAGGAGTTAATTGAATGGAGATCCACTCCAACATTTGAGGGAGTTATAGTATCTGAATCATCTATAAGTACAACAAGCGTTTGATGTATGTGAGATGACATTTGAGGCAAAGGGGTCAACAACTTCACTTTTTAGGCCTGGATATACTTAAGGATCTTAATTTCAAGAGCTTAGGTAATGTCATTTGAAAAGTCTTAGGAATTCATCTTAGTTCAAGCTTAACCGAATGAATTAGTATGATGATTCTTTATAGTTTCGAAGTTGTTGAAACTTGATTGAGAGGAATCGGACAATGATTTGAACACTAGTTAATCCTAGATTGACATATGTTGCATCTATGACGATACTACAAACTCATGACCTAAACCTCACGAGTTTGCACATGATTTCACCGTGACTTACAAGTATTAACTCCCTTTAAAAAATAAATAAATAAATAAAAAATAGAAGCCCCCATCTTCAAGGAGTCAATTGAATGAAGATCCACTCCAACATTCGAAGGAGTTGCAGTGTCTAAAATATCTAGAACTACAACGAGCGTTTAATGATGTGAGATGACGTTTGAGGCAGGGGGTCAACAACTTCGCTTTTTCGGCCTAGATATATTTGACGATCTTGATTTCAATAGTTTATGTGACAAAATTTGAATAGTCTTTGGAATTCATCATAGGTAAAGCTTAATCGAATGAGTTACACAATGATTCCTTACTGTTTTGAAATGGTCGAAACTTGATTGAGAGGAATTAGATGATGATTTGAATAATAGTTAGTCCTAAATTGACATGGGATTTGATCGAGAAGGACAACCGAGGAATCCAAGTTGAGCTCAAAGAGGTTTTCAAACGCATGAGGAATGACGTCGACTTGAGGAACAGCAAGTACGGATGGGTGCTTATCTTGAATGACGTAGGCAAAGGGCATGTGTTCAAATCTCTCCGGAGTGACTCAGATCAAACTTGTTCAAGTGTGCTCGTCATGACTCGCGTCAACAGCCTGGCATCAAAATCCAAAGCTCTCTTGGATTCTATAGGGGCATAATTTAACGGTGCTCCTCCTAAAGCCCCCCAACGCTTGTATGGTTTCCACCAGTTCAGACATGTTTTTCTCTCCAAGGATGATTCTCACACTTTATTTTGCCGGGAGATGTTCTCCAAGGATGCCTAGCCACCTTTTCTAAAAGGTCTTTCTCACGGAATCTTTAAAAAAAATGCGGAGGATTGCCACGTGCGATTCTTGCCACGTCTAACCTTTTGATGGGTGTTCGCGGCGGTATTAGTGGCACTCTGAAAGTTTCGAAAGGCAAAAGTTGAGTGGCACACTGGAGAAGCTTTACAATCCAAAGGGGACACAAGTGGCCTAATTAGAAGGATGATAACTCTGCCCATGGACAAACTTCACGATGTCCATGCTCGACTCCTTTACTTGAGCATCTTTCCATTAGATTGTCTCATAAGGTGCTCCACATTGATGCGGCTATGAATGGCAGAAAAATTTGTCGAGCAGAATGACAAAAACAAGGTCCAGATAATTCTAGAAGAAACCCTTGAAAAAATAGTAGATCATAATATCGAGAGATGGAGAAAACAAGTTATGAGAGGTTGAGAACCTACCACGTTCACAACCTTCTACATCAAATTATTATCTCCAAGTCAAAAGATGATGAGTTCGCGATGGTTGTTGCTGACCTAGTAGAAGGATGTCCTGAGACTATATGGCGCCTATCGTTACACAGCCAATGGACAGTATAAGAAGTCATACAAGCATTAAAAAAAAAAAAAAAAAAAAAATTCTCTCCCTACTTGTCTTCAAAATGGTGTCCCAGAAATGGTTTAAAAAGCCGCTGGAACAGGTTAAGAGGCTAAACGTGCTAGACCTGCAAGGTTCTTTGAATTCTTTTCCTAACGAGATTCTCAATTTACTATATCTCAGGTACCCGAGTTTGAGGGATAACAACATAGATGAAGTTCCGAATGGCATAGGAGATCTTGTACATTCGGAGACCTTGGATCTTAAAGGTACCGTTATGGCTGAACTACCTCACAGTATTTTGAGGCTAAAGTCACTTCGCCACCTGTTAGTATGCAGATCCAAAAGAAGTCAAGCTGTTGATGATGACCAAAAGTACGGTGTCAATGATGGAGTCTTGACATCATTGCAAAAGCTATGCTTGATAGAGCAAAACCAAGTCAAGCGGCGTACATTGTTGGAAATCATTCGTGGGGAAAAAGTACCATTGCTGGCAGAACTCGGGAAACTGGAAAATTTACATAGACTAGGTATTTCAAATCTAAGAAGTGAATATGTGTGGTTTCTTCTATTGAGAGGTTGAAAAAACTAGAAGAATTACATTTAATTACTGTCGTGGATACAGAGATACTAGATCTTTCAAATGTACAATAAGAGTAAAACATCCCCATTCCTACAGCGGGTTCACTTAAGGGGACATTTGGGAACTTTTCCCAAGTGGATACTCTCCTCTACTAGCTTGGCCAAATTGGTCCTCAAGAAGAGTCAGTTAAATGAAGATCCACTCCAACATTTGAGGGATGTGTCTTAAATGACCCCGGAGGCAGGGGGATTTCAACAACTTCACTTTTTAGGCCTGGATATGTTTGACTATATTGGATCCATAAAAGTTGAAGTAGAAACACTATCGACTCTAGAAAGGTTATCCCCAGCTCGATGCAAATCATTGACGACAATACCACAAGTCATCACATGTCCCAAAAATTTGAAGGACATCAAACTTTGTGGTATGCCAAGAAATTGATCGCAGTGATCTAGCACAATGAAGAACTTTGCACGCGCACGAACTTTAAATGTGAAGACTTGGAAAATAGGGTTATAGAGGAAGTCCTAAAGTATCTAAGGAACCGTGCAAGGCTCCTTCAATCGTCTCTCCTATATGCAAGAAATAATTCTTACTCTAGGTAAACAAGTTCCAACTTAAAATGATTTAAAATTCAAATGTGTAGATCAAGTAGGCTGATGAAATTAAATGAATCGCTGCAAAAAAAAAAAAAAAAAAAAAAAGTTTATGTCATTCTCGGCAGTTGTTTAGATTTGATTAATGGGAGGATTCCCGGATTAGAACACTTGATATTTCGCCTTCGAAGAAATAGAATTTCATGGAATTGCCTCTTGAAATGAAACGCACATCAATTGTATGTCGTCTTTCAATTTACTGAGTCTTGAGCTTTTAGAGCCTGTTTATTTGAAGGAAATCTATTTCCAAACAATTATATTATGAATTTATGTTGTTTGATAAAGGAAAACTATTCAATCTACCGAGAATGTTTTTTCATGGACTTAAAAAAACAAGCTGTGATTGGGAGAAAACTATGAATTCCTCTCAATCATGTTTGGGCTACTACAAAACAGCAGGCAATCATCATACAACTCATTTGATTTTGATTGAATTAAGAGGAATTCTAAGGGATTTTAAAATAACATCATATAAACTCCTGAAATCAAGCTCGAATTAATAACTAAAGACCGAAAATCACATTCAATATTCTTCCTAACAGGTTGGGCAAGCTAGCAGAAGTCCTAAGGTTGTCCAAATATAAATGGATGATTAATTTCATTTACTACACCTATAGCGGGGTTAGAGGTTGCAGTTCAGGAATACAACAATCATGTCATCAAAGATGAAGTCGACTGTGTCGTAAAAATCAAACTCACGATAGAAATGCTTGAAAGATGCTACCAAAAAATGTGTCTTGGTATGCCTCGAAATTGTAGCAATAGAACACCAACATATCACCTCTACCGTGGACAACCACGGCTTGGCCCTTCTGTGACTCGGCCGTATTCTAGAATATCATGTTTATCGCCACAAAATTTGATTGCACCATGACTGCGATAAGGACAATGAAGTCATGAGATTTATAATGAAATTGCTACTCATAATTGACATTAGACGAAACACAATGCTCCAATTAATGGATATATTAATTAAATCATAGTAAAAACTCATTATCAAAATGAGGAAGCCTTAACGAATGTTGCGCAGTTTGTTGTGGTCATCCCATAAGCCACGCTTCGATTGCCGATGATCACCATCAGATTGATGACATCTCCAATCATCATAAGATATTTCTTGTTATCAGCAATCAACACATTCTCCACATAAACACTGGCAAACCAATGTATCACGAAGTTTTTACCAAAAATAAATAAATAAATAAATAAATAAAAACGAAACATGTATCTAGAAGTATCATTTTCATGCTGTCGATATTGTTCGGAGCCTTTACGGCCACGTATTTAATGGCTGTGAAGTTCCCAATCCCTTCATAATTTACCGCCACCATGGCCCCCGCATTAGAAAAACAAGAAGATATAAACCCAACCATCATTGACCTAGTGAATTCAGAAACTAGCAACGTGGAGTCTTCTTCCTTCTTGTACCTAAAGGCTACGAAAAGAGTATTTATAACCTGCTGTCAATTAATTTGAAACAATACTTTGATATCCCTTTCACGTTCAAGTCCCGTGCATGCTCATGAGATTTTGATAGGTCAAAAGCTTGTAATATCATCATACGTACAACATACATCAATCTATGACTAACATTCAAATCATCTTTTATTCCTCTCAATCCAGTTTTGACCACTCTAAAATAACTAGCTATCATCATACAACTCATTTAATTGAGCTTGAACTAAGAAGAATTCCTAAGGATTTTCAAATAATATCACATAAACTCTTGAAATCAAGTTTCAATTTACAATCAAAGACTGAAAATCACATTTAATTTTCTACCTAAGAGGTTCAACTAGTGTCATGACCCAACTTAATTTACGTTGGGGGAAAAAGTATAGGTTTGGATGTAATGCCCAAAAAGCATATAATAGCCTTCAATTAGTCACAGGCTCTTCCAAAATCTTACCTCACCCTACATTGGATTCATTATAGGTTCAATTTAGCCTATTATGTTCTATGTGAGACAGGAGTCATACTTGCTCAATGTAGTCTCTTCAGATTTGACGATCCCTGAGCACCTTGTTGTCTCACCTGCTCAATGTAATCTTCTTTGACTTTTTGAGCTCTTCACTAAAGATCCCCTTGATAGCTTTCTTGAGACCCATGTAACCCCACAATTCATTATTCAACCTCTCTAATGCCAGTCCACGGATGTCGATTGCGCACGACACATGGAGACCGCAGTGTTTGGTGAGTATCCCATGTCTACATCCCCACCAACTCCGATGAAAATGCATTTCACGCAAGGCGAGGAACACGGGTAACAATTGGGAATGTACCTCGTGTGAAGGGTCTGGAAGATGAGGCACTTGGGGCCCACATAGAGATGGAGGTTCATAACCCTACAAACATCCTTGTCGAGCTTGGAACTTGCACACCACACAATAGTGAGGCCAACGACCAGTCTACTGAGCTTGTGTCAGTGGACTCGCTCAACCTCATAAATCCAACGGCTAACGATAAGTGGGCTCGCCAGTGACCAATCGTGATTTCGTCGTCGTATAAGAGAATCATGTGAATAGAAAATTTACTTCTCTAAAGATTGAGTAAAATTAGGAGTTTGTAAAAGAACTATGGAGTTGACATGAAGAGATAGTGAAATGCGATAACCGAAGTGGAGTTGAATTAGATTTGTTGAATTAGGAAACTTGAAGTCCAATTGGGAAATATATGCATTATGTTTTTTCAGAGCAACCGCAGAGATTTCTTGATGTGTTTCAATCAAGAATTGAAGAACAATTTGAATTTTCGTTCCTTTAGTGGGGTTAATTGGGTCCAAGTTTTCTAGTGATTTTTCCATAAACAGTTTGGTCTGATTCATCCCAGGAACCCAGAATCAGTCATGGTAACCACTTAGAACCAATTAGTTCGGTTCCAGATTGGATCAAGATTACCCTTAACAAGAATCACTTTCTCTTTGGAGTTGCTATTTTGTGGGCTTATATCCATTCAATGGGGCAATTCCCTCCACATATTTCCGTTAATTGGCGCTCCAATTCTGGGTCATTTTTGGCGCTTGAACTTCTCCTGCAGGTTCATTATCTACATTAGTATCCGGAAAAA
Source organism: Eucalyptus erythrocorys (assembly GCA_014182555.1). NCBI lineage: Eukaryota > Viridiplantae > Streptophyta > Magnoliopsida > Myrtales > Myrtaceae > Eucalyptus > Eucalyptus erythrocorys. The sequence continues at coordinate 7,529,013 of CM024601.1, read as the reverse complement.
CGTATGGCCCGGTACAATATTCCTCTACTTACATATCTGTCACTTCTACTACTTACTACAGTTGGACTAGAACGCTTCTTCTTTTACTGATAATTTCAAAGAGAAACATACTGTTAACCGGACCCTTTTTTACTCAAATTTGAGCTTTTACTTGGAACTACCTTTACATTTAAAATATCCATCAGAAAATTAATAAAAAGAATTGTTTTTCTTCAAACTATTAATATGTCTTTGATGTCGATCAACCTAATATGTTCAAGAGATTTTTCCTTTGGAAAATATTGAAAATGCCTTAGGGATTCTCGTTAAAAATCATTAACTGTGCTTTCATGCGACTTTTTCTTTTAAAAAGTTTCATTTTCAATTTTAAGATGTGTTGATATCATTATTATTAATTTTAGCAGTCTTAATTAGTAATCTTGAGACACTTGTTGAAAAGTACATTTTCTTACTTTTCAGTTATGTATCAAGCCCATCACCAGCATCGCCGCCACTGGGTAATGCCACCATAAATGCCACAAGTTAAGGAACTAGTGCTTAAACAAACAAGCCATAGAGTCAATGAAGAATAAGTTATCTCCCACACAATTACGTTAAGCAATTACCGATAAGGTAAGAATACATAAGCTCGGCACTTGTGAGAAGCACTTTAGCGGCGAGATATGAATGCAAATAAATCGATACAAGCACCGACCCAAAAAAAAAAAAAAATCAATACAAGCAACTCTCAACACATATTGACATGTTTCGACAAAAACCAATATTTCATTCTATTGGGCAATATTTTTTAGTTATGTCATGCATTATTAGAAACCAGCACATATTGATTAATGAGACAAACTGATTGGCATGGCATGACAAGAATTGCAATGTAATGAAATTGGTTAAAACGAGATGACTCAAAAGTATATCGGCAATGAAAATACTAACAAGACAAGCCCACAGGCTTTCCAAGTGTTTCATGCTCGTATCCTCATTTCCTTGAGAAACTTTGCCCCCCTTGCACACAAGAGATAACAAGTCGGTGTCGATTTAGATACATGATTGTTCATGGATCAATTCATCTTCTAAATTTCTTTTATCCATTCACTAATTTGAATTCTTCGAAATTTTTAGAAATTCATTTCTGTCCTAACATCGTCTCGCTTCTCTTTAAGAGTTGGAATTAATTGGACTCCTTCGCTTAATTTAAGCTTCATGGTCTCCGGCCCATAATGCGTAGTCCTTATTGCATGGCCCAATAAAGGGACTTCAAAAGCGTAGACATTTATGGAAGCAGAAATAATGGGTTAAGTGGGCCTACAAAGCCCAAAAAAAAAAAGAGGTTGGAAACTATAATGGGTTGAATTGCTAGAAACATTCTGTCACAGAGCGTCTTAGGATGCCTCGAAATCGCAGCAATAGACCACTGACATCTCACCTCGACCGTAGACAGCCACGGGTTGGCCCTTCTACGGCCCGGCCGTGTTCTAGAATATCATGTTTACCGCCACAAGATTTGATTGCATCACGACTGTGATAGGGACGATGAAGTCGTGAGATAAATTTTACAATGAAAATGCTACTCGTAATTGACATTTGATGAAACATAATGCTCTGATTAATGCATATACGAATTAAATCCTAGTTAAACTCCTTATCCGAATGAGGAAGCCTCATTGAATGTTGCGCAGTTTGTTGTAGTCATCCCATAGGCTACACTTCGATTGCTAGTGATCACCGTCCAGTCGACGGTGTCTCCTTCGCTTAATTTAAGCTTCATGGTCTCCGGCCCATATTGCGTAGTCCTTATTACATGGCCCAATAAAGAGACTTCTGTAGCGTGGAAATTCATGGAAACAGAAATAATGGGTTAAGTGGGCCTAAAAAGCCCACAAAAAAGAGGTTGGAAACTGTAATGGGTTTTTTTTTTTTTTTTTTTTTGAACTGGAAACTATTATGGGTTTTTGGTCAAAGGAAACTATTATGGGTTGAATAGCTAGAAACGAGAAAATATTCGGTGGTTCGTGCGCGCCACGTCATCCGCCGACATGCGCGCACGTTCCATTCACATATCGACGGGTGTCTGTGGGACTGCCCGGAAGATGGGAGGGCGGCTCGGCTCGGGGGGTCGGCATTGCGAAGAAAAAGACGTGAAGCTCCGGCCCAAAACATTTCTCCCTCCTCAATTGAACTTTACGCAATTTTTTTTTCTCTCTCTTACTTTCTCTCTCGAGACCTGCGTTTCCTTCTCCACGCATCCCACCTCCTCCGCTTCCGCCTTCGGCTCCGGCTCTGCCTCCGACTGTTCCCATGGAGATCGAGCACAAGGTTTGTGCTCGCGTTGGTCTCCGCCTCCGTGCATCCCCTCCCTGCCTTGCCTCCTTCGCCTCCGCCTGCCCAAAAGCCTCGCCGGTCATCGCCTCTAGCGTCCTCCGTCTCCGGCATCTCCTCGTCCTCCCGTCCCGCCGGCCTCCGCCGCGAAGCCATCGGCCTCCGGCAGGAGGGAGGCGGCCTCGGTCTCGTTCCCGGCGGCACCGGCTCCCGCTGCCGACTGGGCATTGTTCCCGACGCCCAGGCCGCTCGGTCGCGAGGGAGATCTCGGCGGACTGGCGGGGTCGACGGCGCGGAGAAGAAGGAGAGGCGCGGGCTGGAGAAGGATTCCCGCTTCTTGGAGGAGGTACGTGAACCGGCTGTACCAGGCCACTGGAGCTAGGGATTTTCCTAGACGTGAGCCGGATCGCCTACGAGCGAGTTCATGGAGAGATGGAGCCCCGGTTCAAGCCCGTTCAAGGCGATGGAGGAGGCTGGAGATGGGTGCGATGGCGAACCGGACGAGGCCGCATGGTCGGGCACCACTGGTTGTGGAAGTCGGAGCTCTCGCCGACCCGATCTGAAGGCGCAAATTGAGAGCACACTCGACCCCGTCTGCAATTTCGCTGCCGACGTGGTCAGCGGTAAGGTCAGTTCTCCTCCTTTGTGTATCTTAAGGTTAACCTTCTGGTTGTCCAACGCCATTGTGCTGAGGGAAAACATTTCTCAATCATTTGGCAGTTCACGTAACTCAAGCCCTTTTACAAGGTTTGCTGAGTCAAATGGGAGTGACAAGAAAAGTGAAGCCAAGTCTATGACATTGAAGTGGAAGGGCAATTCTAACTTCAAGCAAACAACCGCTCTATACGGTTTCTAGAGGGCGGGGAAATGGGAACCTTCACGGGTGCTTTAGAGAAAGTTGAGATGTGGATTTTCTCCCGGATAGTTGAGTCCATTTGGTGGCGGTATGTGTGATCAAAATAGACTGCCCTTTTCAAAAGTGAAATAATGGTGTAGTAAGATTGCCAAGATAGCCAATTAATTTCCATTTTCAGCTAGGGAGTTGATAGACTGATTTTGAGCTAGTGTGTCATTACTATGTTGGATAAAAATTGTTAGTCATATGGGTCAAACCATCTATTTATCCATATCCAATCGCTGTCTTATTTAGTCTTCCCATGATATTTGCATAAGTGGCGAGTTTCGATATGTTAAATTCTATTTTGGCCGTTGTCTTCCATTCAAAGGCTTTCACTCCACACATGCAAACACCCGTTCGGGATTCATTTTCCAACAAAAGCACGGGAAGTTGCTGGGACCAGCATTGGGTGATCAGCAGGTAGGGGAATTTCTCTATTAACCCGTTGACAAATGCTTTTCAAGACGCTTTTCAACGATGTGTCTGTTAGAGCGGCAAGACATGAGTGTGGTTGCTTGCCTGTATTGGCAAGGATGGTAGGTTTTAGTTGACAAATTTCTGAGCTGTTTGATATTGACCTACAAATTCCCTTTTATACGGGCTTTAACTGAAGGCTGTCAAAGTTTCTTCCCTTCGCTTCTGAGTTGATTTAATTGCTGTTCTTTTGTTAGGTAATGGAACAATGTGTTGCCAGATTAGATGTGGCAATGTTCAATGCCATTCTTCGTGAATCAGCTTTTGAGATACCAACGAGATCCAGTCTCGATCCGATTGTCGACTCCGGGTACTGCCTATACCAGCGGGACACTTGAGTTTCGGATCCTGAGCTCAGCAAAAATTCAGTAAGTATTTTAGCCACTTTATTTGAGCAAGGACTTCTCGCCCATGCATGAAATGATTCAGTTGCATCGTCATCAATGCCAACATAAAGAGCATGCTTATACTTATGTCCAAGCTTGATCTTCCCTTTTACGTAATATCATAATTACTCAATTTCAGATGGCTGAATATGATTACAGCTTTTGAAATTGTTTATGCTTAAAACAATCTGATGATTTTTTTCCCAATGAGATTTGAGGAACATCATCAAATTGTGATGGATGTCTTTTTGGTACAATCTTTTGGCTTTGTTCTTTGTCATGGTGACACCGTATAGTTCCTGGGTCTTCTAAAATGCCATTGCATGGAATCAAAGGCTTTAGATGCCAATTCTGAACACAAGGTCCTGCAGGTTGGCAATTGGTCTAGATGGCTAAGTGACATGTTTGGCATGGATAATGACAACCCTGCTGAAGAGGATCAGCACAATAACAAGGAGGAATGTCAAGTCGAGTAATATTCTTCTGGACGTTGAATTTAACCCCAAGCTCACTGATTTCGCTCTTGACCGAGTTGTTGGCGAAGCAGCATTTCAGACAACGCTTGTTTCAAAATTAGCTTCCTCTTGTTATAATGCACCAGGTAAGAAGACTTCCATTTATATGTTAACCTCATTCTTTTTAAACAATTGTATGCTTTGTTAGCTCAAGCCAAACAAGTAGCAGTCCTGAGTTAGGCATGCCTTTTTTGGATTCCAGAACTGATTGATATCTCCGTGGTCTTCATGATTAAAATCTCATCGCTTTTGTTGTTGCATCCTTATATCTTCATTTAACAGAAAATATATGCCTATTTATATGGTTCCAGAATATCTCAAATCACTCAACTCATTTCGTTCTTGGAATCCAGAATGCGGATACAGCAAGAAAGCTACTGAGCAGATGGACGTTTACAGCTTTGGTGTTGTGTTGTTGGAGCTAGTGACTGGCCGGCAAGCAGAGCAAAAAGAGCTGGCCAAGTCTGTTGATATCGTGAAGTGGGTTCGACAGAAAATCAACCTCACAAACGGGGCACTCCAAGTTCTTGACCCCAAGATATCAAGCTCCTCCAAAAAGGAAATGCTCGGAGCACTGGAGATCGCTCTGCACTGCACATCTGTGGCACCGGAGAAGCGACCACCAATGACTGAAGTCATCAGAAATCTTCAGTTACTCGGTTCTAAGGGTAGCTCTCCGAGTTTGGAGTTCTCTACCTCAGAGAACCCAATGTCAGTGTGAACATTAAAGCCAAAGTCACTGCATGTAAATTCGACTTTTTTCTGCATGTCTCTTTTTGATTTTTGATGGTCTGGAAAAGAACGCCTGAGAGCTTGAACTAATTATCTGATTAATGATCAGTACCTATCACACTTGATCTAATTGTTGTAAAGGTGGCAGTTACTTCTTCAGTAGTTCATCCTCGGAATCAATCTATTTTGCATAGATATTAAGTTCTGCTGGAGTGCAGCAAGTCTGACTCTCGCGAAGCAGCCATCTCAATTGTCACAGCTGTGTTTTTCAATGGATATAATAGGGCTTGTCATCCATATGCATCGAACATTATTACAAGTCATGAATGATACAAATAAGCAGAATTAGATGTCTCATATTATGTTTCACTCAAAATATAACCATGCAGTAAGAGATTTCTTCACAAGAATAAACTGTAGAATAGTGAACAGCAATCTGAACCCCTCATGCAATTTATGCCGGTCAACTTTATTTCAGCCGTACAACTTTCTTTCTGAAGCAAGGATACCTTGGAGAGCAAATGAAAACAGACAAACAAAATGAAAGAAATCTTGAACTGTGTAAAACTCACAAGTTGCGGCAAATATACAGGAAATCTGTTGTATCAGATAGCCCATGAAAAGCTTTCACTTTTCATCTCCTCCTCTCTACGTTTTCATGGATATAAAACTTTATCTTATGCACCTTTACATTTGACAGGGAATCGGAATATACATGAACCATAGGTCACTCGGACCAGACCTCTCGAAGGAGTTCATATCTCGCATTCATCAAAGAGTAACCAGGACACTCCACTAGTTTCCCATTTCCATATCCATTACCGATCGTAGTCGGAGATGAATACATATTATCCATTATAGACATGAGAGGAGATTCCAAGTCTTCAAGTTCTTCGTCACTCGTGTACCCTTTTCTCTGCACTGCAGACACGTTCCTTGACAACTGACGACGGACTCCTGCCTCTGCAACTTTCTCTGCCACATCAAGAGAGGAAGGCGGGTAGTACGTAACAGGAGCAGCTGTATAAGGAAAGTTTCTCACGATTTCTCCAGAAATTCGCCACTCCACAATACTCTGTACAAATATTGACCCATAAAGAACAATGTCAGCAGCAGGAATTTTGCCATTGCTCAAAAGAAAACTCAACTGTTCGGCAAAAATGTCAAAATAAAGGTAACTAATTAAAGAATTGTCAGTACTGGTTTACTAAGTAATATGGGAAGTTAGTAGTGGGTTCTCATACAAACCAACGTCTTAATAGTTTGGTCTCACCTGTTTCAAAATTCAATTAAAACTTGCCACGTCACTGGGTAATTTTTTACTACCTTAAGCATTTTTCATGAATGATACAGCAATCGGTCCCATGTGCCTGGCATCCTTTTACATTTCAGAGGGACAACGAGGAAAGGGAAAAGCATGCGATTGGTCATTGGAAACCTACCATAACAAATGGATAGTTCTCCTGTCATAGAATATTTTTACGCAAAGAGATCTTACAGGTAGCAATTAAGTGCAGCTTATGCTAGAGACGTAACTAGAGCAGTTCAGAATGAAAGTAAAACATACTTCGGCATTCAGTGCCTCCAATACAGCTCCCAGAACAGAATCTGGACAAAACTCATCTGGAGTAAAGTTGCAAAGCACCCGTTTGACCAGAGCCAGACTAATGGTTGGACACACCTGGAAAAATTAGGAAGTTACGATATGCACAGACAGGATCCATCAAATCTGAAAGTGCCATATCAAAAGTTCTTACCTCCTTTCTGATTGATCGATCTAGAATCAAGTCTTTTGGGAGCATTAGAAGTTCACTCAGCTCATTAAGAAGAAGGAAGGACTTAAGTTCACTATCACCACCCTGCTGACATTCCTCCTTGTTATTGTGCTGATCCTCTTCAGCAGGGTTGTCATTATCCATGCCAAACATGTCACTTAGCCATCTAGACCAATTGCCAACCTGCAGGACCTTGTGTTCAGAATTGGCATCTAAAGCCTTTGATTCCATGCAATGGCATTTTAGAAGACCCGAACTATACGGTGTCACCATGACAAAGAACAAAGCCAAAAGATTGTACCAAAAAGACATCCATCACAATTTGATGATGTTCCTCAAATCTCATTGGGAAAAAAAATCATCAGATTGTTTTAAGCATAAACAATTTCAAAAGCTGTAATCATATTCAGCCATCTGAAATTGAGTAATTATGATATTACGTAAAAGGAAGATCAAGCTTGGACATAAGTATAAGCATGCTCTTTATGTTGGCATTGATGACGATGCAATGCTGAATCATTTCATGCATGGGCGAGAAGTCCTTGCTCAAATAAAGTGGCTAAAATACTTACTGAATTTTTAAGCTGAGCTCCGGATCCGAAACTCAAGTGTCCTCGCTGGTATAGGCGTACCACAGAGTCGACAATCGGATCGAGACTGGATCTCGTTGGTATCTCAAAAGCTGATTCACGAAGAATGGCATTGAACATTGCCACATCTAATCTGGCAACACATTGTTCCATTACCTAACAAAAGAACAGCAATTAAATCAACTCGAAGCGAAGGGAAGAAACTTTGACAGCCTTCGCTTAAAGCCCGTATAAAAGGGAATTTGTAGGTCAATATCAAACAGCTCAGAAATTTGTCAACTAAAACCTACCATCCTTGCCAATACAGGCAAGCAACCACACTCATGTCTTGCCGCTCTAACAGGACACATCTGTTGAAAAGCGTCTTGAAAAGCATTTGTCAACAGGTTAATAGAGAAATTCCCCTACTGCTGATCACCCAATGCTGGTCCCAGCAACTTCCCCGTGCTTTTGTTGGAAAATGAATCCTGAACGGGTGTTTGCATGTGTGGAGTGAAAGCCTGAATGGAAGACAATGGCCAAAATAGAATTTAACATATCAGAAACTCTGCCACTTATGCAAATATCATGGGAAGACTAAATAACAGACAGCGATTGGATATGGATAAATAGATGGTTTGACCCATATGACTAACAATTTTTATCCAACATAGTAATGACACACTAGCTCAAAATCAGTCTATCAACTCCCTAGCTGAAAATGGAAATTAATTGGCTATCTTGGCAATCTTACTACACCATTATTTCAATTTTTGAAAAGGGCAGTCTATTTTGATCACACATACCTGCCACCAAATGGACTCAACTATCCGGGAGAAAATCCACATCTCAACTTTCTCTAAAGCACCCGTGAAGGTTCCTGTTTCCCGCCAGTCCTCTAGAAACTGTATAGAGCCGCTTGTTTGCTTGAAGTTAGAATTGCCCTTCCACTTCAATGTCATAGACTTGGCTTCACTTTTCTTGTCACTCCCATTTGACTCAAAGAAACCTTGTAAAAGGGCTTGAGTTACGTGAACCGCCAAAGGATTGAGAAATGTTTTCCCTCAAAGACAATGGCGTTGGACAACCAGAAGGTTAACCTTAAGATACACAAAGGAGGAGAACTGACCTTACCGCTAACCACGTCGGCAGCGAAATTGCAGACGGGGTCGAGCGTGCTCTCAATTTGCGCCTTCAGATCGGGTCGGCGAGAGCTCCGACTTCCACAACCGGTGGTGCCCGACCATGCGGCCCTCGTCCGGTTCGCCATCGCACCCATCTCCAGCTCCTCCATCGCCTTGAACGCGGCTTGGAACTGGGGCTCCATCTCCTCCATGAACTCGCTCGTAAAGGCGATCCGGCTCACGTCTAGGAAAATCCCTAGCTCCCTAAGTGCTGGTACAGCCGGTTCACGTACCTCCTCCACAAGAAGCGGAATCCTTCTCCAGCCCGCGCTCCTTCTTCTTCTCCGCGCCGTCGACCCCCCGCCTGTCCGCCGAGATCTCCCTCACGACCGAGCGGCCCAAATCGAACAATGCCCAGTCGGCGGGAGCCTGGTGCCGCTCGGGAACGAGACCGAGGCCGCCTCCCCCGCCGGAGGCCGGCGGGACGGGGAGGACGAGGAGATGCCGGAGACGGAGGACGCTAGAGGCGATGACCGGCGAGGCTTTTGGGCGGGCGGAGGCGAAGGAGGCGAGGAGGAGGGGATGCACGGAGGCGGAGACCAACGCGAGCACAAACCTTGTGCTCGATCTCCACGGAACAATCGGAGGCGAGTCGGAGCCGAAGGCGGAAGCGGAGGAGGTGGGATGCGTGGAGAAGGAAACGCAGGTCTCGAGAGAGAAAGTAAGAGAGAGAAAAAAAAATTGCAGAAAGTTCAATTGAGGAGGGAGAAATGTTTTGGGCCGGAGCTTCACGTCTTTTCTTCTGCCAGCGACCCCAGCCGAGCCGAGCCAGCCCTCCCATCTTCTGGCAGGTCCCACAGGACACCTGTCGATATGTGAATGGAACGTGCGCGCCATGTCAGCGGATGACGTGGCGCGCACGAACCACTGAATATTTTCTCGCTAGAAACATTCTGTCACAGTGTGTCCTAGGATGCCTCGGAATTGCAGCAATAGATCATTGACATGTCACCTCTACCGTAGACAGCCACGGCTTGGCCCTTCTACGGCCCGGCTGCGTTCTAGAATATCATGTTTACCGCCACAAGATTTGATTGCATCACGACTGTGATAGGGACAATGAAGTCGCAAGATAAATTTTACAATGAAAATGCTACTCCTAATTGACATTTGATGAAACATAATGCTCTGATTAATGCATATACGAATTAAATCCTAGTAAAACTCCTTATCCGAATGAGGAAGCCTTATTGAATGTTGCGCAGTTTGTTGTAGTCATCCCATAGGCGACACTTCGATCGCTAGTGATCACCGTCCAGTCAATGGCATCCCCAATCATCATAAAATATTTCTTGTTATCAGCAATTTAACACATTCTCCATGTAAACACTAGTGAACACATACATCAAGAAGTTTTAACCAATAATCATCATCATCATCATCTATTCTCTAGACATGCCACTAGTATTCTTTGAAGCCCTTACAACCACATCGTCAATGGTTGTGAAGTTCCCAATCCCATCTTTACGGCCACCATGGCCCCCGCACGAGACAATTAATAGAAAAGCAAGAAGGAGAGGTAAATCCAGCCATTGTTGGGCTACTCAGGCCCTGTTTGGTTCAGCATTTGGAATGCTCATTTGAATTCTAAAGTCCCTTGGCCAAATGCAAAGATGTTTGGTTCGTTTTCTGCACGACTTTGGCGAGATGCAATTGCATCTCGAAGTGGCTCCAAGGGCCTTTAGCCAAATGCAGCTTTTGAGGTCCTTTGGGAAGTTGCATCTTCGAAATGCAACTTCCGGTATTGTTCATATTTCCGGTAGAGAAGCCGATCGGCAGTACGAATAAAAATAAATATAAAAATAAATATGTTTATATTAAAATAAATGTTTATATTTTTATGTAAAATATATTTATATTTTATATGTTTATTTTTTATATAAAAATATAAACATATCTATTTTTTTATATTTTATGTTTAATAAATATATATTGATAATATATATAATATTTATATATATATTTTTATATAGATATAAACATATCTATTTTTTTATATAAATATATTTTATGTTTAATAAATAAATATATATTTATTAATATAAACATATCTATTTTTTATATATTTTATGTTTAATAAATATATTTTATGTTTATATTTTTATATTTTTTATATAGGCGGTTTGGCCGCCGGATTCGCGGTCCGGTGGCCGGACTTAAAGAAAATATATAAACATATTTTTGCTTTTTTAATTTAATAAAAGTTAATTACAAATGCAAATTTTACCAAACAGTGTTTTGGCCAAAGTTGTTTCTCAATGTAAATTTTACCAAACGACATTTGTATTTCGGAAAACCCCCTTCAGCCAAAGGTATTTGCATTTCTGCAAATGGATTCCCCAAAAGCCGAACCAAACAGGCCCTCAGCTTAGAAACCAAAAGAGCAACACTCAACATGTATTGACATATTTCAACAAAAACCGATATTTCATCCTATTGGACAATATTTTTTTAGTTATGCCATGCATTATTAGAAACCAGTACATACTAATTAAAGAGACAGATCGATTGACATGGTACGATAAGAATTGCTACCCCAATTATAATGCAATGAGATTGGTTAAAATGAGATGGCCCAAAAGTATTTCCCAAAACGAAATACTAACAAGATGAGCCCACGGGCTTTTCAATTGTTCCATGCTCCTTTCCTTATTTCCTTGAGAAACTTTGTCAACCACATCTGCTCCCCTTCTGGGGCGGGGGCACACGAGAGATAACAAGTCAATGTCGAGCCAATAAGTACTTCTCAAGTTAGGGTTAATAGTATATCCACTCAATCGCATGAAAAGTATTCATTAACTTGTTTAGTTTTTGGCCCAGCGTAGTTTCATCTTATTTGAAGAGAGGTGCACCCATTAAGGTGGTTTTCCTTACAATTCTCTTGTTTCACCAGATGATCAATGATACGAAAAGCATTTTATATAAAGCAATTGTTTTTTAGTTTAGAAAAATTAGTCAACAACAAAAGCTTTTATTTATTTATTTTTTTTTTGTGACCTAGGGAACCCCCGCACGGCCGACAGTCGAAGAGTAAACCCTGGGGTGACGCTAGTGGAGGACCCACCACCCCGACGTCACACTTAAGAATCCCTAGTGACCATGAGGGGATTTGAACTCCTCCCCTTGCGTTAGGGGGAGAGAGCCAAACCATCACGGCCACCGCAGGCGATGGTAACAAAAGCTTTTATTGTCACTCGGGAAGACGGTAAATTTACCTTACCATCACACGACCACATATCGCCTACACTATCGATATCTCAAATCAATTCATGAATCGGCCTAGAAAGACTCCATTAGGATGCTGAACATGTCTCTTGCGATATTTGAGACCCTTAGACAATGTATTCTTCTTTTATCATCTAACCCACCAAAACACTTAACTTACTCCGACTGCAATTGGATCAGTTGTATTATGATGTCATTCTGCCATCTGGTACTGTATTTTTCTCAATTCAAGTCCCCTTTCGTGGAAGAGTAAAAGCCAAAACACATGCTCTCTCGCCTTATTAGAAGTCAAATATCACACAATAGCCACTACAACCCGCGAAATCACTTGTTTAAGCTTTCTACTAAGGGATCTTGGCATTTCACTATTGTCTCCTACTCCATTCTACCATAAGTCTATGACTAGCTGCCCAACATGTGGCCCCTAATCCAGTTTTTCTCGAGCGCACCAAACATATCAAAATTGATTGCCATATTGCTCTAGAAAAATTATACACTAGCATCGTACATCTTGTCATACCTACCATCAATCAAGTTGCTAATGTGTTTACTAAGGTGCTAAGCAAGGATCAAATTTTCTTTCTCTCCAGCCAACTAGGGATTCGAGACCTTCACATGCCATCTCGAGTGTGAGTAATGTAAGAAATTTCGTAATCATGCCAACTCGAGATTGTTTTGTACTATATATGATATGTATCTTTTATATCTCTTTTCCGCATTTTGCATTCTTTCGCAAAATTACACTATCAGTTAAATGAGAAGAGCAAAAATTTTCACCATATGTTTCTACAATCATGACACTTAGGGAAAAGTGTCGAAAAAGTCATAAACCTATTATATTTATTTCAATTTAATTCTAAACATTTTAATGCTACTTATTTAATCCTAAACATTTTGATTTAATGACAATTCAGTCCTAAACCTTTTAATGGTGCCAATCTAGTCCTAAACTTTTTTAAATTAGTGTCAATTAAGTCCTAAACATTTTGACTTAGTATCAATTCAATTCTTCTAGCTAATTTAGTCAAATTTTGCTGATGTGGATACTAGCTTATTGATTTGGTATTGCCGATGCTAATGTGAACAATTTTAAATAATACTTTAATAATTTTTTGATTTTTTAATTTTTTTTTTTTTTTTTCTCTCCTTCCTTTTTCTTCTTTCTTTGGTCGTTGGCTAGCCTCTAACCATGGCTAACCAAGCTAGCCTCACCTGGCCAAGGCAACACCGACCCTCATCTAGGCGAGGGCAGCCTCCATGAGGGCTCTCGTCACCCAAGCGAAGCCGATGCCCAGCGAGATCACCCTAGCCTAGGCGAGGCCAATCTCACTGGATTTGGCCTGGGTGAGGGCCCACCTCACCAAATCTAGCCTACCTCACCCCCTCGCCCAAGCCAAGTCATTAAGGCCAACCCTCGCCAAGGCTCAACTTCACCTTGGCCAAGCAAAACCAACCCACTTAAGCATGCTCGATGGCCAGCTATCGCTTGTTAGCCAAACCACCACCCAAAAGAAGAAAAAAAAATAAAGAAAAAAAATAGAAAATAGAAAATTTTAAAAAAAAAATCGAAATATCACTAAAAATTATCCACTTCAACGTCGGCAATACCACATTTCCCTAGCTAGAGGTCCACTCAAAAGTTTTAAAAATTAACACTCAAAATAGGACTAGCAAAACTAGCTAGAATGACTAAATTGGCATCAAATCAAAAAGTTTGAGGACTAAATTAACACTAATTTAATAGGGTTTAGTACTAAATTGATATCATTAAAAGGTTTAGGACTAAATTAACACTAAGTCAAAAGATTTATGACAAAATTGACACTATTAAAAAGTTTAGAATTAAATTAACACTAATGCAATAGATTTTTTACTTTTCTGATTGTCACGTGTTATTGGCAAGTCTTAAAGACTTCATTTTTCAATGATAGAATGCATTATCGGATAGTAAACAACTTAAATATAACGGGGGATTGTATGATTCTCTCAAAATAAGGGCATCCTCATTCTACATGATTCTCGTTTCGAACTTCTAATCTAACATGCTACTGGACATTAGATCCGTAGCAATTGATATTTCCTCCCGGTTTTTAGGCGACACGCTTTTTGCCATAATGGCATTGTAATATCACTCTCGATTTAAAGGAAAAAAAAAAAAAAACTTTTCTTTGAGTCACAGATCTAGGTTATGACATGAACCTGTCTTTTTAGTTCCCATTACTTTTGTCCAAAGTGAACAGAAATAGTAGAAATTTAGAATTTCCAACACTACACCGCACCACGCTTTAAAAAGTCAAAAGTAGACAGAAATGGTTGATAATTCTACTGTCATGAAAATCACCCTTGACGACCATGACTATATACAGTAAAGTTGAAGAGCTTTTAACTTCAAAAGATAATGTGGAAAAGACCGTCATTCGTGAAGACTAGTTTTTCATTTGCTTAACCAGCATGACTTTTAGTAGAAATTAAAAATTTCCAACACTACACCGCACCACGCTTAAAAAAGTCAAAAGTGGACAGAAATGGTTGATAATTCTACTGTCATGAAAATCACCCTTGACGACCATGACTATGTACAGTAAAGTTGAAGAGCTTTTAACTTCAAAAGATAATGTCGAAAAGACCGTCATTCTTGAAGACTAGTTTTTCATTTGCTTATCCAGCATGACTTTTAGTAGAAATTTAGAATTTCCAACACTACACCGCACCACGCTTAAAAAAGTCAAAAGTGGACAGAAATGGTTGATAATTCTACTGTCATGAAAATAACCCTTGACGACCATGACTATGTACAGTAAAGTTGAAGAGCTTTTAACTTCAAAAGATAATGTCGAAAAGACCGTCATTCTTGAAGACTAGTTTTTCATTTGCTTAACCAGCATGACTTTTCAACCAAAAAAGGAAAGAAAACCAGCATGACTTGAATGACACTTACAATACGAAGGATGAATGCTTCTTCTATGGTTATAATCTCCAACACAATCTATCAAGTTAGGCCCAAGAATAATCACCATTTTGCAATTGTTCAACGCAATCATGGTACATATTTTCTAACGAAAGACTTGACCATATGTTAAATTCACAAAAGTAGTTATACAATATGAAACTTTAAAAGAACTCCATTTTTGCCTATTTTCTGTATTTACTATAATATTTAAATCTTCATGTCATTTCATGGTACTCGTGGCCTCTATCGCCTTAGCTAACTTGTCGCCAATGTTAGGAATTAGTAAAATAAATATTTCCTGAGTTGTCGTATGGTATTAGGTTGATTTATGCCTCTATAATGTTAGGATATTTTTTCGATTTAATATTTTAAATTGGATTATTTAATTATATATTATTATTATTAATAAACCTTCTTTAAATTGAATGCGCGTTTACGATGAGTTGGGTCGCGTGTCTGAGTACGCGCGTTTCGTGCAAAGACATTAATCCTAGTGGCAAAAACTAAATGCTTTTTAAAGAGGAATCGAATCACCATGATATGCTGTGCAAATCTGAGAACATGGTCAACTCTTGGGCGGTGGTTTGGTCCTTAAAAAAATGGCAAAATTTCTTGGGCAGTGAGATCATAATCTATGTGCACATCGATTTGAACATTCATATACAGCAAAAAAAGAAAAGTCGCATACATACATGTGTGCGAAAATGTAAAAAAAAAAAAAATAAAAAAGAAGTGGGATTTATATTATTTTAATAAATGAATTGAAGTTGTCATTCAGTTCAAAATTCTTTTTGCGTATCCTAATTTATAATGTTTAATGTGTTGTCCCAAAGGGAACGTCTCCAATGAGTCCTCCACCATGTGTTGCTTTTTCATTGACTATCAGATTCTTATTTTTAATGGATTTATAGAAGTTACACCGTCATTGTAAAATACTTTTTTACACAATGAAAGCTCTCATCTACTAATGAAATGAAATCGTTCACCAAAATTAAAAATTGTATACATGTCAGATCCTAAACCCTACTTGTGTAACTAATTTTTTAATGCTAGTGTACCAAAAGGAAAATATCATGTTTTTGAGTTAACATGTTAAAACTAGTGAAATTGAAATGATGATGATGATGATGATGATGAATGGCTAGTGGTTAATTGGGTCACGTATTTCCCCAATAATGAATTGATGGTGCTAGGTGTTTCGTTTCTTTCAACTTTCCAGATTACCGCATTTTTTATTTTATTTTTAGCTTTAAAGTTTTGGCTACGTTTTTCGGTGTGATTTTACGGTTTAGAGGCAACATTTGAACTGATTGTTGCCTAATATAACAGAACCATTGCCATGTAATTATAGACAAGCAAACGGAAAAGGTTGCCTTAATTTTCGAAATGCCCGGGAAGGATTGGCCTTTTGGGCATCGGAGTAGATTATCCATGGATTAGGGTAGATGTTTTTTTTTTTTTTTTTTTGGTAAAAAGGATTAGGGTAGATGTTAAGAGTCATAAGTTTTTAATAAACAGTCACCACCCCTGATATATGTGCCCATTTATTTGATTTGCTTATTCATTGATATAATCATATGTGTTAGAGTAATTAAATATAATACAACACATTCATCTAATAACTTAAACTTTTAGAATAATTGGTTGTGATTCCACAAAATTTAATATGATATCAAAATTGGAGATTCTGAATTCAAATCTTTCTAGACCCCATTTATCTCCCCAATTAAAATTTTCACACTTAGTACTAGGCATAAAAGATCAAACTAAGCGTGAGAGCGAATATTAGAGTAATTAATATAATATAACGCTTTCATCTAATAGTTTAAGTTTTTAAAATAGTCAACATTAGTTCTATAAAATCTCACAATATGCTAGCCTTATTCAATCACTCTTTTATTTATAACATGTTTTAGATATCATAAAATTTCCACACTTAATACTAGGTATAAAAGACCACAATATGCGTGAGGGGAAGTGTTAAAGTAATTAAATATAGTACAACGCATTCATCTAATAGCTTAGGCTTTTAAAATAGTTGGCTATACAAAATCTCACAATATGTAGCCTTATTGAATTGTTGTTATGTTTATAACACGCAGTTAGATATCATGGATGTCAATGAACATTGTACTAAAATTTAAAACTGAAAGTGTTGTTGACTTAGCTTCATAATATAAAGGGATAAATACAATAAAAGTGCTAAAACTTATAACAAAAGTACAATTGAATCTCAAAATTTCCAAAAAGTGTGATCAAGCCATTTCATTAACAAACTTATAATAAAAGTACAATTGAATATCAAAATTTCCAAAAAGTGTGATCAAGTCATTTCATTAACTTTACTAACTTGATTAACGAAAAATGTTGACTTTTTATTTTCCATCTCTTACATAGCATTAAGGTTAATTAAAGCACTAAAATGACATTCTTTTAATCAAAATCACCATTTTTAACCGAAGACCTAAGCAAGTTCTTAAAAGGCCTACAAGGAAATAGAGGAGAGAAGCCTCTGGGGGAAGGTGACCCCTAATGCTCCTACTGCAAAATGATGGGGCTCATCACTATGGTAGGAATAAGTGCCGTCAGCCTTCATTGGAGGTGTCCCCCGGTGTGAAATTAAGGAGATGGAGGCAACTCTCACGCCTCGATAGATTTCATGGTTAGGGATATCCCTATAGATTAGACATGAGTAAGTCCTAAAACCACTTCATCTCATGTCTCTTGCGGATCTCGGCATCCTTTGGGCATAAAAACACCAAAAGTATTCACCCCTTTGATACAAGGGGAATTAGGCGTGTGAGACGTGTAGGCATCAACACATTAAAATAAGGAACATATCAGTAGAGGCCACCATCCCCATATGTCAAATGAACAGACCACAGATGCCCTCGTAGGAGCGAAAGCTCCATTTCATTAAATTTATCAATTTGGTTAATGGAAAATGCTAACGTGACTTTCTATTATTATTTTCTCTTTCTTACATAGTGTTAAGGTTAACTAAGCACTAAGTTGATTTCCTTTTAATCAAAATCACCATTTCTAACGTAAATTTTAGTAAATAATATAAAAGCTAAACAAGCTAAAAAAATCCAAAAAAAAAAAAAAAAAAAAAAATAAAGCGGACGGCCTGGCCCTCCTTCTACGGGTGGTTGATATATGTACACATACTTATAACCTTTTTTTGTTGTTTTTTGCTTGTCTTTTTTTTGTTGATAAAACTTTTGGATTTCTTTAACGTAATTTAATTAAGACCAAGTAAAAATTAGTATCTGGATCAAAATGATATAGTTTTAATACTTAATTTAACATTAACGCCACATAACAAAGAGAAAGTAATAAAAAAAAAAAATCACGTCAACATTTTTCGTTAACCAAACTAGACAAATGAAAATTTTGATTGTATATATTTCACAAATTTTAAAACTCGATTACATATTTTGAAATTTTTAGAGCTCCATAGAACTTTCACAATAAGTTTTAGGGTTTCCATTAAACTTATCCCTAGATGTATTTTATATTTAAGGAGAAGAAGTCCAAATTTGTGGTAAGTATTTCCTAAAAATATTGGTTTGATTTATTGAACCTTGGAAAATAAGCTAAGGCGGGCAAAACCATTCTTTTCTCCCTCTTAAACTAATCATTAGAAATCAAACTCGCAAATGAATAGAGGGGACATTCTGGTAATAATGTTTCTTCACCTCCGTTTCCAAGGCCTCAAATAAGTCCCAAGGATTCTCTTGACATTTCAATTGGGATCGTGCTAATTTCATTCTTGTTTTTAGACTCCATCCACACCGCAAGGAAGTATAATGATGAAATAGACACGCATGGATAAGTTCATCTTCTTTTTGTTCTCAAGCTGCATTATTTCCTTTTCTTTTGGTAAACATATAAAAGTATCTACAAGTTGTGGCTTCTGACATATACTTTCTGGCATTTCTTCAAATTCAAAACAGAGTTTGAACTAGTGATTGGCAAGAGTGCATGAATCAAATTAGTTCATAGTTTTAAAACTATTTAAGGTGGTTTATATGTAGAATTCCGGCAGCAAATACTACTCTAAAGCCTAGTGTCAAGGCTCCATCAAAATAAGGGGACTTGAGATTCTTGCAAAAGCTATGCATGATAAAGAAAGAACCAAATGAGGGGAGAAATCAACAGTTGCTAGAAGACCTCAAATTCACAAAGGATACTTAGCTTTTTTGCTCTTCCATCGAGAAATTGATAAATTCAGAAGCATTGTATTTAGTTGCTGCCCCAAAACAGGAAATACATTTTTCAACTTAAGATTTGGGGCAAGCACTCAAACGCCTTAGTGGTCACTTGACAAGACGATTGGCAATGTTGCTGAGTGGATATCTGTTCCTAATATTTTGGCCAAATTGGTCCTTAAAAAGGAGTCGATTGACAGGAGATGCTCTCCTACAGTTGGAAGAGTTATTACTTTTGAAGCTTCTAGAGCTAGAACAAGTATTTGACGTAACTAACATGAGGTTTGAGGCAAAGAAGTTTTAAGAACTTCACTAAACTGGATAATTTTGACAGACTTGAATCCTTACAAGTTGACGAATAAGCACTATTGACTCTAGAAAGGTTATTCCTAGCTCGATGCAATTCATTGACAGCGGTACCATCATTCATCACAAGTCATTCACAATTGAAATGCCTCAAACTTTGTATGCTACCCGAGGAATCGATAGATCAGTGATCCTCGAAGAACTTGAGTGCATGAAGGTTAAATTTATAGAATGGAATGAGCAAATTGTAGAAGTAGCCACAAAGCTCCCTAAGTGGGGCCCCTTGATTCATTGGTACCGTGTCTATTCAAGAAATTGTTAGTTTAATCGAGCATATATTTTTCATATGAGGTCCCATCTACTCGATTTTTGCACCTACGTATAGCTCATGAGCTGTCATAACATAACCCAAACTTTAATTGAGCAAATGCTAATGGGGAAGCAGCATAGCAACCTTTGCTCATGAGCCATCACTTGCGCAAGGTATTGCTAGCCGTACGTCCATTTGTCCTTTAATTATCTTAAATATCTAATGAGAAACTATACAATGCTTCTCAAATTCTTGGCTTATCACTAGGAGGCCCTAAATGGACACAAGAATCATTGCAACTACACCTGGTAAACATGGCTAACTAACCCTCGAGCAGTATGTTCATTTGGAAGTACATCAAAATGTCTATCTTGTCCATCCTACTAAATATCTAAATTACTTAGGGTTAATCACAGCATTTGGCATTTAATGAAGAAGACATTACGCCATTAATTCGGTTGATTCCCGAAAATTCTTGATTCCATCACTTTATTTATTAAAAAAAAAATGGACCATATTTTTTATTTTTTAAAAAAAATGGACCATATTTTCGAAACAATCGGCTCAATGACTTTGCGTAGGTGCAAAAATTGAGTCAATGGAAAGTTGGAGAAAAAAGTTATGACTAGTCAAATTTGGAAAAAAAAATTCCATGGATATCATTTTGCAAAAATTTTCCTAAAAACTAAGTTAATTGATCGGCCATTTTGGCCAACTACACTTCGATGGGCAAACCACAATGGAGCACATGGTAGGCACGACAAAATACCAAAACGGCCTCGCACAAGGTCCTGTTGATCCATTGCAAGGCCATTTAACTGTTTGATAAGGTTTTTTTAAGGTTAATTAAATTTTTTGCAACAGTAAGATTGTCTTTTGCAACTTTAGTAGCTGCCCACAGCACCACACTTGCGAATCCAAAGCCACCGCTTGGCTGGGTAGATCACCCTTACCAACCCCATGGCTTCCGGACCAGGCCACGAGTAGCTAGTCACCGCTGTTTGGTTTTCCATCAATCTCAGTTAGTTAATTGCAATTAATTACCGATCTCTCGCTCTCCTCCATCAGTCCTTCTCTATTCTTGCACCGCCCTATTCTCATTAACGCACGTTGCCATCAAGACCTCACAATTTCAATCCTAAGTTACTCTGAGGGTGACCACCTCAAACAGCCTCAACCCGAGTGATCACAGCGGCATGCAGTTGGAGCTTAAAGCAACGAGGGGTGGCGATCAAGGGCAGAGGTACTCGCAAGCAATGGGGAGAGTGAGACAAATATAAACCAGGTTTAAGGGCGAAGACATGAGCAACGACGAAGGCAGGTGTGGAGTGTCGGATGACAGCGGGGATGAGCAAAGGCCGAGAGGTGAGTCTGAGCAACCTAAATGATAAATAAAGAAAGGGCTGTAGGACTCTCAAGCGTACTTTTTCACCTAATTTTTTTGTTTATAGTGTATTGATGGTGAGAATAGGGTGACCCTTCAATTAAACCATCTATTTAGAAAGAAAAAAATAAAAAGGGTTGAAACCACAAAAAATGTCAAATCCGTACGCATATAACAATTTTACCTTAAATTAATTTTTAGGTCATAGAAAACTCAAATCAATACATTTATAATAAATTTGCATTAAACTAATTTTTTAGTTACCAAAAATTTCAAATCAATATGTTCGTAACATTCGATCAAAAAAAAAAAATATGTTCGTAACAAACGTATCGAAGGCTGATATGCATTTTCATGTAGACTTACCATGTTAATAAGATTATTATCATATGTCATTCAACTCAATAGTTTCATGATAAAATTTGATAAAAGTTAACAAATAATAAATATATAACGAGTGTAATCGTTTAAGTTTTTGATGACTCAAAAATTAATTTGAAATAAATTTATCGTGAGTATATCAATTTGGAATTTTTGTTTACCTGAGTTCAAAGTAAATTTATTAGATAGATTTTTTTTCATCATATTAGACAAACAAAAAAACTCCGATTCCATCGCAATCCATTATTCTGTGAGGCAATTTGGTGTCGGCACTCAAAGCGAACCCAAAAGAATACTAGGACTGGCAACTCGTACTGTCAACCCACCACCATCATGGCTGGCAATGTGACCGCCACGCGCGGCACCACCGCGTTACCTCGGCGAATTGAACGAAACGTCACAAGACGGAGAAAATCGAGACCAAGCCAAGGCCAAAAAAGAAAAACACCGGAACGGATCGTTCGACAAGACCCCCCCACGAGCATTTTCTTTCCTTTGTTGAGATACTTCCAATTCCGCTCGCCAAAGCCCCAGCAATCTGCAATGGAACTCTACCTCGTCCTCTTCCTCATCTCCCTCCTCCTCTTCCTCAAACCCTTCCTCCTCCCATCTAAACCCAGGAACCTCCCCCCCGGCCCGGCCGGCCTCCCCTTCCTCGGCTCGCTCCTCCAGCTCGGCGCCCGGCCCCATGAATCCCTCTTCAACATGGCCAGGCGCCACGGCCCGGTCATGACCCTCCGCCTCGGCTTGGTGACCAGCGTCGTCGTCTCGTCCCCGGAGGCCGCCCGGGAGACCCTCCAGAAGCACGATGAGAACTTCTCTGACCGAGCGGTCCCCGACGTGATCACCGCGCAGCCGAACCCGGAGTTCACCCTCGCATGGGTCCCGGGCGACCAGCGGTGGCGGGCGCGGCGCCGCGTGTGCAGCACCCAGATGTTCACCGCCCAGCGCCTGGACGCCCTCCAGCACCTGCGCCACCAGAAGGTCCACCAACTCGTCACCCACATCAAGAAATCCTGCGAGCCGGGCAGAGAGGTCGACATTGGCCAACTGGCCTTCGCCACGACCTTGAACCTCATGTCGAGCACCATGTTCTCGATTGACATCGTCGACCCGGAATTCCAAACGGCTCAGGAGTTCAAGGACCTGGTGTGGAGGATCATGGAGGATGCCGGGAAGCCGAACCCGTCCGACTATTTCCCTGCGGTCAGGCGGTTCGATCTGCTAGGCGTGAAGCGGCACATCCGGCCGGCCTACATGAGGTTGCACGAGATATTCGACGAGATCATCGACAAGCGTTTGAAAGAAAGGGCGACGGGCTCGTCGGAATCATCGAAGAGCGGGGATTTCTTGGATGTGCTTCTGGATCAGTGCGAAGAGGAGGGGTCCGATTTTACCCGACAAAGCATCAAGCCAGTGATCCTGGTAAGTGAACATCAAAACTTAGAGAACATGAAGCAGTGATTCCGGTTTGGGATCTCATTAGAGCTCCCAAACCTAATTATTAAAAAGTCAGCTAAAACATTTATTTTCAGTTTTCGGCAATTTTTCCATTATTTCTCCATTATAAGAGCGCAAATCGGGGTTTTCCTATGCCTTTAACTCCACCGCAAGACATTAGCCATAATTGCTACTTCAATATTCAACGATATTTTGTCAATCTATTAGCTACCCCATGCCTTTCTATAAGAGTAAAACTTGTGTTTTCATATGTACGTATGTACATGAACTTTTGTTTCTGGTGACAAGACAATTTATTGCTAGTGGATTCGAATCCAATTTTGATCTAACACATGATCAAGCTATAGCTACCTTGTATATAAATCATAACCAATCGTACACTCAATCATATTTTGTTATATCTCTAGATTGTTCCACCCATTTTGCAAAATAAAGAGAACTTGGTCATTTTTCTTTTTAAACTTGAGGCAATCACTCATTTTCCTATGAATCGTGTAGACTAATTGTCTAAGTGGTCATTTTGTGAAACATGCTTCTTTCTTCAGTTGCTAAACATCTAAATAGCATCGAAACTGGATCACCATAATTCACAGGGACTCTTAAACAATCGTCATTAACATTGTGGTTGGTTAAGCGCATATGCTAAAATTTATGAATGGGGGAAAATCTTCCATTTTTTGCTGTTAGGTTGTGATTGATAATGATAGAATGGCGTGACTGGTTCTGATTCACGAATTTATGTTTTTTTCTTTGACTAAGCAAACCCTAAAAATTTAGCTTAGGTTAGATAAAAACCGACATGGTACCTAAAGCTTTTACACAGTACCAATGCACAAAGCATAGTTTCTATTAATCGCATTTTCCTTGGTTATAATAAACTTTGAGGTGTCGTTTAGTATATGATGATACAAAGGAGAAAGCGACACCCATTTAAGAAATAGCAACGTGGCAATCTTCCCGAATGATGTTGTCTCTTTCATTTGTTAATTATAAGATTATGATATTCAACACTAGTATTAAATTAATCGGTTGGTAAGAGTTGCCTGGCATATCTAATTATATTAGATATCATTAGATATGTTCGTTTTTTATATATTAGGTAAACTGCCATAGAGATCTTGTATTAGTAAAGCTAATTAGACCTAACATCTTTGAAGCCCTTGTTCATGAAAAAGTTATTAGAAACGGACCACATTAGAGTCAATTAGTTGTTAGCACCAACTAATTTCTCCTGGCGGATAGAATTTTCGAAGACGGTGAAAATTTAGGATGGATTATCAATGTACTTAACGCAGGATCTATTCATCGCCGGAAGCGACACATCTGCGCTCACGACGGAATGGGCGATGGCGGAACTCCTACACAATCCGAGCCTCCTCCAAAGATCAAGAGATGAACTCACTGCGGCCATTGGCACCGAAAGGTCGGTTCAAGAGTCGGACACTCGCCACCTCCCGTATCTCCAAGCCATCGTCAACGAGACGCTCCGTCTGCACCCGGCGGTGCCCCTCCTCCTCCCTTACAAATCCAAGAACGACGCGGAAGTGTGCGGGTACGTCATCCCGAAGGGCATGCAAGTCCTGGTGAACGCATGGGCCATAGGGCGGGACCCTAGCTACTGGGAAGACCCAATGTCGTTTAGGCCCGAGCGGTTCCTGGGGTCGAACGTGGACTACAAAGGGAGGGATTTCGAGTATATCCCATTCGGCGCAGGCCGGAGGATCTGCCCCGGATTGCCGCTCGCTGTCCGGATGGTTCATCTCATGGTGGCTTCGCTGGTTCAATCGTTCAATTGGAAACTTCCTGAGGGAATGGCGCCCGAGAGTTTGGATATGCAAGAGCAATTTGGTGTTACGTTGAGAAAGGCCGTACCTTTAAGAGCAATTCCTAGTTTGGTTTGAAAAGGAAGTCGTTGTGATTGATCCTTGATGACTTGATTTGGCGTTTCGAAGACATTTTAAAGGCTGTTTGTGCTTCCAAAGCTTCAATCAACTATGATTCACTTGTTTAAAGTTCATTTGTAGTCTACCATGCCACTTAGTATGTGACGGATTTTACGCCTCCCGTGTTAGAGACATGCAAACTCCCAAGAGCAAGGTCAAAAACAGTCGAGAATGTGTTTTTGAAGAGGAAATTGAATTGTGGGAAACTAAGCATCGTGGAAAGTAAATGGACGAAATTAAACGGCAATTACAGGAAATTGAAAGGTGTTTATATACATTCAAGTGGAAACACTAAATGACACTCTACACGAGTATTCATAAGCAACATTGTAAAAGGAAACTTGGAGTGAAAACTGAAATTGAAATCTATAGACGTGTAAAAACTAAATACGACATGAAATGTAAGAGGATGCATTTGCAAAAAACCGAAAGACAATGAAGTAGGTAGTCTATTCACACCTAGATAAGACATGAAATAACCTTAGAGCTGTCTGTAAATGCCTAATTTTCTATATGACCCTAGGACTCACTTTACACACCCAAAAAAAAATTTCCCCGAACGGCCACTTTGACTTCATCTCCATCTCCAAAACCACCAAAGCCCACCTACAAAATTCATCAACCACCTGACTCCTGACTGATCTAGTAAATAGGTTAGTGACGATTCCAAAATAATAACAAAATAATAATAAAAAATTAAGTCGCAATCAATTGGATTTGAAGGAGTTTGTGAGAAAAGGGCCACCTCGTTAGGAGACTATTTGTGTCCGCCTTGCAATACCTAAGCTCTCTTGACGTCTCGACTTGAACCGGTCACAACAGAGTCCTACCATAGGCTGAACGGATCCATGCACTTATACTTTGCTTGGGCAGTTCCATCTTCTTCCAACTGCTTTCACAATCTCCTCCATGCATATGTCACGGGCCAATAGTTCCTTAGTTACGAACAACCCGTGCGACGCCTAGTGAGAAAAGAACACCATTGGGCATGGTACGGTCCGATAACGGAGATACTATTTACCATCCTGCTCTTAGGAATAACTGTAGAAGAAAGTCCGATATGGTGTTCTTGAGTCTTGACTCCCTAGGCACTGCACAGACTATTCCACAGTTAAGAAACCATCGGCCCGTGGCACGCCTGGACTCTTAACTGTTACCACGATCTTCCCACTTTGCCCTACGGTTTTGGCATCGCCTGTCACCATCTCAGCTCATTATGCATATCCTCCGAGACGATACCTCAGCTTGCGACTGCCATGCAAGTCGAGAATTATTAGGTCTTCGGTTTCTTCCTCCCTCTCCCTTGGTCTGAGTTCCGTTGCTGGTGGAGCATCTTGTTGGGTTGAGTTCTTTGCAAAGCCGAAGGTCATTGGATTGGGCCTTATTCAGTAATACTTACCAAAAATCAAAGGCCCGATGGTCATCCTCAGGGATGATAATGATGATCTGGGCTTGCAATAGGATTGGCCCCTTGCTGTTGTTCGTGCGCGTTAATCCAGCTTAAATTTCAGATTGTTGAAACAGTTTAATTGTCAAGAAAATGAAAATACTGTTTTCATATGACAATAACATTTGGATGGTGTCATGACCTTACCTCAGATGAACCACCTAGGTTTTGGCTGATAGATTACTAAGCCTAAACTTAATTTACGACTTAGATTCAAATTCTTAACATGCAAATGATTTTTTTCAATTAAGAGTTGCTATTAATCTATTTGTTATGGGTTGATGAGAAACCAAGTAAAGTAATGAGAGAATTTCTTCTCTTCTACAAACCAAAGATTAAATGAGTTTGGAGACTTGATTACGCTAGATTACTCTAACGCTATTTCAATACCTTTTCTCTTTTATTTTCAAAAATATTTTGCAGATAGCTTGGGCTGATTTTAACAAGCGAGGTGGCCATGCGGGTATGCAACCATTAATTAACAATTAATAAAGTAAGGCAACAAATAAATTGTAAGCATAGGGAGGGAATACTTAACTTGATGCAACGCAAACATCTTCGGAGTTAGTTAGAAAACCACATTTATCAACCTAAATATGATTTCTAATTAATGCACAATTCCATTCAAATCTTTTTTTCGAGCTTCTTTTATTTAGATGAAAACTAAGCTATATGTCATGCAAATGGATTTCTAATTAAATGGACCTAACAATAATTACTAAATGACATGCATTTTATGAACCTAATTCTATATGACACGCGCATGACATTTTTGTATGTTTATTAAAATTTGTAATTAAAAATAAAATAAAAATAAAAATCTACCTAAATTGAGATATTATTTATTTTAAGCTAAGAAATAGACTAACTTAAATCCTATCTTAACTCGAAACTTATCTCAACAAGCAATTCAATGCGTTCTGATTAAAAAAGTATCTAACTCTTCTATCATGCAATCTTATCTAGGAAATCAATGATAATCTACATGATGTGCATTGCAATCTTTTCCTTTATTTTATTTTCAGAATGAAGAAAGCAATTAAAGTATTCAAACCGCTCACAATCCACAAAATGTATCATCCAATCAATTCAAATGTGGAAACAATATCTAATCATCCGAAGTGAAGAGCTGACATCGAGGTGCCACACCTTCCCGTCAATGTGAACTCTTAGGGAAGATCAACCTGTTATCCTTAGAGTAACTTTTATTCGTTAATCGACAACCCTTCCACTTGGTGCCATCGAATCACTAAGGTCGACTTTCGTCCTTACTCAACAAGTAGGTCATACAATCAAACTCCCTTCTGCCTTTGCACTTGAGGGCCAATCTCCGTTCAACCCGAGGAAACCTTTGCATGCCTCCATTACCTTTTGGGAGGCCTACACTCCATAGAAATTGTCTTCTTGAGACTGTCCCTTGGCCTGTAGGTCGTAACACAAGGTTAGAATTTCTAACTCTTCCAGAATAGTATCTCACTGAGGCTTAGGCCCCCCTGAAAGGAGACCTTCTTCCCCTTCCACCTACGCTATGCAGGAAATGCCTAAAGCCAATCCCGGGGAACAGTAAAGCTTCATAGGATCTTTCTGTCTAGGTGCAGGTAGTCCGCATCTTCACTATCATATCTATTTTATCAAGTTTCTCTTAGAGAGAGTACCCAGATCGTTACGCCTCTCATGCATATCAGAACTTATCCTACTAGGAATTTCGCTCCTTTAAGACCGTTATAATTACGGCCACCATTCACCGGGGCTTCGATCACTGACTCCCCTATCATTAGGTCACCAACTTTCTTAACCTTCCAGCACTAGGCAAGTGTCAACCCTCATACATGGTTTTACGACTTTACGAAGACCTATTTTTGGTAAACAGTTGTCGAGGCCTATTTCCAACTACAATCGATAAGTTGATCTTAAAGTCTTAAGAGATCAAAATGTCAATTTTAAATATTCTTACGGAATCAATGATTCCATCTAAAACCTTATAGATAGAATCAAAAATTATATACGATTGTGAATTAGGAAACAAATCCTAATGGGTATTTGC
Organism: Eucalyptus erythrocorys; assembly: GCA_014182555.1. NCBI lineage: Eukaryota > Viridiplantae > Streptophyta > Magnoliopsida > Myrtales > Myrtaceae > Eucalyptus > Eucalyptus erythrocorys. The sequence continues at coordinate 7,500,502 of CM024601.1, read as the reverse complement.
CTATGCACAGTATGTATCAGATGATCAATTCAGGCAATAAAAAAAATCTTAAATCAAATTTAGATGAGATTTTACCTAATTTCGCAAATATGCTTCCAAATTTGAATTTGTCAAAGGACAGCTTGCGAGCGGTGACCGATGAGCTCACGACCGAGGACGATCGCAGCAGGGCTCCTAGTGGGGGGCTTTCGCAACGACCGGCAATGGACAAGCCTTGCAATGAAGAAACGGCAAAGTCAAGCCGTGATGGAGAGTTTGGACTCGCGGATTGCAAAGCCACTCAAACTCGTTGGACAGTAGCTGGACATGCCACTGTTGACAACGGATTTGCTGAGTAGTCTAGAAAATACTTGCTCTTCGCCCAAGGACACCACCCACCTAACTGGAGTAGCAAGCAAGCAACGACCAAGGCAATGATTGCTAGGCAATTCCGAGCATGATTAGAAACACTGGTGCAAGAGTTCGAACATCAAGTATTGCTGGAAGCTAATTAGGAAAAAGCCACCAGAGCAAATTATAATCACCAAACAACCTGCGGAGAGATGGTGAAGGTTGTTGGGGTTTCATGAATCATGTATAGATCAAATTAACAAAAGAACGCAGCGGAAACAAATATGATATATCTTATACATGACTCTCCAAATGCGTTGTTCATGCGTTTTAATCAAAAAACTGAATATATAAAAGTGAGTTAAACGAATTACCTCTCGAAGCGCGCTTTATACGAATTGATTCAGATGTTCCACAATTCAAGCCCCACAAGCGTCGGACCTCTAGTTCAGACACATCAACAATGGACGTTGAACAGAAGAGAGAACTTTCGGATATTCACCACTATGATCATGCTAGCAATCCCGTGGAGACAATCCGTCTTATCGTCTATATATTATAGTTTTGGCCTGGATGAGAGAAAACCATTTTCTTTCTTGCGTCTTTCTTTGAACACACCCATACACACGGTATGTCTTTTTATCTTTCTTGCGAAAACAATAAATATAAAACCGTTGAATTGCTCTCGATTTTAATCCCTTCAATTGCTGCAATTATTGGACGGTTCTTCTCGGAACAGCAATGGTTGCTGATCGTGGGAATAGCAATCATTGCTGACCACTCTCGATTTTTAATCCCTTTAATTGTGGCAATTATTGGACGATTTTTCTCAGATCAACAACGGTTGCTGATCGTGGGAACAGCAATCATTGCTGACCATTTCAACTTTAATTAATTAATTAAATTAATAAATAATTGATTAATCATTTTAGGGCATACATCCAATAATCTACCACTTGCACTAAAGCCATAAAAAGAACATAATCTTTGTATGTACAAATGGAATACATTAACATGTATCCACTTTGGGCATGCAAGTGCATCATATGCAAGAAGGCTCGTGACTATAATACAAATTAAATTAATCATTTAATTTAATTTCAAATCGACTCAATTCGATTGTAGTAATTGCAAACACATTTGCAATAATATTTATCTCTTGTTCCACGTCATCCTTATTGTTTATGGTGTGTGACATCCCTAGGTTCATCACCAAGCTGGTAGTAGGACTTGTACTAACACATTAGTACTCCAAATAGAATTAATTGTCCCGATTAATCTTTGGGTCCTACAAGCCATGATTGACATCTAGCAATATGTCATAACTACCCAGATAGTGTGAATACTTTAAGAACATAATGAACCTGTCAGATTTGGCTATAGTGTAATTCAATCCTTCTGTCTTACTATGTCCTGATCAAACTAAGACCATGGGATATTTGTCAAGTCACCAATTTGATCATATGCACAAATCTAATTGACATGCATTTTATTCGAGACATAAACAATTTATTCTCGGTTACAACCCCGGCCGAGGATTTCAATGCAGTGTCACAATTAGATTACATAGGACATCATTATTATACCTTGAATATAACAAGGAGACAGATTCCATATTGCACACACATGCAACTTCGTATATGAACAAACTATGACCATCAGGTACAAAGACGGATCAATGACCTGGCATTACGTGCACCTGTGAACCATAGTTGTTCAATACACCAGTTAACATTGTGCCTCAAGTCTAAAGATTATTTACACAAGACCAAAGCATGAACAATTAGACATTGACCATGCTAAAAGCTTTCATGTTGCTAATCGTTCCATATGCATCACGTTCAACGAACTTGTCTAATACAATCACTTGTGTTCTTAACTCAGGTATCACAATACCTAATGACTTGTGACTCATCATTTCATTAAGTATCCAATACTTAATGGTGAAGTTATGAACACACCAGTCTCAATAGGATTATTAATATCTACTCAATAATCCATCAACGGGGAACCATTTAAATATTCAGTCTAACTATGAACCCGTCACAAATAATCCTGACGTCTCAAGAATAGGTTTAGTTGCAATTGATCTTATGGAATCATTCATAAAATAATTGGACAAATGAATGAATACGTCATTGCCATTAATTAAATAATAATAATGAAAATACAACTAAAATCCCTAATATGTAACTATTACATAGCAGCTTTAGAGAATACATCCAACAATCTTTCACTTGCACTAAAGCCAACTTGTCTGGTACCTCAAACCCATTTTGTCAATATGTCTTTCAAAAGAAGACTAAGGTAAGGCCTTGGTGAAGGGATCTGCCACGTTTTCTGCTGAGGCAATTTTCTACAAGGCGATATCACCTCTCCCAACAATTTCTCTAATGAGATGGAAGCATCTCTCAATGTGCTTGGACTTTTGGTGAGACCTTGGTTCCTTGGCATGAGCTATCGCTCCATTGTTGTCACAAAACAATGTAATCGGTTGCTCAATTGAAGGAACAACTCCAAGTTCATAAATAAACTTATTCATCCAAGCGGCTTCCTTTGCTGCTTCAGAAGCAGCTACATATTCTACCTCGGTGGTGGAATCAGCAGTTATGCTTTGTTTTGAATTTTTCCAACTAACTGCGCCACCATTGAATGTAAAGACAAACCCAGATGTAGACTTATAATCATTAGGATCCGATTGAAAATCGGAATCAGTATATGCTACAACTTTAAATTCTCCTTCTCCATATATCAAGAATAAATCTTTAGTCCTTCGTAAGTACTTAAGAATATTCTTGACTGCTATCAAGTGCTCTTTTCCTGGATTAGACTGATTTATGCTAGTAATACTTACAGCATGCGCAATATCAGATCTAGTACATAGCATAGCATACATTATGCTTTCAATAGCGGATGCATATGGTATCTTTGCCATCCGCTCTCTTTCTTCAAAAGTGTTGGGACACATCTCCTTAGAAAGACAAATCCCTTGCCTAAAAGGCAATAATCCTTTCTTGGAACATTGCATGTTAAAACGTGTTAACACTTTGTCTATGTACGTAGACTGTGAGAGGCCAATCAATCGTCTTGATCTATCTCTATAGATCTTGATACCTAAAATATAGGTTGCCTCTCCTAAATATTTCATGGAGAATTTATGTGACAAGAATAGTTTTTTCGATGATATCATCGGTACATCATGCCCAATCAAGAGTATATCATCGACATACAAAACTTAAAATGCAATCGCACTCCCACTGATCTTCTTGTATACACAAGGTTCATCCGGATTTTTTATGAAACCAAACGATTTGACTACCTCATCAAAACGGATGTTCCAACTTCTGGAGGCTTGTTTGAGTCCATAAATGGATCTCTTAAGCTTACACACCTTCCAATTTTCACTATTGGATTCAAAACCTCGTGGCTGTTCCATATAGATGTCCTCATCAAGAAAACCATTTAGAAAAGCTGTTTTGACATCCATCTGGAATATCTCATAATCAAGATGTGCAGCTATAGCCAACATAATCCGAATGGATTTTAGCATGGCCACAGGTGAGAAAGTTTCGTCATAATCAATTCATTCTTTTTGACGATATCCTTTCGCCACTAGCCGTGCTTTGTAACTTCCAATTTGACATTCAGCATTCATCTTCCTCTTGAAGATCCATTTACAGGCAATTGGTATAATACCATCAAGCAGGTCAATTAAGGTCCAAACCCCATTGGAATACATTGAATCCATTTCAGATCTCATGGCTTCTAGCCATTTACCAGAATCGATGTCTGACATCACCTCCTCATAGGTTTTAGGATCACCAGGTTGATCACTATCATTCACAATGAATAAAGGTTCAATATGATCAACCGAGTGTCTATAACGAGCAAGTGGGCGAGACATTCTCGCACTTCTCCTAAGAGGTTGTGTATCAGAAGCTCCCACTGAATCAGAGATTGGTATCTGAACTCGATTGTTTGGTACTTCATTATTTTCTTCTTGTAAGACTATTTTCCACCCAAAGACCACCTTCTTGGATGAACCGATTCTCTAGAAAAGAAGCGTGCTTGCTCACCAAAATTCTTTGGTCTGAATGAAAATAGAAATAATATCCAAGAGTTTCCTTTGGATATCCAATGGAGCGACCTTGTTCAGATATTGCCTCCAATTTGTCCATTTTCAGCTTTTTCACAAAAGTTGGACAACCCCAAATCTTAATATGATTCAAACTAGGTTTCCTACTATGCCATATTTCATAGGGCGTAGTTGAAACAGATTTGGATGGCACTCTATTCAGTATATATACAGCTATCTCAAGGGCATATCCCCAAAGGGATATTAGCAAATCGGTGTAACTCATCATAGATCGCACCATATCTAATTAAGTACGATTTCTTCGTTCAGATACACCATTATGTTCTGGAGTTCCAGGAAGTGTCCATTGTGATAAAATGTCATTCTCTTTAAGATAGTCCAGGAATTCAGTACTAAGGTATTCACCTCCCCGATCTGATCGAAGAGCCTTAATACATTTTCCTATTTGTTTCTCAACTTCAGCCTTGAATTCCTTGAACTTTTCAAAGGATTCATATTTATACTTCATGAGGTATAAATAACCATACCGTGACTGATCATCGGTGAAGGTAATGAAGTAAGTATAACCACCTCTAGCAGTTTCATTAATTGGTCCACATACATCTGTATGTATTAATCCTATTATGTCAGCAGCTCGCGCACTTTGTCCCACAAATGGCGCTTTGGTCATTTTTCCTAGAAAACATGCCTCACAAGTCGAGTATGACTTAAAATTTGATGAATCAATATACCCATCATTACTCAACTTGTTAATTATGTCTTCTCCAATATGACCTAATCGGAGATGCCAAACATACTTTTTATTTGGACCATCTTTAGGGCGTTTATTAGTAATGGCATTTATATCAATTCTATTTTACTTATTGATATCGGTAATCGCATTACCGGACATTGTAATGGTATAAAGATTATTGGTTAATGAGCTAGAACCAACACATCTTCTATTATGATAAATAGAACATACATCATCTGCAAAAGAAAATTCATAATTCTCTTTATCCAAACGAGGTATAGAGATGATGTTCCTAACAGTATTCTTATAATGCAAACAGTTCTTTAAAACTATTACATGTCCATAAGGCAAACATACATGAAAAGTCCCTACAGCTAACGTAGCAACTCTTGCTCCATTGGCAAATGTCAGGACAATCTCATTTCGCCCTAGCATCCTGCTTATTTCCAGATTATGCAAAGACATACAAATATGTGAAGTTGCAGCAGAATCTAGAACCCATAAGCTGGATTCAACACTAACCATAAGATTAGTTTCAATAAGCATAGACGCCATACCTTCATAAGGTTGGTCCTTGGGCTTGACCTTCAAGCTCGCGAGATATTTCCTACAGTTCATCCTCCAGTGCCCCTTGACACCACAGTAATGATATTTCCCTTTATCAATCTTGGGTTTTGGTTGCACAATAGGTTTGGCAAGCCTCTTCCATTTATTTTTTTTTAAAACAATCTTACCCTTTGAAGAAGAAGCCTTAGCCATAGCCACTACATTTGGTCTCGTGTTGTGCATTTCCTTCTCATAAACTACCAGCATGGTATGTAACTCAGCGAGAGTTTTCTCCATCTTATGCATGTGGAAGTTTTGGACAAAACCAGAGAAAGAATCGGGTAAAGATTAGAAGATCAAATCCACAACTAACTCGTTGTCCATAACGAGATTCAGCCTAGCCAATTCTTCAATGTGCCAAATCATTTTCAAAACATGATCATTGACTGATGATCCTTCAGCCATTCTCATACGGTACAATGCCTTAGATATCTCATATCTAGAGGTTCGACCATTCTCATCAAAGTATTCCTTTAAGTACAAAATGATCAACCTAGCATCTTCCATAGATTCATACTTCTTTTGTAATTCATTATTCATCGAAGCAAGCATATATAACCTAACTTTTAAGTCATCATCACGCCACTTATCATAAGTAACATGCTCATCTTGGGTCCCACCCTCAGGAAAGGAGGTTGGCATATTTTCATCAAGCACATACCCAAATTTTTCTGAATTGAGAACAATTCTCAAATTCCTCACCTAGTCAGTGAAATTGGGTCCAGTCAAACAATTCTTGTCAAATATAGAAGCGAGTGGGTTTGTGGTTACCATTTTCAGAGTAATAATATATCTGTTGCAGAAAATAAATTGTTAGACGTTGTATCTTTCGTAATAACTATTTCATTTTGGCCTTTAAATGAAATAGATGCTCCCACTAAATTTATATTCGAATCCCATACTCCTTAAGATGGGAAGCTATAATCTTTGTTGGGTAAAGATTACTAGTGGGGATTGGAGTCCCACTAGCCCAAAGCCCACCTCACCTAACAGTTATTGGTGTTCTATGAACTTAGTGAGTGAACCAACTTGTTCAACACATCATATGCGAGTCCCAATCATAACTTCGGCCTCTAGACCATGAAAGCCTCACCTAACAGTTATTGGCATCATGATCATAGTTAAGTCTAGCCCATCGTCTTATGCAAGTATTGAAAACACAAACAATTTTCTCACCTGACAGTTATTAGAAATCATTTGGCTCCAACCTCACAGCATCACATGCATAATGGAGTGGTCCAATATTATGAATGGTAATTAACTCCTATGTATCCATAACCGGTTAGTTAACCACTATAATATTGGATCAAACCACGATGATGGAAGGCCACGAGTCTGAAACCCGTTTTGACTTAATATTATTAATAAGGAGATTTTGGTCGTTATTAACGGTCTCACTTTGCACATTAACCAATTTAACATGCATGATAACATAAACACAATGAATAAATAGATATCACATAAACATCTATCCTACGTGGTGATTATGGAATTATGGTTTAATGGATCTTGAGCCAAAGAGACCCATTTAGCCATTTTAATGTTTTAATAATATGGACCTGCTCTTTGCTTTTTCTTCAATCTTTGAACTCTTCAAAGACCAGGCCCATAGAGCTCACCGGCTTAATGGCTCCTCCAATGGCTCCTCCTCTCTCGTAGCATTTACATCAACAATTGATATGCTAAAATTACATTACATGAAAAATTAAAATAAAATAAAACGAAGGACGCAGCCTCCATTTATTACATCCCTAAAAATGAATACCTGTAATCATCATACATTCATCCATACAATAGTCATCATGATTAGGGATTTTTCCATGATCACCACCCTTCCTTACGAGCCATAAATTCAAAATTTAAAGCTCCGGAAGACATTTATAAAATTCTGCATTTAATCAAATTTAAAGTCGAACAACGCAAACCACATCAAGAAATCAAAGTCGATGAAACAAATTTCACGAGCGTCGAATGGAAGTTGCGTTGTTAACTTTAAATTCACAATCACAAAACAATCACATAATGTAAGCACAAAGTATAACAAGTTACGGATTTTTGATTCAAAATTTGTTTTAGTTCTAATTTTTGCTTAGTTGATCAAATTTATCATATAAATTCAACTTCTATAGGCCACATAAGAGCAAGAGAACCAATTCTCTTAACAAAAATAAATTGGCCATTAGAATGCAAAAATTTCTTTGAACCATAAATCAATTAAACGCACGAAGAACGTCTCAGGTTGGCTCTGATACATCTGTTAGGGTTTCATGAATCATGTATAGATAAAATTAACAAAAGAACGCAGCGGAAACAAATATGATATATCTTATACATGACTCTCCGAAGGCGTTGCTCGTGCATTTTAATCAAAAAACTGAATATATAAAAGTGAGTCAAACGAATTATCTCTCGAAGCGCGCTTTATACGAATTGATTCAAATGTTCCACAGTTCAAGCCCCACAAGCGTCGGACCTCTAGTTCAGACACACCAACAATGGACGTTGAACAGAAGAGAGAACTTTCGGATATTCACCACTATGATGGTGCTAGCAATCCCGTGGAGACAATCCGTCTTATCCTCTATATATTATAGTCACGGCCCGGATGAGAGAAAACCCTTTTCTTTCTTGCGTCTTTCTTTGAACACACCCACACACACGGTATGTCTTTTTATCTTTCTTGTGAAGACAATAAATATAAAACCGCTGAATTGCTCTCGATTTTAATCCCTTTAACTGCTGCAACTATTGGACGATTTTTCTCGGAACAGCAACGGTTGCTAATCGTGGGAACAGCAATCATTGCTGACCACTCTCGATTTTTAATCCCTTTAATTGCGGCAATTATTGGACGGTTTTTCTCAGATCAACAACGGTTGCTGATCGTGGGAATAGCAATCATTACCGACCATTTCAACTTTAATTAATTAATTAAATGAATAAATAATTGATTAATCATTTTAGGGCATACATCCAACAAAGGTTGTGCAAGGTGAGCTCCGAGACAGTGAACTTCGCAAGTAACTAGGAGATGCAGCTACAAGGGGAGGCTGTCGCTCGCTTCCGGCGTTGACAACAACCTGCGAAAATAGAAACGCAAGTTGTGGGACCATCAAGAAGCAGCAGCGCGAGGCTCGATCAGGCTAGCGACAACAATGGAGGATGACTAGGCGTTGCAGCTTGAGCGGGAACAGTGAGCTCTGCGGTCAGCAGTAGGAATCGTGGGTGACGGAGCAACCGCCTTGTAGCGTCAGGGACATTCTCGATTTTGCCGGCCACAAAACACGGGTCATCGTTGAGGATGGAGGCGGCAAAACCAGCGCAACAACAACTGGGGTTAACGTTAGGCTCGCGGGGTGCGACGTCGGGTGAAGAATTTGAGGAGCTTGAACGTGGCTATGGAGGCGTACGATTGAGGAAAACAATTGTTTCTCTCCCTCTCTCTTCTCTCTCTCACTGTTCTTTTTTCCCTTCTCAATCGTGGCTACCGTATTCAATGCCTGTCCTCCTACATGCGTGTAGGACTCACCCTTTTCTATGCAAAGGAATGAAGCCAAAATTACATTCCTCTTTCCGATCACTTGTCCACGGTCAAGATACAACCTCCACAATTTCATTTTATTTTCCTCCCAACCTGCTCGCGCTCATGGACGTGTGAGATTTTCCTTGACAGCACACTCTTGTTTTAAAACAACAAATATATCACTCAATGACCTTTGTTGACCAATCCTCTATATATATATCATCAATTCAAACCCAATGCAATAATAAACGCTCTTAAATGCAATTTAATATTAATATTTTTATTTAGGAATTTAAAATTAATCCATAATTTTCTATGCAATAAATAAATTATAAAGTCGCCAAAATTTAAGTGTCAACAGATGGCTATGGATAGAATATGTTAGGTAAAATAGAAAAGCTATATAATATACTTTTTTTCATAATTGATATATCTACTTGTCTATATTTTGCATTATTGGAAAAAAAAAAAAAAAAAAAAAAGCGATGCCTGATAATATAAATGTCTTCTATTTGAAATCATCTTTTTATCTTATGTTCTTGTGATTTTATCGTGATTTTATTAATGCTCGATCGAGAATGATGGTCTTGTCTTGTATTCAGAAAAATAATTGTACAATGTTATCAAGACATGAGTTTTCTTATTAATTTTGTATTCATTTAATTTATATTTATTTTAACAGGACGGCCTACAAGTGAAAATTACACCTAACACGAATCAAAAGTTTAATTAGTACTTAACTTGCCAAATGTTTTTTGCAAACTGATGTGTAACCAACATTTTGTGATTTCGTGTAAGTGAAGATCACTTTTGCTTAGTAAACATTTGGGTAAAGTATACCAAGAGTAAAAAATAAATAAATGAATAAATACACCGAGAATGCCAAAACTTGGCTCAAGTAGACATTTTAGTATCAAAAGTTTCAAAAGATACTCTCAAGTATTTAAAAAAGTGGGACACTTCAATCCTAAGTTTGGCAAGAGTAGCCGGAAATTCAACTTGATATTTTTTTTTTAATTATATATGTGATCTACGTGGCTTACTGGAAGCTAACTCAACAATGATCCGACAAAAACGACGCCATTTTGCCCCAAAATTAAATTTTAATATAAATATTAATTAAAATATATTAAAGAAAGGAGAACTGCAGTAAGCATTCACTAAGAGCTTTCACAACCCTCACCGCTGATGTCCTACCCTCGTTGGGAAGGCTTGACGACAATGGAGCAAGTGTCGGCTAAGGTCATCAAGCCCTAGGTAATGGCCAACAACCCTAGCTGCCACAACCAATGACGACCGCCACAGCCAACGATGGCCTTTAGCCCCTCCAGGCGACGGCTAACGATCCTCGCCAAATCTCAGAGAAGGCCACAACCCTCACCCCAACCATGGTCACCAGCCACTAGGCAATGGCCGGCGACCTCGGCCAACCTTTGGCGCACCATCACTAACCATTTCTAGCGACAGCAAGAATAGTAAGGAGGATTAGCTCTCGCCGAACATGTTCGCCCTTCTTCTTTTTCTTCTTCTTTTTTTATTTTTTAAATTTATTTTAATTAAAATTTATATTAAAAATCAATATTGGGGCCACATCAATGCCAAAACAACGTCGTTTTGCACTTATCTAGCTACATCATCACCAAAATGACACTATTTTGCATTTATCTCATCAAAAAAATGCCACGTCAACAATTTGGTCAAAATTTCTCACTATTGGCACTTAAGTGTTCTATGTTTCTCCAATTTTAACATTTAAGTGTCATCCATGCCAAGTTTTGATACACCTAGTGTTTGCACCTTGTAAACATTCAAATGAAAGAAAAGACTATAAATTAGTAATGTTCTTTGAGTTAATATCATCCTAAATTGGTATATTCATAGTGCATTTATTTTAACTAATTTTCGTGTCCCTTAAAACCCCAAACCCATGACAAGTCATCCATCCAAAAGCTTTCATCCAATACACCTTTTAAATTGCGGACATGAAAACACACATGGAAATCAACTTATTTGATGTGAAAATTCAACATAAATGACCCTCCTAAACAACAGCATTTTGGGAAGCCAAATCTTAAAGAGAGAGAGAGAGAGAGAGAGAGAGAGAGAGAGAGAGAGAGAACTTATTAATCGTGATTGATCAAGTTCATCCTATGGATCCCCATCCAGCAAGGAAGAGAAGATCGTGGAAAGAGTCTTGAAATTTCGGCCACCTCAAGGCGAACATTGAAATCATTGGCAACACATTTCTTTGCAAAATTTGCCAGGGAAAATGCGAAGTCCAAATTATAAATATTTCTTGAGTGAAGAATCTACGAAACCTCGCAAATTCCCCCTCACCTTAGCTCGATGAACACCCTCTCGATGGCCACAAACACCATTTCCAACAACTTCCCTTCCACACAAGGCTTCTCTCATGTTTCGAAAATATGCTAAAATTCCTTTGCCCTAAGATTTTGGTGATTTGGGTGACACAAAAGGAACAAGACTAATTTTGCTCTAATTCCCAATCTCAATTCACTTTGTTCGTCCCCGCCTACCCCACAGCGACAACATCAAAGAGCCATTTAGGTTGAATTGCCACATCTAATCCACCTCAGACAAGTCGCTTGCCTCATATGCTACCACATCAACAATTTCCTAGAGACATCTAATGAAAGCTAAAAGAAAATAGATTTATCACATGCGCAACAATTTAAAATTTTTTTGTAACCCCAAATTAAGTTTGGGATAAATATGTCTTGAGCGTACTAATTTATGATTTTTTTCTGGCACAAAAATTAATTTTAAATAAATGTGTTATGAAGTTTTGATTTATGATTTTCGATGATATTACCCTTTATATCGAACCTCCAATAGTTAGCTAAAGTCATTGATTTGGACGAGGCCAATTGCACGTTCGAGTCACCTCTCACTCAAAGTAATCTAGAGTCTCAAACCTGCTCCCCCTTGAAGTAAAGTCCTATTTGATGCACAAGTTCCGTCCTAATTCCGAGATTTGTCATATTAGGTTCGAATATTAATATTACTTAAGAAAATTCTGAATAGGTATTTCAAACCCAGAAAAGCTCTATGACCTCCTTAAGCTTGCTCAACTACATACAAACGTATGCTGTGTGCGTATGTACGAGAGCAATACCAATACATAACACACTAGTGTCTCATATACACATGCTTTGTTGACTCCTCTAGACCATGATGTTCAATTAATTCTCTTTTCTCCTTCACTTTTCTTGCCCACCTCTGGTTGTGGTGTGGCCAATCTCAAATGTTGTGCTTGCCAATATAAGCACCAGAATACTGCATTTTTTTTCCTTTTTCTTTTTTGCTAAAGATAGAATGCTAGAGTTCAGTCATTCCATGCATTCTCTCAATCGAATGAGTACGAAAGTTTACTCCAAACCTATATGCCTGTCATGAATTTATACCAAATTAATTTTTGAGTCAACCAAAAATCAAATCGGTATTGCCTGTAACAAATTTATCGAAAACTGATGTGCATTTTCATGTGGACTTATCATGAGTTACTGTTATGTATCATTCAACTCAGCAAATTCATGGTAAAATTTGACAAAGTTAACAAAGGGTAAATATATAACAAATGTATTAATTTTAAGGTTTTTGATAACTCTAAAACTAGTTTGAGGTAAATTTGTTGTAGGTGTACCAATTTGTGATTTTTGGTTACTTAAGTTCAAAGTAAATTTGTTATATAAATATACCAATTTGAGGTTTTTTAATATATTAAACAAACAAACAAACAAAAAACTCCAATTCCATTGCAATCAATTATTCTGTAGTGCAATTTGGTGCTGGCACTCAAAGCGAACTCAATAGAATCCAAATGATGCAAACTATAAACTAAGCCGGCTAGAGGTGGGCCTAGACTTGCAACTCGTTTTGTCAACCCATCACTATGGCCATCAAATGGATGGGTCGGGTTAGGTTTAGGTTGGATCAAAAATGGCCCAACCCATATCAACCAATTTAACCTGTTTTGACTCATTTTCATGCAACGTAAATTTTTTTACCCATACTTGACCCAACCCATATTCAATCCATACTCGACAACCTAACCCATATTACTAACATATTTCCATATTTAGCCAAATTTAGGAAAATTTATTCTTGTGACTTTTTTTAAAGATTGTATTGTTAAAATACTTCGAAATCTATGAAAGCTTATTTCTTATGATTTTTTTATAAATAATATTGCTAAAACTCTTTCATTAAATACTAATTAATTCGACGATTTTTATAGTTCTTTTTAAACATTGAGGCTCTCTTTATTTCTTGAAAAATATTTTTATGAAGTCGGTTTATCGGAAAATAACAATATTTTTCGATATCTACCTAAAATTTGAAAATAAATTAAAAATTGAAAAATCAAATTGCATTCCTTTTAATATTTTTTATTTTTTTAAAAATCTGATTTCTTATTATTTTTATTTTAAAAATCAAATTTTAAATTCTTTTTCTCTTTCCTTTTCCTTCACTAATCACCAGCCATAGCGATGGCCAGTGAGCCGAACCTCGCTGGCCTTAGGCAAGGCTCCACCTCACTAGATTCAGTGAGGTCGAGCTCACTGGAGCTCACCCAAGGCTAGCAAAGTGAGCTTGAGGCTCGCCGAATAGGCGAGGCTTGAGTCCTCATCGAGGTCTCGGCCTCGCCCGGATCGCAAGCTCGAGTTGGCTGAGCTTTGCTTGATCGATGATGCTCAAGCCTCAGCAATCCTTAGCCAAGTCTTGGCCTTGTCAAAGCCAAATCGGTGGCCTCGCCTCGCCTGAGCTCGCCGAAGCTCACCCGAGCTCTACAAGCTTGATTCTCGCTAGATCAACAAGGCTTGAACCTCATGAGTTGTTAACGAGGTCTTGGCCTCACCCGATTGGCGAGCTCGAGCTCGCCTAACCTGGCTATCATCATCACCAGCCACTAGTGAAGGAAATGGAAGAAGGAAGAAGAAAAAATAAATAAAAGAAGAATAAAAAATAACTTCAATTTTCTTCTACCAAAAAAAAATAATAATAACTTTGATTTTTTAAAAATATTTTTATAAGAGGAAGAGACGGTTTGGGTAAACCTAATGGGGTGAGTTAATGGGTTGAAAATGGGTTTAAACTCAACTCATTTTTTTTGTCAGTCTTACTTTATTCCTACTTTATACTCACTCTCAGACTGGGCGTGAGAGTCAAAACCCACTCTTGAAACTTACGCATCCCCACCTCATCCCCCTGAGAATGTATAGATTTAAACCCCTCACCTCCCCTTTCTATATTGGAAATGGGGTCACTGGAGCAAATTCCAATGGTTAAACTTAACTTATTTAAGACCATTTATTTTAGCTTTTCAGTTTATAACTCATTTAAGATGGTTTTTTTAAAAAAAATTGGGCGACTCATGTATATGACCATTCTAACACCCCTAATCCCCAATCCCGGTCATGGTGAGTAATAATACCCCGGCGACTTGAACGAAACATAAAAAGACAAAGAAAATCGAGAGCAGGACAAAACCAAAAAAGAAAAAACACCAGAACAGATCGTTCCAAAAGACCCTCACGACTGACCAAAAAGAAAAAAGAAAAGACCCTCACGAATTTTACTTTCCATAATTGAGACAGTTCGCTTTCCGGGTCCCTCTAGCATGACGGTACGGTTAGCTAATAGTGGAAGGACCTAACACAAAACTCTTCTTTCTCCAGTACAAGCATGTGGAAACTTCCACAAGCATGGGAAAATGTGTGGTAGAGAGTTCACCGTTTGTTAAACATAAGCGGTATGGTTAGCTATCATTTCCCTTTCCAATTCCCATCACCAAAGCCGCAACACAACAGTCTGCAATGGAACTCTTCCTCTTCCTCTTCCTCTTCCTCTTCCTCATCTCCCTCCTCTTCCTCAAACCCTTCCTCCTCCCATCTAAACCCAGGAACCTCCCCCCCGGCCCGGCCGGCCTCCCCTTCCTTGGCTCGCTCCTCCAGCTTGGTGCCCGGCCCCATGAATCCCTCTTCAACATGGCCAGGCGCCACGGCCCGGTCATGACCCTCCGCCTCGGCTTGGTGACCAGCGTCGTCGTCTCGTCCCCGGAGGCCGCCCGGGAGACCCTCCAGAAGCACGATGAGAACTTCTCCGACCGGGCGGTCCCCGACGTGATCACCGCGCAGCCGAACCCGGAGTTCACCCTCGCATGGGTCCCAGGCAACCAGCGGTGGCGGGCACGGCGCCGCGTGTGCAGCACCCAGATGTTCACCGCCCAGCGCCTGGACGCCCTCCAGCACCTGCGCCACCAGAAGGTCCACCAACTCGTCACCCACATCAAGAAATCCTGCGAGCCGGGCAGAGAGGTCGACATAGGCCAATTGGCCTTCGCCACGACTTTGAACCTCATGTCGAGCACCATGATCTCGATTGACATCGTCGACCCGGAATTCCAAACGGCTCAGGAGTTCAAGGACCTGGTGTGGAGGATCATGGAGGATGCCGGGAAGCCGAACCTGTCCGACTATTTCCCTGCGGTCCGGCGGTTCGATCTGCTAGGCGTGAAGCGACACATCCAGCCGGCCTACATGAGGTTGCACGAGATATTCGACGAGATCATCGACAAGCGTTTGAAAGAAAGGGCAACGGGCTCGCCGGGATCGTCGAAGAGCGGCGATTTCTTGGATGTCCTTCTGGATCAGTGCGAAGAAGAGGGGTCCGATTTTACCCGGCAAAGCATCAAGCCATTGATCCTGGTAAGCGTAGATCGAAACTTAATAGTTAATGAAGTAGAGATCTTTACTAAATAGATGTACTCATCAGAGCTCCCAAATCTAATTATCAGAAAGTCAGGTAAAACAGGTATCGTCAGTTTTCAAAAAAAATTCCATTATTTCTCCATTATATGAGGCAAATTGGGTTTTACTATGCCTTTAACTCCATCGCAAAACATTAGCCATAATTGCTACTTTAATAGGTAACGATATTTTGTCATCTATTAGTTATTCCATGCCTTTCTCCCTCCATGCTTATTTATCAATCCATATACATAAACTTTTGTTTCTGGTGATGAGATAACTTATTGCTAGTGGATTCGAAATCAAATTTTGACTAGATACATGAGCAAGCTATAGTTGCCTCGTATATATATTCTAACCAATCGTACACTCAATTTTATTTTGTTATATCACTCACTAACTCAATTTCAACGAATATCTAAGTAACACTGACATGGACACACAACACGCGACACAACACAACACGCCGACATGTCATTTCTCAGAAATAGAGAATTCCGACATGTTTAGACACATTGTATATTAAATGAATATTTATATATGTAATAAATTATTATATATAAATTAATTTATTCAAATTCGTAAATAAATAAATAATAAAAAAGAGTCTATAATGAATCTATACTAATAACTTAATAAATTTATTCATAAAAAATTGGAAAGACATTTTTTGATTTTAACAAAAGTTATCAATGAAATAAATAACTTACGAGAGATTAGAGTCAAAATAAATTTATATTTTTTACAGTGATCAAAATTTATCGTTATTTAACATCTATTTTTCGAAATAACTTTTTAGCTCATTTATTTATTTATTAGCCTTACCATTTATTAGCCTTACCAAAAAAAAAAAAAAAAAAAAAGTCATTTAACGTTTTGATATTTTTTTTTGGGCTAAATGGGTCCCATCCATTTATTTCACCTCTGCTTTCTTCCCCCACCCAACCCCACCCCCCGCCTGCGCCTATCAGTGTCACTTCCCAAAATTGAAGTCATGTTGCACGAGGGTTTCGTTTCTTCCTCGGAAGCTGTCGACGCATCATCTCCTCTCTTGCTCTTCTTCCTAAAACTGAAACAACCCAAAAAAAAGACCCTAGCAATCACCTTTCCCTCTCCCTTGCTCGGTCTCTACCTCTTGATCTTTGCTCTCCTTCGGGCGCCTCATCATAAACGCTCAACGCTGCCTCGCCTCCATTCCCCCTTTTGCCGCCGTAGCCTTGTGTCCAACCCTCCATCGCGGCGTTGCAATTCTCCATCTCGGCGTTGTAGTCCTCGCACCGTTCCCCCCTTTGCCATCGTAGCCTCGTGTCCAACCCTCCATTGCGGCGTTGCGGTTCTCCATCTCGACGTTGCAGTCAGTGGTCGCAGCCTGCTCGATGGTCTTGGTCTTTGCTTTTCCTCTACCCTCCCTCACCGTCACTCGCGGCGTCGCCTCCACTATCCATCACCTTCTTCCCTTCACACCTACAGACCCACCCACAAACCTCAAGACACACGCGTCAGAGTGTGTCCAAAAGAGTTAACCATGCTGACCGCGTTTTCGAGCATGTCCAACCGTGTCCGAGCGTGTCCAAAACCCCGACACGACACAGAGGCCCTTTGAACGTGTCTGTGCTTCATAGACGAATATTGTCCCGCACATTTTGCAAAGTAAAGAGAACTTGGCCATTTTTCTTTTTAAAGTTGAGGTAAGTACTGATTTTCCTATGAATCGCGAGACTAATTGTCCAAGTGGCCATTTTGTGAAATGTGCTTCTCTATTTTCAATTGCTAAACATCTAATTAGCATCGAAACTAGATCACCATAATTCGTGAGTACTCTTAAACAATCTCCATCAACATTGAGGTTGGTTAACCGCATGTAGTAATATTTATGCATGGGGAGAATCTTCCAGTTTTTACTTTTGGGTTATGATTGATAATGATAAAACGATGTGATCGGTTCCGATTCATGGATTTATTTTTTTCTATGATAAAGCAAACCCTAAAATTTAGCGCAGGTTAGATGATAATCAACATGGTAAATTTTGTTTTAACATAGTACCAATGCCCAAAACATAATTTCTGTTAATTGCTTTCTCCCTGTTCATAATAAACTTGGAGGGGTCGTTGAATATCTTATAATGCATACGAGGAAGCGACAACCATTTAAGAAATAGCAGCGTGGCAATCTTCCTGATTCATGTTGCCTCTTTCATCTGTTGATTATAATATTATGATCTTCAACACTTGTATTAACCACTGGGATTCACCCCAGTGGCCACCCTTCCAACATGGAAGGGGGAGGTGAGGGGTTCAAACCCCCACATTCTCGAGGAGGGATGGGGTGGGGACGCGCAGTTTCGGGTGTGGGTTTCGGCGCCCACGCCCGCAAGAGGCGGGCAAAAGTCCGAGAGTGAATATAGAATAGGTATAGGGTAGGACTGACCAAAAAAAAAAACACTTGTATTAAATTAATCAGCAGGTTGCCTGGCATGTCTAATTACAGTATTAGATATCATTAGATATCATTAAATATATATATATATATATAAATTTTTTTGAAATATATATATATTAGGTAAACTGCCACAGAGATCTTGTATTAGTAAAACTAATTGGACCTGACATCTTTGAAGCCCTTGTTCATGAAAAAGTTATTAGAAATGGACTATATTAGAGTCAATCAGTTGTTAGCACCAACCAATTTCTCATGGCGGGTAGAATTTTGAAAGACAGTGAAAATTCAAGATGGATCGTCAAATGTACTTAACGCAGGATCTATTCATCGCCGGAAGTGACACATCTGCTCTTACGACGGAATGGGCGATGGCAGAACTCCTCCACAATCCGAGCCTCCTCCAAAGATCAAGAGACGAGTTTGTCACTGCCATCGGCATCGAGAGGCCGGTTCAAGAATCGGACACTCGCCACCTCCCGTATCTCCAAGCAATCGTCAAGGAGACGCTCCGTCTCCACCCGGCGGCGCCTCTCCTCCTCCCTTACAGATCCAAGAACGATGCAGAGGTGTGCGGGTACGTCATCCCGAAGGGCATGCAAGTCCTGGTGAACGCATGGGCCATAGGGCGAGACCCGAGCTACTGGGAAGACCCATTGTCGTTTACGCCCGAGCGGTTCCTGGGGTCGAATGTGGATCACAAGGGGAGGGATTTCGAGTTTATCCCATTCGGCGCAGGCCGAAGGATCTGCCCCGGATTGCCGCTCGCTCTCCGGATGGTTCATCTCATGGTAGCTTCGCTGGTTCAATCGTTTAATTGGAAACTTCCTGAGGGAATGGCGCCCGAGAGTTTGGATATGCAAGAGCAATTTGGTGTTACATTGAGAAAGGCCGTACCTTTAAGAGCAATTCCTAGTTTGGTTTGAAAAGGAAGTTGTTTGTGATTGATCCTTGATGACTTGATTTGGCGTTTCGAAGGGATTTTTAAGAACTGTTTTTTTTTTTTTTTTCCAAAGCTTCAATCAATTATGATTTACTCGTTTAAAGTTCATTTGTAGTCTACCATGCCACTTATTATGTTCCGGATTTTACGCCTTCCATGTTAAAGACGTGAAAACTCCCGAGAGCAAGATCGGAAACGGTGGGAAAAAAAAAAATGTGTTTTTGAAGAGGAAATTGAACTGTGGGAAACTTAAAGGAATGGAAATTAATGTGCGGGAAGCGTAAGCTGTCGGAAGTTAAGCATCGTTGAAAGTAAAAGCAAGAGATCAAACTGGAACCGAGCAGCAGTTGCAGGAAATCGAAAGATGTTTATATACATTCGAGTGGAAACACTAGATAACGCCCTACACAAGTTTTCACAAGCAACATTGTGAAACGAAAGCTCGGAACAAAAAATTGAAATTGAAATCTATAGATGTGTGAAAACCAAATATGACATGAAATGTAAAAGGACACATTTATCATAAACTTTAAGATAACGAGATTGATATAGTTTGTTGATACCTAAATAAGACATGAAATAACCCTAGAGTTGTTTATAAATTCCTAATTCTCTCTCTCCTCGGGACTCACTTTACACACTCGAAAAGGATTTTCTCCCGACCAGCTACTTTGACTTCGTCTCCATCTCCAAAACCACAAAAGCCCACCTACAAAATTTATCAACCAGCAGACTCCTAACCAGTCTAGTCAATAGGTTAGTGATGATTCCAAAATAATAACAAAACATAATAAAAAATCAAGTTGTGATTAGTCAAATTTGAAGGAGTTTGTGTGAAACGAAAAGGGTCACCTCATTAGGAGACTATTTGTGTCCACCCAGCAATCCCTTAGCTATCTCAAGTCCCCAATTTGAGCCGGTGACAACAGTCTTATAATAGGCTGAACGGATCCTTATGCTTATACTCTGCTTGGGCAACTCCTCCTTCTTCCAACTACTTCCACAATCTCCTCCATGCATGTGTCACGGGCTAGCAATTCCTTAGCTACAAAACAACCTGTGCAGCGCCTGGTGAACCAAGAGCACCATTGGGCATGGTATAGTTCAATAACAAATATGCTACTTGCCATCATGTTCTTAGGAACAACTATAGAAAGAAGTCTTGCTTGGTGTTCTTTGCTCACCAGTCAACAAACTGTCGGCCTGTAACATATATCTGGACTCTAACTGTTATCGCGATCTTCCCACTTTGCCCTGCGGTTTTGGCATCGCCTGTCACCATCTCAGCTCATTATGCATATCCTCCGAGACAATACCTCAGCTTGCGACTGCCATGCAAATCGAGAATGAGTAGGTCTTAGGTTTCTTCCCTCCCGTCTCTTGGTCTTGAGTTTCGTTGCTGTTCGAGGATCTTGCTGGGTTGAGTTCTCTGCAAAGCCGAAAGTGAGTAGATTGGGCCTTATTTAGTAATACTTACGAAAGATCAAAGGCCCGATGGTCATCCCTGGGGAAGATCATGATGATCTGGGCTTGTAATGGGAATGGCCTCTTGCTGTTGCCTCCGTACGTTGATACAGCTTAAATTTCAGATTGCTGAAACAGTATAATTGGTTAGAGAGAGAGAGAACTGCTTTCGTATGAAAATAACATTTGGATGGCTATGGATAGAATAAAAAAAGCTATACAAAAAACGTTTTTTTTCTTAATTGATATATCTACATGCCTTTCTTTTTTCATTATTGGTGAAAAAGGCGGCGCTTGATGATATATATGTCTTCCATTTGAAATCATCTTTTTATCTTATGTTAATGTGAAATGCTCGGTCAAGAATGATGGTCTTGTCTTGTATTTAGAAAAATAAAAGTAAAGTGTTATCAAAAAATGAGTTTAATTATTAAGCTTGTTTTCGCTTAATTTATATTCATTTTTAACCGGATGAGTTACAAGTGAAATTGTGCCTAAGACGAATTAAAAGTTTAATTAGTACTTATACTTCCTAGATGTTATTTGCACATTGATGTTTAATTAAAATTTTGTAGTGTAAGTGAAGATCACTTTTGCTTAGTGAACATTTAAATGAAAGAAAAGACTACAAATTATTTATTTTTTTGGGTTAATATCACCCTAAATTAGGACATCCACATTAATCAAAAATTAATTTTCATGTCCCCAAAACCCTGAAAACGATGACAAGTCTACAATCCATTAGCTTCTGTCCAATATACCTTTTAAATTACTGAAGAGGAAATACACGTGATAAGCAATTCATTTGATGTGAAAGTGTAGCATAAATGGCTCTCCCAAACAACGGCATTTTGGGAAGCTAGATCTGCACACAGACACACCCAAAAAAAAAAAAAAACACTTTATTGATCCTGATTGATCAAGTTCATCGTATGGAGCCCAATTCAGCAAGGAAGAGAAGATCTTGGAAAGTCTTGAAACTTCAGTCATCTCAAGGCGAACGTTCATATCATTGGCAATGCATCTCTTCGCAAAATTTGCCATGGAAAATGCGTAGTCCAAATGATATTTGCTCTTGAGTGAAGAACCTATGAAACCTTGCAAAGTCCCCCTCATCTTATCTTCATGGACACCCTCTTGATGGCCATAGACACCATTTCCGGCAACTTCCCTTCCAGACAAGACCTCCTTCACGTTTCGGAAATCTATTAAAACCCCTTCACCCTCAGATTTTGGTGATTTGTGGGAGAAAAAAGGAAGAAAACTAATTTTTCCCTCCCAATCTCAATTCACTTTCTTCAGATCAGGTTTCCCACAACAACATTTTTTTCAGAGAGCCACTTATGTTGAACTTCTACATTGAATTCACATAAAACAAGTCACATACCTTGAGTATTGCCACATCAACAATTTCACGGAGATATTTGATAAATGCTACAAAAAATAGATTTATCAAAAATGTACTGGTTTGAGATTATTTTGTGACCCAAATATATATGTAGGATAGATATGTCGTGGGTATTCTAATTTGTGACTTTTATGGCAAAAAAATAAATTTTTGATATATGTATCGCAGAGTATCAATTTATAATTTTTTGTAATATTATCCCTTATCAATTATTGGTTTGGATGAGGCTGATTTCAAGTCGGAATCACATCTCACTCAAAGTAATCTAAAGGGTCAAACCCACTTCACCTTAGTAGAGTCCTATTTGATGCCCTGGATAGGAGGTTTGCTTTTCATCCTCATTCAAAGATTAGTCAAATTAGGGGAAAATTACCCAGAAAGTTCTAAAATTATTGCACTTATATAAATTCAATTATAAACATTTCAATTGTGTCATTCAATCTTAAACTTTTTGACAATTTATTAATGTACTTTTTCAGTCAATTCTGACCTAAAAATGTTAACAT
The DNA here is from genome assembly GCA_014182555.1 of Eucalyptus erythrocorys. NCBI lineage: Eukaryota > Viridiplantae > Streptophyta > Magnoliopsida > Myrtales > Myrtaceae > Eucalyptus > Eucalyptus erythrocorys. The sequence goes on along the minus strand of CM024601.1, from coordinate 7,477,686 downwards.
GGCAGCTCAATTAACATCAGTCATCTCATGTAACGTAGGGGCAAAAATGTGGACAATTTTTTTAAAATTTTTCTGAATTTTTTTTCTTTTTTTTTCCTTTCTTCTTTTCATTTTTCTGTTATTTTCTTCCTTTTAGCCAATGGTTATTCTCAAGCAATGGTTGGTGACTGCTGATGCCAAGAAAGAGGGGCAGGGGGGTCACCTTGACTAGGCAAGGCCGTCCCTTCCTGTGGCCAGCAAGGATAGGCCTCGCTAGTTTAGGCAAGGACAATCCTCGTGTAGCCCTTTGTAGGCATCACTAAAGTAGTAGAGGTGGCAAAATGGGTCTTAGACCCATATATGACTCATTTAAATCATAAACGGGTCATATATGGGTTACTTGTTTTTTGAAGAAACTAGTTAAATGGGTTTAATAATTATAGACTTAAAATAGGTGGGTCTTAAATGGGTCTTAAGTGAGTCTTAAATGGGTTGGATTTAAAACCCATTTTCAATGAAAACCACACAATCTCCCTCTTCCCTCTTTAATTTTACAAAAATATTTTTTTATAAAAATTGAAATTATAATGATTTTTATTTTAATTTTTTTCTTTTTCTTTTTCTTTTTTCTTTCCTTTTTTTTTTCTTTCTTCGTCCTTCTTCCGGTGGCCGGCATGACGATGGCCAACAATCGGCTAGGCTAGCCTCAAGCTCGCCAGCATCGGTGAGCTCGAGATCGCTGGATCTAGTGAGGCAGAGGCCTCACCGACGTTTGGCGAGCCTCAACCTCACCGACGTCGAGCAAACTCAAGCTCGCCGAATCTAACGAGGCGAACGCCTCGTCGACGTCCGGCGAGACTCGGGCCTCATCGATCTGGCGAGACTCGAGCTCACCGATGTCGGGCAAGGCTTGAGCCTCGCCAATCTAGTGAGTCTCGAGCTCGCCGGCATCGGGCGAGGTGGAGGCCTTGCCAGAGTTGGCGAGGGGTGAGCTCAAGCTCGCCAACGTTGGGCGAGCTCAAGCTTGTCAGATCTGGTGAGGCAAAGGCCTCGCCGAGCCTCGCCGATCTAGCGAGCCTTGAGCTTGCCGGCATCGGTGAGCGGCGAGCCGCCAATGCCGACGAGCTCAAGGCTCACCTGTGACAAGCGGCCGGCCAAAGAAGAGAAGAAAAAAATAAAAATTAAATATTATATTCTTAAAAATAAAATAAGCAATTAAAAATTAATTTTTTTAAAAAATAAAAAATAATTAAAATTCGATTTTAAAAAATATAAAAAATTTCCATTAAATTTGTGTCGTATAAAATCATTTTAGCAATAACATTTTTAAAATATATATATAAGCTTTTTATGTTTCGTTAAATGAATCGGGTATGAGTCGAGTACCGTTCGGGTATGGGTCAAAAATTTTACACTAAAATAAATGGGTCATAAATGGGTTAAATGAATCGATTTGGGTCGATCATTTATAATCCAACCTAAATCCGACCCGACCCACCCGTTTAACGGGTCTACTAAGTAATCAATTATCACTTAAGACTAGTGAAAAGGAAAAATAAAAAATAAAAACGAAAAGAGAAGAAAAGGAAAAAAAATTAAAAATTTAAATAATTATCTACATCGCGTCGCATACGTCACATAGGACAATAGGTACTTACTGGACCATCACATCAGCATTTTCCAGTCAAAATTCATCGGAATAACTATCTTAATAAATTGTCAAAAGGTTAAAAACTAAATTGGCACAATTAAAATTTTTATGATTTTTTTAGTAAATTTTCTCTCAAATGAAGTTCAGATGTTAATATTACTAAAGAAAATTCCAAATAGGTATTTCAAATGCAAAAAAGCTCCCTGACCTCCCTGACCATGCTCAACTGCACACAAGCATGACGTGTGTGTATGTACTAGAGCATTACCAATCCGTAGCACACTAGTGTCTCGCATGCATGCTTTGTTCACCCCTCTTGACCATGATGTTCAATTAATTCTCTTTTCTCCCTCCCTTTCTTGCCCATCTCTGGTTGTGGTGTGGCTAAGCTTGAAGCTTGCGCTTTCCAATATAACCACCAGAATACTGCAATTTTTTTTTTTCTTTTTGTTTTAGCTGGAGATAGAATGCTAGAGTTCAGTCATTCCATCCACTCTCGATCGAACGAGTACAAAACTCTCATGGGGGGAAGAGGGCCTCCATAACCTCTAACGCCATTCCACAACCTTACACTCCTCATCTTGAGCCAGCCAACCGCGTCACGCCATGTGTCCTGCCAAATATCCAAACCGCATCGAATGACCACCAAGCTTTTCCATACCTTTGTATTAATCTCTCTCTCAAATATTCTTCATGAAGGCCATTTCTCAAAATTTAACTCTGAAAATATCTTGTATAGTAGTAGTTTTACTTTTAAACGATTGTTTCAAAGAGAGTCTATGCAGCCCATCTGGGCCACCCATGTTCCTTTCTCCTGCCACCTCAAGATCACCTCCCAAAGTTTTGTCCGAACCAAGGTGTAGCCACAGAAACTCATCCCAAAAGGACACATAAGCCTCCATCCGTCAAGCTTGACAGTCTTCATTTTTGTATTCCATCAAAAAGACACTGCACCTCACTCTCCATCCAAAATTCACCTCGCTCAGGAACCTGTGTTCCAAATTGGTCCATTGAAACCAGAGGCCATTCTATCCAAGAACCTACCTGGTATATACCCACCAACCAAGATCATATAACAACTCTCGCCCTGTTCAAAGACTTAGAATTGCTCTCTAGGCAGAGAGAGGGAGGGAACGAGAATCAAGAGAAATGGCGGTGTGTACAGCCTACACAACCCAATCCTTCCACTCGACATGCTCAATCTCCACACCCTCCAAGACCCACTTGGGGTTCAACCAGAAGAAGCAAATCTTGTTCTACAACAGTGGCAAGAGGGTCACCAACAGAGGCATCGCCGCAGGCCCATATGTGATCAGGTGCTCAGGGGACACGCTGGTGATTGGCCTAGCAGCTGACTCAGGCTGTGGCAAGAGCACCTTCATGAGGAGGCTGACCAGCGTCTTCGGGGGCGCCGCCGAGCCGCCGAAGGGAGGCAACCCGGACTCAAACACCCTCATCAGTGACACAACCACCGTGATATGCCTCGACGACTACCATTCCCTGGACAGGACCGGGAGGAAAGAGAAGGGAGTGACTGCACTTGACCCAAGGGCCAACGACTTTGATCTCATGTACGAACAGGTTAAGGCAATCAAGGAAGGCAAGGCTGTGGACAAGCCTATCTATAACCATGTCACTGGCCTCTTGGACCCTCCTGAGCTCATCAAGCCTCCCAAGATCCTGGTCATTGAGGGACTTCACCCAATGTAAGTCCTATCTTCAGATTGCAACTCTCTTCTTTCTTCTCTCTGTTTAGAAGATGGTCTGATAGTCATCTATTATTCTGCACCGTTGAGAAGGATTAATCAAGCTGATATGTTGTGGATTCTGATTTAGAGTGTAAGTAGAATTATGTAGGTGGACGGGAAGAGTTTTGAGTTTTCGGATAACAAGAGATGACAGAAACCAAAAAAAGTGCCTCAAGCAGGATTTTCTGTGGCTAAGGAGGATGCCGTGTCCTTATCTCCTTTTTTCTGATGGGCCTCGCATCGGCCCAATTTCACTCCCATGCCCCTTCATTTATGGCAAACAGACTGAGCTGGGGGAATGAACTCTTCATCAGTCCAGGATAGACTCAATTCTAATTTTTTTTTTTTTTTTTTTTTTTTTTTTTGGGTCGGAAGACTCAATTCTAATTGAACCTTAAAAAATTTCAGCAAATTACAGCCTAACAAATCGTGGGCTCCCATGTTTCTCTTGAACCTTAGAATTAGGTTGCATTTAGATCTTGGAAATGTGATTGTCTTAATGGATTAACAAATTCACAAAGTTGCCATGGAATGTGTACTCTACCAAGATCTGGAGAGGATGATGATGAAATATTTTTCAACTATAAAGTGCTTCATAGATCAACTATAAGAAAATATACCACGGTAATTTTACGCAAGGGCAGTTCATTTATGAGAAACAATAGAAGACTTATGCGCCCGCTCTTGGATGGATGTTCCAGACCAAAGGAAACTAACATAATTATGCATGTTCAGGTTCGACCAGCGCGTTAGGGACTTGCTGGACTTCAGCATATATTTGGACATCAGCAATGAGGTCAAATTTGCATGGAAAATCCAGGTACTTGATCTGTTTCAGGGAAAAGCCTGCTGTCGTTTCTCCTGCTAAATTCATGTCCTGTAATCCTAAAATAAGCGATGAATTGCAGAGGGACATGGCCGAGCGAGGACACAGTCTCGAGAGCATCAAAGCTAGCATTGAAGCCCGAAAGCCAGATTTTGAAGCCTATATAGGTGAATCAAAATCACTCCCTAAACTACACTGCTGTGCATTGATTGGGATTGATTCATCCCATATTAACGTACTAGATTTCGAGACTGACCTTTGAACAAATGCCAACTGAAAGGATCCCACAAGTTCCTCCAATTAGGGACACTCTAAAGTGTCATCACCTTTGGCCCTCCTTATAAAGGGGAAGAATCTTTCAACTACATTACAGTGATACCCTTTATAGTGATATTAAAACTCCCCTATATATATTCACTCTCTGTACTTATGTTCCCCAAAGTAACTGTTTGATCCAAACAGAAATTCGCTTTTCATATTTGTCAAACATTGCGAAATACTTGCTTTGAAATTTCCATTCGCCATGCCTACGGACAGTGTATTCATTAACATGTGCTCGTTTTCTTTCTTGCCTTTTGCCCAGACCCACAGAAGCAGTATGCAGATGCAGTGATTGAAGTGCTGCCAACACAGCTAATCCCTGGTGATAATGAAGGGAAGATTCTTAGAGTGAGGTTGATAATGAAAGAGGGTGTGAAGTATTTCAGCCCGGTATACCTGTTTGACGAGGGCTCGACCATCTCTTGGATCCCGTGTGGAAGAAAGCTCACTTGCTCTTACCCCGGCATCAAGTTCGCTTATGGCCCTGAGAGTTACTTCGGCCATGAGGTATATATCTCGAAGATCACTTGATTTTGTTCTCTCCTCACTGTTAATACTCTGTTTGATGACAGTCTTCTTCAGTTGAACAATAAAAAAATTTCTCATTCAGGTCCAGAAAAAGCTGTTAAAAACCCAAATGTACATGAACTAGTGAGTACTACAAATGACTTGGATTGCGCACCACATTTCACATTTTAACGACTTGATCCTTGCAACTTTCTTGAATGACAATGGTTTCACGTAATATTCAAGTAGATATATTGAGGATGGATAAACTTGTCAGAACTTAGGATGTTCACGTGACATTTTGATTGAGGATGACGTGAATGCACTTTTTTGAATTTTTTGAAAACCCAAATGCTGGGAGGTATTATCATTTCAATATTATACGGAATCATCAACAATTTTTTGCATTCATTCTCCAAAAGTTGCAGTCTTTATTGAACTTAAGACTGACTCCTACGTGCTTGGAATTGCAGGTGTCTGTGTTGGAGATGGATGGGCAATTTGACAGACTAGATGAGCTCATCTATGTGGAAAGCCATTTGAGCAACCTCTCCACAAAATTCTATGGTGAAGTCACCCAGCAGATGCTGAAGCACTCCGAATTCCCCGGAAGCAACAATGGCACTGGTCTCTTCCAGACCATAGTTGGGCTAAAAATCAGAGACCTCTATGAGCAAATCACAGCCAGCAAAGCAGCTGCACCATTAGAAGCCACTAAAGCTTAGGAACTTCCAAATACTAGTTCCCCCTCTTCTTTCTTCAATCCTTATTCAATCCTTCTGTTGTCACTGTTCATTCATGGTTCAAAATGAGTATTAGGGTTGTTGAGAAGGGAAGGATCTGCAGGTATTTTGTCATCAGGATAATTTGTTGTATGGAGATCTGTAACATAGACAAAAAGGGGCAGAGAGATCAGTTACTTGGTAAAATTCAAAAAAGAGATTGGTACACCCGGCCCTGCCCGCTTTTCTTTGCATAAATTCTCAGTGGTCTTGAATCATATTTAGGTCCCACTGAGATAAAGGCGCGTTCAGATATTTCTTTCCTAATTCCTTTGTTGATGAAGAGACGTTCAGGAGATTACGAGTTTTTGAGAAAAAATAAATCTGAAAAACTAGAATCACTTTATTTGCAGGTTCCGCAACATTTTCACAGGTTTTTGCACTATTTCCAAGAATAACCTGCGCTGCGAAAAAGAAAAAAACATGCTCTCTCTGTGGCTTGACCCTCACATAGCCAAGAGAGTCGAATTCAGCCGAATCCGACCAGCAGGTCGACACGGGCCGCTAGAGGATTTAAAATATATCTACCCCAGCAGGTCGATCCAGGGCACTGGAGGATTTAACATATATCTACCGAAAGAGAAGCAAAACAGGGAGAGTCAAAACAGAGAGTCTCAGCTAACAGCTTCCTATGGTTAAGCTACAAAATGTTGATGGTGGGGTTAAGCAAACAAGAAACCCTGCCGTTGTTTATAGCAAAAAAATAATTGTTGAAGACAAGGATCGAAGAGAGAGAAGAGTGAAGGGGGAGGGAGAAATGGAGTGATGCTTGGTTTGTACTTTATAGTTTCTTCATCAACATTCCCAAGACAGCAAGATTACTTTACAAGCATTTTCAATCACCGAAACACTCTAACATTTCCACTGTCCATAGACAGTGGGAAGACGGTACTCGTAGGACTTAAGTAGCTAACTTTGCAAATAGAGGACCACAATTGTGTTTTGGCACGAACAAAATAGGGACGTCTATTTCTTTCCTGTAAAATGTGGGCATGAGCAAGGTAGAGCTTTTAAGTCTGCAACAAGAATTAATGAGCAAGTTGAATTATGGGCAGAGGACATTAAGCCAGTACTAGAAAGCCATAATTGAATGCATAGTTGAGATGGAGAAGCATTAGCATATAATAGAAAAGGCTACATTACAGAGAAACTATATACACCAACAAGTCACTTCAACCGAGTCACAAGGATACAATAAAACACCACAATTGAACAGAAGAATGACACTTGATGCTCGAAATGTTATCTACACTAGTGACATTACTTAAAAAGGGTCACTTCAACACTTCTACTTGATGGTGACAAACTTATTAGTACCATGTCTTGCCCAGTGATCCTTCAAGTCAACCGGATGAGTTAGATCATAACCTTCTGATGCTAATCTTACTAAAAGTTTCACATATGCCCCATTGCTCATCTTCCTCCCAGCCAAGCGAACACCAGGCCTTGATGAACTCATTGGAAGCGGGTATTCAGATACGCTGATGGTGCAGCACGAAGATTGCCAGCCACCAGCCCCCCATTTGTAGCAGACCCGAGCGATTCCAGTGCAAGAGCAATAAGGGGAAGGCACCCCAGAGAAATCGAAGTTGGTTAAATCGATGTTCATGTTCAGATCCTTCTTTTCCCGTTTTGCTTCAGGGAAGCTCTGTCCCTTTCCTTTTCCAGAACTTGATTTCTTCCTGGGTTGCTTTTGCTTCAGTGCCTTGGGTGTTATCTGATCAGGTTCTTTTGAAGACGGTTTACGTTTCTTAGGCTTTGCGGATTTTGTTCCAGGGTTGTTGCTCTTTGCAGGCTCAGTTGTTGAAGCAACTGAACGAATCGGAGGTACAGGGAGACCATCTTCTGGGTTCAATTGTGCTTGTGAGGAAGGACCTGAGCTGACTTTTGGAGAAGGGAAAAATCCACTCCCATAAAACCAGGCAATATGTGAGAGGGATGGTCCACCGTTAGCATCGGGCATGATATGGCCTCTATTTGAGTATGTCCCCATCTTTGAAAGCTATCAAAAATTCTCCACGCAATCAGCATAAAGGTCTACATCCAGAGGCCACTCTGAGCAGTTCCCATTCCTGGTGTCAGCAAAGCAGAACAGTGTGAATAATTCAAGAATTAAAGCAAGGTCCAAAGCAGTTTATTAGTTAGGAAACTATTCAATAAAATCAATCATAGTGCCCATTGCCTTGCGTTTGAGTACCAACAGAATGACATGTGTTGCAAAGGTAGCTTTTGCACGTCATAGTAAAAGAGCAAGATAACTGAATTTCAAGACTATACTGACAAATCAAGCAAAAGAAAGTCTAAATTTTGCATCATAGTAACATAAATGCCAACCATTTATTAGAAGATCATCACGGTCCAAGTCACTTCCACATTGATAAGTTAAAGACATTTAACTCAAACGACTAATATATTTGCAAACGTACCAATTCCTCCTACAAAAATCATTCAACAATAACATGCAATATGGAATGCGTAGCAGAGATTAAATGAAATCTACCGGCAGAACATCTGAGATCATGAGGACCAAAAGAAAACTATAATCTAGAGAGGAAAAAACCCAATCTTACGCCGCACATTTTTCAGTTCACAAAAACAGGAACTTGGAAAGCTTCACAGGGGATGAGAGTAGCCTCTCTACTCAGGGAGAAGCAACACCGACAAAGTTCGCAAGCCTCACAAAATCTAAATTCAACCCAAAAAAAAAAAATGTCATATGCAAAGCCGCACTTCAACACAAAACCCAAATCTAGTAAAACCCACAAACAAGACCAGGAGCTAAACAATCGTCAGCCACTGAAATGCCCACAAAAGCCACCAGATTGCAGCACGGCACGCAATTTTAACCCCCGTATCAGCACCAAGCAGTGCCGAAGCAGCTGAAAAACCCTCAAAACACACCGAAAGGTCCAGCAAGAAACAGGCTCACGCTCATCACATCGACACGCGACCATGCAGACCCACTTCACCCAACAGAAGACCGAACCGACCCACAATGGAGCCGAAGCGAAACAACCCCATCCCGCTTCACCACCCACCAGCAAGCAGACCAAGCGAAAGCTTCAACAACCCACGAAACGGCACCAAATTCGTCAGCACAAGCGACGAAACGACGACCCGATCGGCCTCGCCGCGCTGTCCCTAAGCAAAGGAGCGATCTTTAGGCTTCGATTTACCTGGAAAGAGGGAGGCGATTCTTGAAGGGTACTCCACTCGCTCGCAGCTGAGGGCAAGAAAGAGAGAGAGAGAGAGAGAGAGACTGCTCCGGTTCGGACAATTTTTTCTTTCCTCTTTGCGCCTTTTGTTCGACCATTTTTAGCGCACCGAGAGTTCAGTCGATGGGCTTTGTCGCTGGAAGCGTCGCCCACGCGCCGGTCGCGGGGTTTGCGGGGCACGCGCCCGCGCGAGTGGGTTTGCCGTGGGTCTCCTGCGGGCTCGCGCGCGAGCGGGACGCGAGATCCGGACCGTTGAGCCCGACGGTACGAACGGGCGAGATTCGTGATTCCGGGATGTGAAAAGGACTGCCAGAGGTTTAGTGGAGTTAAATTTTTGGTGCGTTTGTTTTTTGAAAAACGATTTCTCAAAAAACGTTTTCTTCATTTTTAACATTTAATTCATTTAGGAAAATGAGTCAATAGAAAATATTTACCTAATTAATGGAAAATATTTTCCTTCCAAAATTTAAATTCAAGATAATGATTTCTCCTTTGAAAAAATTGGAAAATGTTTTCCAAAATGGTTAAAGGTCCTTGCTTAATAAAAAAATTATTATTAAAAAGAATTTTTAATTAAAAATTTTAAATATATTATTATTATATTTTTTCTTTTTTTCTTGTATTTTCTTTTCTTTTTTTTTGCCTATGAACGTAAACCATAACTCATCTTCCTCTCTTTCCTTCTCTTTTCTTCTCTTTCACCCCCTCTCTTTCGTTTTGACTTGCTCTTGTAACCGAAAATCATGTCCATTTTCAAAAAAAAAAATTTAAAAATATGTATATTAATTCAGATTTCCTTTTTATTTTGCATATTCAAATTCTAGATTTACTAAACTAATCAAGTAAAAATCCATTTATTAAGTAATATGGACTCAATAAATTAATTTGGAATTAAGAGACACACTATTATCAATTGTTAGGTCAAATGTCATTCAATCATTTTTCAAATACGATTAAAATACCAGAAAATACTTTTAGTCATGTATCACCAAATAAAGGAAAACTAACCATTTTCCCAAAAAATGATTTCCCGGAAAATATTTTCCAAAAACGTTACGTTTTTCGTGAAACAAACATACCATTTATTTTAGTTAACTTGTATTCATGAAAGGGTGATTTCATTTTCGGCAACACCAGACCTGATAGGTCCGGTGAAAATTAGGAATGTACAAAAACGAACCACCTCGGTCAGACCAATTTCCATAAGTATCAATTTAGTTCTCGATTTTTACAAATGGAATCAATATTCGGGTAGTACGATTCTTAGTTTTAAGAGAGAGTCGGACCAAATCAACTATATATGCTTTTTTATTATTTTTATTCTTTCAAAAAGATTAGCGAATATAGTTTGTTAATTCAAAGAAAATAAAAGCCTATAAATATAAAAATATAGTATTTGTTTCGAGCTATGAATTTGTTCCCGATCATATCTTATACAATATGATACCCGATCCTTATCTCAAGCTGGACCGTTCTGATAACACCTGGGGTCATTAAATGCCGGATGTTCGTACTCGATTTTTCTTTTTGTTTTTCTACCAATATTTATTTCCCTGTCGTAGCTTACCCTACATTACAGACGCTGACAGTATTATCAATAACAACGGATGCCGATTCTGCAACTTTCTTCTCATTTACATAGAGCAGAAAAATGCTGGACACTAGACAGAGTCCTGGTGGCAATGCAAGTCATCTCCAGCTACTGGACTGACCCAGTTTTACAAAAAAAAAAAAAAAAAATGGAGGCAATCCTGGAAAGGGACTCTTGCTGAACTCTGTCCACCTTCGAGTGTAGAAAACCGATGGAACTGGTTAAAAAGGCCAACAGAATGCATGGTCGGAGCGAATCGATGCTGCTTGTAGGCCTCAGCCGACTATGGCAAGCAGGCTCTGCCTGACGGCAGGAACCGAGCAGATCAAGGAGCCGAAGATGCCGGTGAGAGCATTGGCGCAGAAAGGGAGGGCCACTGGTTCTTTCGCCGACAATGCTGCTGTTCCCAATCCATGGGCACTGCAGGATAGGCGCGAGATATATGACTTTCGGTTACCAGTTATGTACTTGTGTCTCTTAATCAGTCCTGAGAATTTCAGAGTGGAGAGAACAAAAGTGCGCAACAAGAGCACACTCCAGAAAGATGGCCAATGTTCAGTAAGCATACCTTGATGCGGTAGCTATTCCTCGGGCAATAGGATCACGGAATTTTAGTCTATCCAGCATTGCTTGCACGAAGTTTGCTCCAACTAAACCAGTTACCACAACCACAGCAGCTGTAAGAGATGAATTGGCACCTGCACCACTCGACAGACAAACGGAATGTCAAGCACAAATATTTAGTCACCATTTACCAAAAATATACCTTGCTCAGCGAAAGAGAACGCATTTCGAGTGTAAAAAGTTAAAAAAATTCATTGTATGGGTTTCAATTGTGCTTTAGAAAAGATGATTGCAGAAGTAATCTCCTATCCCAAATTGCATTTCAATCGAGAAATCAGAATACCTTCAAATAGAGACACGATGCTGAGGGCCAATGCCACAGTAATACAACGAGGCAGAATCGACACCGTCAAAGTTGGTTCCAGTCCAACAAGACGTCCTACCAAAGCAGTTGAGTACAAAGAGAAGATTGTTGCGATGATGACTGACGTGAAAATTTCAGCTGCGTGTCTTTTTACAAGCTGCAACAACAGAGAATGGAGATTGTAGTTGCAGCCAAAATGAGAAGAGAAAGGGATTCTCAAATTACCAATCAGTGGACTGCAATCAGTCTGACGAAGAAATATATATTAGCAGCGAAGTTTAAAAAAATTTAACCATCTTTCTTGACCAGTCTCTCACCAAAGCACCTGGTGCATACATGCTAGTTCGAGGAGGAACGATGGTTCTATTTCAACCAATGAAATGTTCTTTCAACTTTAACTTTTCATGTTTCCTACACATCCAAACTCTTGGAGATAAGAAAGCTAATAATAGCATAGATATCACTGTATCAAGAAGTTTTCCTCCTGCCCTAGTGAATAACTGTTTAACCTGCACTGTCCACTTCAAACGCTTTTCCATGCTCCAAACTAGCAACTCAAAATAACAGCAAAATCTAGAACTGAGATAATTTCACAATCTGAGTACTGGATGAGAAGATATAAGTTACCTTTCTCTGCTTGAACATGGAGAATGCAAAGGAGAGAATAACAGATCCCAAGAATCCCATCAGAATATCACCAGCTCCAGGATTGGCAGATGCCTTCGTAAGGTAATATCCTGTAAGTATGTTAGGTATCAGATCGAAAGTTTTGCAGATTTCTGGACATTGTGAACCATGTGAGATCAAGCTGATGGAATTAGTTGCCATTCTATGCAAACATCACAAGGCCATTATACTTGATTTAATTCATCCATATAGAAAACAATTTCTATCTTCTCTAAGAAGGATGTAAAATCAAAAAGTCACGATACACAGAATGCAATGGCATAGGGATGATGTACCATTTTTCCCCCTTAAAGAAGGCCACATGGCTATGCATATCTGCTTCAAATGAATTTTGTTTTGGCCAGAATTGCATCAAGTAAACTGAAAAGATTTTAAAGAGGTGTACATGAGATACAAATAGTCAGTTGGTTCTTAATGATGCAGAAGTATGCAAACCACCTTCTGATCAGCTCATGCAAATCATCCAAATTAAGTAACAGTTATGACTTCACAAACAGAATACCTAGGACGGGATTCAGTCCAGACTTTGAAAGGTACCCAAATGCAAATGCTGCCAGGTCTGCCGACAATGTGCAGCAGATAATTGGATGGAAAATTTTCTTCACACCAGATGGCAACCTAATAAAGAAAAGCTCGTGAAGATGGCCTTTTGAACAGTTATACTTCAACAAACTATAGATCCTGCAGGACTTCCACGATGCAAATTTGCTCATAGGTAGCAGAAATTACCCAGAACCGACCATGTAGCCTATCACGGTGGATGCCAGGAGGAATGGAAGGCATGTTCTCGCATTGGTTCCTAAAGAAGTTGGGTACAAAAATGCTGAAATGAATGATATAACAAAAATACCACTCCAAGTCCACAATTCAAGTGACGAAAATGGTGATGGTTTTGCCATTGGCTCAGCATCCGTCATCTCTGTCTTAACAAGTTTTCTCACTGTAATCGCAGTATAACCAACCACACAAAGTGAAGCCAACCATCCTCCAACTGCAAAAGAAAAAACGGAAACAGCTACGGAGTTAAAAATATCTATCTAAAAGATGCACCTATTGAGCCCAACTGGCAACAGCAAGACACCACTCAACTTATCCAGACAAACTAAAATATAGATGCCATGCATTTTCCTTTCTCTCCGCCTATTTTACATTTTATCCTCATGCAAACTCTCATATCAAACTGCAATGTAAGCTTCTTATGATCTCAAAGTCTGAAAGTCTATGCATGAAGATTGAGATTTCATCCCGTGCTTCCTTCTTCTAGGCTATTGTCTGCACAAAGACAACGTCAATGAAGAGCTTCTTTCAGAGCTCTGGGAATAATGCATACTGAAGTAATACTGTGCCATCATGGTGCACCAATTCATTGGCAAGCACAACAGGACGCAGAAACACAAAATGGCGATAGACTTAGGCCATTGGAGAGGCGCAAGACTCTGGTCCAAGGTCATTAGATTTCACAAGATAGTCACAACACAAGCAACCACAATGAGGAAGAACACACAACTACACGGTGATCAAAGGTGAGCGGTACCCAATATAAAGCAAATCTTGAGCCCCGAAGCCGCAGGTATGTCCTTAACAGCAAGAGGCAAAACCACCAGGGACGGAACGTAAAACAGCGGGAGCCACCTTTGTATGAACAGAAGCGCCGGCTCGAAGAAGCTCATCAAACCGGCAGCCATGGCGGGCACCGTCGAATCAAGAATCATCAGAACGGAGAATATGCAGAACATCCCGAACAAAGCACTCGGGAACTTGATCGCCGCTGCGACAAACGCCTCCTTCAAGTATTTATCCATCGCAAGGATTATCCCCAGCGAGACAACCAAATGGAACACCCCAAAGGTCTATAATTCCAATCAAAGACACATTCTTTGGATCAAATTTAGTAAAACGAAGCTAAAACGTACCAGCTGAGACCCCATAAAACATGCCAAGCGACTCAAATAAAGAATAGAAAAAAGGGGGAGACCTTTTGAGAGACCGTGGTGGAAGTGACACCACTCTCTCCACCTGCTGACTTCACCAGAAGTGATCGATCCGAGCATGTTTTCTCGTCACCCATTTGCAAGAACCCGGGAGCGAACCCAGAATTGCTTCTGACTCCCGAACACGATTTCTCCAGACAGGGACTCTTATCCCCCGATTGGCCATCCCCACAAGCGAGCCGCGACGACGCGCACGATTGGATCCTTCCGGAGGAAGAAAGCGAGATGAGGGAACTTGAAGAAAAGGGCACCTCCCCCTCCCGCTGTCGGCGGTGGTGATTGACAGGACGGGATGAAGGCGAGTGGTGGTGGTGGTGGAGCGTGGCCGAGACAATCGCCATGGCAAGAAAGCAAGGAAGTGGCGGGGAGCTCTTGAGAGGGAGAGACGAACCATCTCTTTGGCTGCTTTTTATTGTGGGCCTTCTTCTTGGTTGGAGAATCCCCAGAGTTAGTATGGACTACAGAGAATGATGGTAAGACAATGGAGATGAGATTCGGACAGTAGCATGCCAGCAGCTTCTTGGCATTTGCATTCGCAAGTGAACAGCACCGTCAAAGCTACCATACCATCGGCCTTGCGCCTCGTGGCCAGTGGCCATGGGAGTGACAAATTCCTCCTTGCAACGGGCCGCATCGTGCAAACGAAGTTGGTTGGGTCGGATTGCAATGTCAAAGTCCAGTTCAGAAAAATCTTATGATGGTCCTAAACGGGCTTCAAGAGTAAAGATCAGAAATTTCCGAAGCCGACGATGACATGCTAGTCATTCGCGGTTCGAAATAACCCGTTAGATCATGGGAGGTGGTTGGCTTGATCTAAGGTTCCATTCTCACGTGGTTCGAAGCCCTCTGGTTGATCATGAATTCGGATCTCTCGTTGCTCCTCGTTCTCAGGAAATTGTAATTGGTCCCTGGATTAGTTTGATATGTCCAACATAATAATAATCCTGGCTTTACTTCTACTTGTTTTTGGTAGTGTTGTAGTAACAAGTCAATTCGCATCACACTTCAAAAGCCACATCACATCAAAAGGTCGTGGCTCCAACTTTTGGAGCAACCTCACGATAATGCAAGTTCTAGTTTAATTTTAATGCATGTTTTACATTTTTGAAATTGCATTCACATTCCTTGAAAGATGACCATGATAATGCATACTAAAACGTTAATATGTCCTACCCTGAAAGATGCGCCCATACAATGGGGCTTGAAATTCACATGGTACAAAGCATATGTGAAGATCAAGCCCCACCTCAATGGACCCTGTTTAGGTGCCAGTGACATGGGCACAAGAGTCGAGTACCCAAGCATTATTACTGAAAACTAAGGTGTGGGCACCAATGTCCCATGCACGACTTCTATAGACATTGGCACAAATATTGAGGTCTCAAGCTTAGCCTAGAGGAACTTGGGTCTAGCCACTATGGACCAAAACCTAGCTACCAAATAATCGAGCACTTGTGACACAAGCGTGAGAATCGAGTTCCCTAGGCACAAGGTTCCGAGCACAACCTAAAGGGACCTGAGCCGGCCTTTATGGACCCAAGCCCACCGTAATGGAACCGATCCTAGCCCCTAGGGACTGAGTCCTGACCTCTGTGGAGCCGGACATGGGTACTATGGTCGTAGCCTAGGTTTGAGGGGCCTAAGCCTCACTTCTGTGGAACAAGGTCAAGTGCTAGTGATTTGGGCGTAGAAACCAAATACCCAGGCTTGCCATTAAGTGCCACGCACAAGCACCAATGTCTCAAGCCTAGCTTCCATGGACTTAAGCAAAATATTAGCGTGGGAGCCTAGTTCCCATAGTACTTGGGCATGGCCAATAGGTAATTTAGGGGGCCATTGTGGACTTGAGCACTGGCACATGGACGGCATTACTCTTTGATTAAATGGCTTAACATTGGGCTCTTTGATACTCCAATAGGACCCATCATTTTTTTTAGGTTTTACTGTATTAGACCTATTTTATGCTGGAAGTTTGTTTATAAAAACAAACTAAGTGTATGTTTCTTTGTCTCACATAGGAAAAGTAGAAGGAAGTGGGCTAATTAATAAGTGTGAAGTTTCTTTTGTGTACCTAAAGGAATGATTGGATGTGGGCTAGACCCCACCATACTCGCATGCAACTATGCGATTATTTGGCGCACTTAGCACTTTGCACGCCTATGACTTAATTGGCATTAACCCATTTGTTATTTTATTTTATTTTATTTTTTACGATTATCTTATTAATCAATTCAAAGGTTGTTTTTGATTTTTGAGAATTTTCGGAAATTATTTGAAAAAAATCAAAATTTTATTTATTAAAAAAATAAAAATATTTTTAATTATTCCGAATTTTTGTTTGTGTCTTTTCAAGATAACCTTTGGAAAAGATACTCGTTCAATTTACAACTTTTTCCAAAGGGTTGCATTTGTTCATTTTTTTCAACTTCTTCCGAATAAACGCCTTTGGTTTTTTTTTTTTGGTAAAAGGTAATAATATATAAAAAGAGCTTTACGCCAATAAATACAAGACCCAGCTCCAGCAAAACTTACACTAACCCAGACATATCTGGGCGAGTGGAAGGGAACCAGGCGAAGTGAAAAACAGACCGGCCAAAGCTAGCAAGCCAACCAAGGCAGGAGGCGAGGAACGAGAGGGCCACGCAGGGCCTTCCACACAACCTCAACAAGACGCCAACCAACACAAGAAGCCAACGGTAACCCGACAGGCGAAGGAGGCGACAAACAAAGACAACCAAAAGAGAAGGAAGACTTTTAGGAAGCCGAAGGAGTGGTTGCGAAGATAGATGCATCCATTCCCCAATTCCTCTGGAGTCTTCTATTCCTCGAGGTATTCTCAACGTTCTTGAAGGTGATAGCTTTATCCTTTACCACTTTAATGAGGTGTTTCTTGATTGCAACCGGTGACGCCGCTTGGTCTCTGAAGAGACTATCATTTCTATACTTCCAAATTATGTGGCAAAGGGCGTCGAAGGAGAACCGGCCAATTGTGCGGTAGAAATCCTTTCCAGAGAGAAGATTAATAGCCCAATGGAGGTTCTCATCCCAAGTCTTGTTCCGCCAAGGAAGATTACACTTCATCGCCTAGAAGAGAGCCACACTCGCAGTGATGGAGCACTCAAAGAAGAGATGATCAATCGAATCCGGAGTGGTCTTGCAGAAAGGACAAACCTCATAGCCTATCCTGCCATAAGACATGAGCAAAGTCTGCGTGGGAAGACGCTTCTTCATGATAATCCAAAGGTTGAATTGATATCTCGGAATGATGGCATTGTTCCAAATAAAGGAATGCCACTCAACCTTGTCCTTCTTTCTTCTAATAAGATGCCAGGCGGAAGAGACCGAGAAAAGCCCATCGGAACTACTTTCCCATGATAAACAATCCGGAGAGGCGGAAAGAGAAGGGATAGGAAAATCCCAAGAAGCGATCTCTGATCTGAAGGCTTGGCCATCTGGAGTGAATAGGTCAGCTACAGAGGCCAAAGGAGAAAGATCGGAGCTTGAGATATAGGCTTCGAAATATGAGAGGTTCAGAGGACCAAACTGGTGCCAATGATCATACCAGAGGGAGATAGTGCGACCATCTCCAATCCGCCACCGGAAGTGCATTCTGAACTCCGAACGTAAGTGAAGGATTCTCTTCCATGCCCATGAGCATAAAGAAGGAACTTTCACTATCCAAAAGCTTCTCATTTTCAGAAAATTGGAATGGATCCATTTGCACCATAAGGACTCCTTATTGGTGAAAATGATCCAGATATGCTTGAGCATGTAGGCCTTATTACAAGCTTTAAGGCTCCGAATGCCAAGACCGCCTTCTTCCTTGGGTAGGCAAACCTCCTCCCAGGCAACTTTAGCACCACCTTTGCCCAGGTTAGGGCCTTTCCAAAGGAACTGCCTAAGGAGCTGCTCAATTCTATCTAGTACAGCTAAAGGAATAGTAAAAACAGACGCCCAATAAGCTTGGATAGCATGGAGAACTGACCTTATGAGCTGGACTCTACCAGCAAAGGAGAGAAATCGATGCGTCCAAGAATGCACTCTTGCCGTGATACGGTCTACTAAGGAGATGCAATCACTTTTACCAAGCCTGGAAGTGATGATTGGAACTCCTAAGTACCGCACCGGAAGGGTTCCTTCAACAAAACCGAAGAGGTCTCTAATACCGTTCCTCAACTCCACCGAGCCGCCAGCAAGGAAGATGTCGCTCTTGTTGTTATTCGGACTCAATCCGCTCCAAGCCGAGAATAGGTCAAGACCCTCCTTGAGAAGAGAGGTTGAGGCCACATCCGCCCGACAGAAGAGAAAGACGTCATCCGCGAAGAAAAGATGAGACAACCTAGTCACCTTGCATCTCCAAAAGAATCTGAAATCTTGCTGAGCCGCCTTAGCACTTAAGATCCCGGAGAATACCTCCATGACTAAAGTGAAAAGGTACGGGGACATGGGATCCCCCTGTTGGAGGCCACGCCCACTAGGAAAGAATCCATGAAGATCACCATTCAATGAAATGGAATACATGGGAGTGCGAACACATACCAGATGAGCCTAATGAGGTGATCCGGAAAATGGAAGGCATGGAGGACCAATTCAAGAAAGTCCCAGTCCACAGTGTCATATGCTTTTTGGAAATCCACCTTCACCGCGCATTTTGGAGTGTAAGGCTGAAGATGGAATCCTGCAAATAACTCCTGAGCAAGAAGAATGGTATCCCGAATACGCCTGCCTTTAATAAAGGCATTCTGGTAAGGGCTAGAGATCTCATGAAGGACAGAAGCAATCCGATTAGCTAGCACCTTGGTGATGCATTTGTAAATCGTATTGCAACAAGCAATAGGTCTATAATCCCTTACCGAAGTCGCATTCGGAATCTTCGGAATAAGAACTAGGATAATGCAGTTAATTTCCTTTAGGAGCCTGCCCGAAATAAAGAAGTCCGAGACAGCTTCAATCACTAGGGAACCAACCTTATCCCAGTTACTTAAGAAGAATTCAACCCCAAAGCCATCAGGGCCTGGGGCTTTCCCTCTAACTAAGGAGAAAAAGGTTTCCTTAATCTCATCAACTGAAACAGGATTAGAGAGAAGGCTAACCTGATTCATACTTAGGGGGGAGGAGATAAACTGCTGGATGTCCTCCAGAGACAGCCTAAAGAGCTGAGGCTGAGAAGCCAATAGCTCCCGGAAGTGATCAACAAAGGTGGTGTGGACCGGAGATTATGATCCCATTCCTATCACGAACCGCCAGGATTCTGTTCTTCAAGTGTCTGGAGGCAACTGAATGATGGAAGAACTTAGTGTTCTTGTCTCCACAAGACAGCCATTTGACTCTTGATTTCTGCCTGAAGAACGATTCCTCCTGATTCCTTAGCTCCACATAGGCTTTTCGATGATCCTTCTCTAACTCAGCCAAGAAGTCACTAGTAGGGTCTAGCTGGAGATCAAGCTAAGCAAGCCTGAACGCCTCCCTAGAAGCAGCAACCCTCTCAGATAAGTTGGAGTAGGAGACATTGTTGAACTGTCTGAGTCGATTCTTGAGAGCTTTAAGCTTGAAGACCAACCTAAACAGAGGCACATCATATACTGGGGCATCCCAAACCTCTTCCACAATGGCAGAAAAAGTGGGGTGCTCCATCCAAAACTCGAAGAATTTAAATGGCTTTCTTCGACGGATTGGGTCAGAGATCTTTACCACCATGGGAGAGTGGTCCGAAATGCCAGGAGTGAGAAAAGATGCCTAAGAGAAGGAGAACTGCGAGGTCCAAGAGGCATTCACCAAAACCCGATCTATTTTCCTCGCCTTCCGAGAAGCTCCAGAAGAAGTAAACCAGGTGAAGCGTAGGCCCGTGTATCTCAAATCCTCCAGTTCCGCCCGCAATAAACAATGATTAAAGTCATCGAATTGGGAAAGCCATCCATCATAACTACCAAGCCTATCGGAGGGATCCCTAATAGCATTGAAGTCCCCGGCCACCAACCAAGCAGAGTCTTGGAAAGAAGAACTCCTCAAAATTAAATCTTCCCATAGAGGTCTTCGGGTGGCAAAAGAGTGAGCCACATAGACAGCAGAAATGCGGCAAGAAGCACCAGTAGAAAGGAGAGTAGACTTGCCATGGATAACCTGATCGCTAGAAGAGATAACCTCAAAGCTGACGAAGAAGGGGTTCCACCCAAGCCAAATACGCCCCTTCGGAGAGGCGTCATAGTTAGCCACCCACTTCCAACTCGGTAAAAGATTATCAGAAAGGGGCCGAAACATAGACTCCGGGACTTTCGTCTCCAAAAGACCGATCAAGCATAAGCTATTAGACCAGATAAGGTTCTTAACTTTCGCTCTTCTCAGGGGGTCCATAAGACCCCTAACATTCCAAAAGCCAAAATACATAAAGAAATATGTACAAAATCAAACACGGAAGGCCAAAAGAAAGCCTACCTCTGATTAATAGGATTGTGGCTTTGGGGTGCCGTATGAGCATCCTTTCCCTTTAGGCCAGGGTCCGGATCTAGAATCAAGAGCTTCTCCTAGGTTGCTTCCCCCTTCAGGATCACGGCTTTGGCCTTGCTAGGCGAGGAGCAAGCCGAATCTAAGGACAGAAGATCATCGTTCTCCACATCAAAGTCGAGGGGCTTAGAGGCCTTAGCTCGATTTGAGACTTTTGCCCAATCCATATCCTTCCTAGAACCCGCCGCAAGGGAGAGCACAACTGCTGGGGTAGGATCACATCCATCTGCCCCTTTGCTGCTGGGCGGAGGATTTTCCGCCGCAAGAGGGCCCTTAAGGCGCTCAGAATGTTCCGCAACTCCCACGGCAGGACCGGGCGCAGCTCCTACTTGGGGAGAGAAATCCATGGCAGGAACCAAGTCCTCTATATCACCGAATACGAAGTTGGAAGACACACCTCCTTTGGCGGCCTTTTTCTTCTTTCTATTCCTTCTCTTGACCTGACTCCAAGGCTGCTCCTCTTCAGGAGGAATGGGAATCAATTCCGGGACAGGAGGGGGAGCCTCTAAGGTAGCAGGCTCCATAAGGACATCCTCCAAAGGAGAGGCGTCCATCGAAGGGGCTTGCTGGACGCGACTTGGAGTCGGATCAGAACCTGCAGGAGGATCTTGCACCTTTGGATGAGCTGCCGAGTGATGCTGGGCAGTGGTTCGAGCCGCAATAGGACGCTGAGGAGCCCGGCAATTATGTCCAAAGGACCCACAATCTAGGCATTCTGAGGGAAGCCATTCATACTCGATTTCTATTGACCGAATCACTCTTTTTAGTTCAACCTCAGCCACTTTGCATCTTGGTTGGTTGGCCTTGATCTCCACACACACCCGAGCATAAGAGGCGGATTTAACCTGGTCCGTGCGCTGATCCATAAACAGCGGCTTCCCAACCGAGCTAGCGATATACCCCAAGGATGAGGTAGTCCAATATTCAAGGGGAACATCCCATAGACGAATCCAAATCGGGACAGCCGATTGGTTGTCTTTTTTGAGATCCATCAATGGCTCCCATTGCCGAAGAACCAGCGGAATCCGGGCTACAGTGGTTTGCCCTTCTTCGAGGATTTTCCTCCGGAATTTTTGGTCTGGGATGTATAGGAAGTAGAATCCCTTAGAGTTAGTAATGATCTCCGCAAGTTTGCTCCCCCAAATATGCTTAAGGGACCACTCAACCATACCATAAGGAAGCTTCTTTCTTCCCACAAAATGCCCCACTAGGCATTGGTGCCATTTGGGGTCTACAGCTTCTAGCACCTCATCCGGCAGCTTGATTATGGCCTTACCATCAACAAACGTCGGGGGAGTGTATGTCAGCTGAGGGCCTCGCGTAGCAAGGCGAGCTACGTTCGCCCATGTCCTGGGCGCAACTGACTGCTGGCCAACATTCAGCGAAGAAGGAGCCCGAGCATTCCTAGAGGAGGATCGAGCTTGACTCTTTCCTCTTGAACGGCCCCTGGCCGATCCAGGGGGGATGTGCTGCTGAGGATGCACAAGGTGAGCACCATTGGAGGTGTTCTGATAAGCAGGAGCAGCCCCAGAAGACTCCCCAGCCGCACGGGCCTGGGGTTCCACGATTCTGGAAACAGAGGCTGGATGCGACATTTTAACGAACACCTGGTGTGCGTTGAATTTCAGAGCAGGAACAGAGCCATCCCAAGGAGACCGAGCCGATTCACAATCAACACAATCGATCCACAATCACCACAGCCTCACAGGCACTCGCAAACAACCAGCAAGACCGCCCAAGAACACCGATTCAGCACATATAGCAGAGAAACACCAGAAACAGAAGCAAATCCAAAACCGGGCTAAGAGCGAGGGAGATGGGGGAGGAAACCTGGAACAGAGGAAGATGGTCCTCAGAACAGAGAGTAGCCACCCACCAATCAACCAGCTCAACCGGCACTCGAAGGTAACCGCTGCAGATGCGGAACTGCTTCAGGCAAAACAGGCGCACGAATTGCGCACCTACGGGAACGAGGGGAGGTTGAGACTCAGCTCATCCCAGGCAATGATCTTCGGAGGGAAGACAGAGTATGTTGAGGAGAGATTCTCCACCAAATCTCGGACCAAACCGTCCAGCCAAACTCCTAGGAAGAGGAAAAACCAGAAAAACCAGAAGGAAATCTGGAGTAGCGCCCAGCAAACCTAGGGCAGTGGATATCTCCGAATGTAGACCATCTTTTCCGGAATCCTTCGGTGGAAATTCAGAGGATGTTGCAAGGAATCATCCCTCCAAATTTCAGCAAAAACCGATGGGTAGAACTCCGGGAATCATCACATGAAAATCTGCTGAAACAGTCACTCGGGATTTTGCTCTAGAGAGAACCCGATGAACAGTTGTCTGACGTCTAACTTTTTATAAACGCCTTTGTTCATCTAGGTAATTTTTCGAAAGTACACATTTGTTCAATTTTGCAATTTTTCACAAAGAATTGCCTATGTTTTAAGACTATTTTATATATACATGTCAGTTTTTCAGAAGAATGTGTGTGTGATCATTTTTTATCTTTTCGAGCCTTCTTTTTGAAAACTACAGCTATCCTTTCAATTGTTTCCTAAAGAGACTCTGGAGAAATACTAGAATTGCTATCTAATATTCTCATTTTTGAAACTTTATTGTATCTTGAAGGATATTTGCCGGTGACCATTAGCAACTTTGTTGGAGCAAATATATCCTTAAAAAAAGTTATATCACACCTCAAAGTCCGATTGATTACTATAAAGATCAAACTTCATGCTCTACCCAATTCGAAGCCATATTTTCCCAACAATTTTAAGGATTTATTTTGTTCAACAACGGAGTCGGAGACAATCAAAGTCATGAATCAAGACATGGTCAAACTAGACCGATTCGATGGGAACAACTTTGCTTGCTGGAGGGACAAGATGATGTTTTTACTCACTGCTCTAAAGATTTCCTACATACTGGATCCTAACTTGGCGCCTATAGAAGATCTGAAGCCTACTACCTATGGAGGACAGTCAAGTGCGGAAGCCATTGAGATAGTTAATAAGGAGAAGAAGAAATGTGCGGAGGACAAATTACTTTGTCGAGGACACATTCTGAATACACTCTCCAATCATCTGTACGACTTATTCACTTAAATGAAGGCGACTAGAGAAATTTGGAATACACTGGAATTCAAGTACAAAGTGAAGGAGCAAGGTACCAACAAATATATAATCACCAAGTATTTTGATTTCAAGTTTACTGATACTAAACCCTTGCTGGAACAAGTCCATGAATTGCAACTACTTGTGAATAAAATCCGTGCCCTGAAGATTGATATTCCAGCAACTTTTCAAGTTGGAGCGATTATTGCGAAATTGCCTCCAAGTTGGAAAGGCTATGGAAAAAGGCTGATTCACAAGTCAGAAGACTTTACTTTGGAGCAAATACAGAAACATCTTTGCATTGATGAAGAGTCACGATTACGTGATAATTTTGTTTTATACAATTCCAAGGTGAATGCAGTGGAAAGAAAACGGAAAATCAACCAAAACTTCAAAGTAAAATGTAGGCATAAATTTAAGAAAACACAAAAGAAGAAAAAGAGTTGTTGTTTTGTCTGTGGCAAACAGGGACACTACGCCAAGGAATGCATTCACCACAAGAGCATTTCAAAGGACAATAACATTTCGACGGTGAAGGCAGATGCAAATTTGGTTGAAGAAAATTATGTGGCCATGATTTTAACCATGTTTTCAAACATGAAAATTTCTGAAAATAATGATACGATGGCTATGGTTTCTAAATTAATTCTATCACTATCCAATCTGGTTGGTGGTTAGATACTGAAGCAACAATCCATGTGTGTAAGGACAAATACATGTTCAAGCAATCTAAGAAGATTATTGACTCAAATATTTAGGAGGTCCTGATGGCGAATAATGCTCTTGCAAAAGTTGCTGGAAAAAGTACGATGGAGATAGACTTCACTTCTGAAAAGAATATTACTCTTCTTAATGTGTTATTTATACCCGAAATTAGGAAGAATCTAGTTTCAATTGATTTACTTTGTAAGAGGGGGTTTCGGGTTTTGTTTGAATCCGACAAGGTTATCCTATCGAAGATGAGCTATTTGTTGGAAAGGGTTATGCCAAAGATGGCATGTATCAACTGAGTATCAATAATAATATTGCTAGTTCTGCTTATATTGTCGAGTCTTCATTTTTATGGCATGGTAGGTTGGCACATATAAATATTCGTTATTTGAAGAATATGAAGAAGTTAGACTTGATAAATTTCAATGGCGAATTTGATAAATGTGAATATGTGCTAAGTCCAAACTTACTAAGAAACCATTTCCTAGTGTTAAAAGAAATTCGAATTTATTGAATTTGGTTCATAGTGATATATGTGAATTTAATGGTATGCTAACACATGGAGGTAAAAGGTATTTTATTACCTTTGTGGATGATTGCAATAGATTTTTATATGTTTATCTCATGAGATCGAATGATGAAGCATTCACCATGTTTAAGAAATATAAGGTTGAAGTAGAGAATCAATTAGAAAAGAAAATCAAAGTTCTACGATCAAATAGGGGTGAAGAATATTTCTTAAATGAATCATCTTCATTTTGTGAAGAACATGGTATTATTCATCAAGTTTCGGCACCATATACTCCACAACAAAATGGTTTGGTTGAAAGAAGAAATAGATTTCTTGGAGAAATGGTTAATTGTATGCTTTCAACTTCAAAGTTACCAATTAATCTATGGGGAGAAGCATTACTTACCGCATGTTATATTCATAACAGAATACCTTCTAAGAAAAATGACACAACCCCTTATGAAATATGGAAACGTAGAAAACCAAATCTGTCATACCTTAAAGTGTGGGGGTGTTTGGCACACTACCGAGTGCTGGATCCTAAGAGAACAAAGCTCGATCCTAGAGCTATCAAAAGTGTTTTCGTTGGGTATGCCGAAAATAGTAAAACTTATAGGCTTCTTGATTTAGAGTCCAATGTCATTGTACAATTGAGAGACGTTGAATTCTTTAAGAATAAATATTTCACGAATTCTGAAATTATTGAAAATAATCCAAAATCTATGGAAGCTCAAGTAGATTTACAAGAGAAAGAAACGAATGATTCTAAAGACATAATTGAACCAAGAAGAAGTACTAGAGCTAGGAAACTAAAAGACTTAAATCCTGATTTTATTACTCATGTTTTTCTTGTTGAAGGAGATGGAGATAATAACGTGATAAATAAATACCCTTTAGTATCAAATTTAGAAGATGATCCTAGAAGCTTTGATGATGCTATATCTTCAAGAGATGCTTCGTTTTGGAAAGAAGCTGTAAATGATGAAATTGACTCAATTATGTCCAATAATACTTAGGTATTAGTAGATTTACTAAAAGGATTAAAACTTATTGGGTGCAAATGGGTTTTTAGAAGAAAATATCATTCTGACGATTCTATTCAAGCTTTTAAGGCTACACTTGTGGTCAAGGGATATAGACAAAAAGAAGTAATAGATTATTTTGATATGTATGCTCCTGTTGCACGTATAACTTCTATTCGAGTTCTTTTTGGTCTAACTTCCATTTATGATCTTTGTATTCATCAAATGGATGTTAAGACTACTTTTTTAAATGAAGACTTAAATGGGGAGATTTACATGGAACAACGGGAGGGTTTCATTTTTCCTGGAAATGAAAAGAAAATATGTAAATTGATTAAGTCTCTTTATGGGCTTAAGCAAACTCCTAAGCAGTGGCACAAAATATTTAATTCGGTCATATTGTCTAATGGTTTCATCCACAATAGTGTCAATAAGTGTATATACTCTAACTTCACAAAAGACTCTGGTGTTTTAGTGTGCTTGTATGTTGATGATATGTTTATCTTTAGAACGAATATGACTGTAATTATTGAGACTAAGAAGTATCTAACTTCCATGTTTAAAATGAAGGATTTGGGTGAAATAGATACTATCTTAGGTATTAAAGTTAAGAAGTATAATGGGGGTTATTCTTTAAGTCAATATAGTCATGTTGAAAATTTATTAAATAAATTTCAACATCTTGGTTTCAAGGAAATAAGTACTTCATTTGATTTCAATATTAAATTAAATCATAATACTAGTAGAGCAATGACACAACTAGAATATGCGAGTGCTATAGGGTCTTTAATATATGCAATGCATTGATCTAATATTGCTTATTCAATATGCAAGCTGAGTAGATATACTAGTAATCCAAATACAGAATATTGGAGAGCTATTACGAGAATTTTTTATTATCTTAAGAGAACTAAAAATTTAGAATTGTTCTATAATAATTATCCGGCTGTATTAGAATGACACACCAATGCTAGTTGAATTACAAGTGTGGGAGATGGGCGTTCCACTTCTGCATGGATTCTCACACTAGCTGGAGGTGTTGTATCTTGGACAAGTAAAAAACAGACATGTATAACTCACTCAACAATGGAATCTAAATTTATTGCTTTAACGACAACTTGGGAAAGAGATCGAATGGATTAGGAATTTGTTGTTGGATATCAAATTATGGCCTAATCTTATGCCTCCTATTTCTATCCACTGTGATAGTTGTTAGGCTATTTTGGCAAGAGCCTATAATAGCACTTATAATGGTAAGTCTAGACATATTAGTCTAAGACATGAATATGTGAGACAATTGATTAAAGATGGTATCATAACAATTGTCTACGTGAGGTCAAGTAATAATCTTGTCGATCCATTGATGAAGGCTTTACCAAGATATATGGTAATAATGACCTCACAAGAAATGGGGCTGAAACCCTTTAATTAAAATTACCAATAATGATAACTCGACCTTTTTTTAGAACATCACTAGTTACAAGGTTTGATAGGTAAGAACAAATTATCAAATATGACTGTTTGATACTGACATAGCCATCATATAAGAAGTCCATATTGTCTATTACATTTTGTAAGTTGGATTGAATTCTTAATGAAATATAATACAAACTTGTAATGTGTTGATAGTAACAGAAACACATGATGAATACTTCATCTATATGAGCTTAGAAGTAGTGTCGCTTTTTACGAAAATGAGAGTTGTTTTCAAGAGAGCTCATAAAACAAGATCAAGCACCAAGTCACAATAGTGCGAAGTAATATGAAACTTCTCGCTGAAACAAAGGGTTAGTGTATGTGCGATATGTCCGGTTCTATTACATAAAAGTATAAATTTAAAGTCAAGCTACTTGTCACTTTGATAAATTTTTGATATATTATTTTTATTCTTTCAAAAAAAATTAGCGAGTATAATTTGTTATTTCGGAGAAAATAAGAGTCGATAATTAAACAATAAAATATTCATATAAAAATATAAGTTCTGTTTCGACTTATGAATTTGTTCCCGATCATGTCTTATACAATATGATACCCGACCCTTATTTCAAGCTCGACCGTTCTGACAACACCTAGGGTCATTAAATGCCGGATGTTCGTACATGATTTTTCTTTTCATTTTTTTACCAATATTTATTTCCCTGTCGTAGCTTACCCTACATTACAGACGCTGACAGTATCATCAATAACGATTGATGCGGATTCTGTAACTTTTTCTCATTTACATGGAGCAGAAAAATGCTGGACGCTAGACAGAGAGTCCCGGTGGCAATGCAAGTCATCTCCAACTACTGGACTGACCCAGTTTTACAACAGAAAAAAAAAAAAAAAAAAAAAAAAAAAAAAAAAAAAAAAAAAAAAAAAAAAAGGCAATCCTGGAAAGGGACTCTTGCTGAACTCTGTACACCTTCGAGTGTAAAAACCCGACGGAACCGGTGAAAAAGGTGCATGCTCAGAGCCAATCGATGCTGCTAGTGGGCCTCAGCCGACTATGGCAAGCAGGCTCTGCCTGACGGCAGGAACCGAGCAGATCAAGGAGCCAAAGATGCCAGTGAGAGCATAGGCGATGGCGCAGAAAGGGAGGGCCTCTGGTTCTTTCGCCGACAATGCCGCTGTTCCCAATCCATGGGCACTGCAGGATAGGCGCGAGATATATGACTTTCGGTTACCAGTTATGTACTTGTGTCTCTTAATCAGTCCTGAGAATTTCACAGAGTGGAGAGAACAAAAGTGCGCAACAAGAGCACACTCCAGAAAGATGGCCAATGTTCAGTAAGCGTACCTTGATGCGGTAGCTATTCCTCGGGCAATAGGATCACGGAATTTTAGTCTATCCAGCATTGCTTGCACGAAGTTCGCTCCAACTAAACCAGTTACCACAACCACAGCAGCTGTAAGAGATGAATTGGCACCTGCACCACTCGAGAGACAAACGGAATTTGAAGCACAAATATTTAGTCACCATTTACCAAAAATATACCTTGCTCAGCGAAAGAGAACACATATCGAGTGTAAAAAGTTAAAAAAAATTCATTGCATGGGTTTCAATTGTGCTTTAGAAAAGATGATTGCAGAAGTAATCTCCTATCCCAAATTGCATTTCAATCGAGAAATCAGAATACCTTCAAATAGAGACACGATGCTGAGGGCCAATGCCACAGTAATACAACGAGGCAGAATCGACACCGTCAAAGTTGGTTCCAGTCCAACAAGACGTCCTACCAAAGCAGTTGAGTACAAAGAGAAGATTGTTGCGATGATGACTGACGTGAAAATTTCCGCTGCGTGTCTTTTTACAAGCTGCAAAACAGAGAATGGAGATTGTAGTTGCAGCCAAAATGAGAAGAGAAAGGGATTCTCAAATTACCAATCAGTGGACTGCAATCAGTCTGACGAAGAAATATATATTAGCAGCGAAGTTTAAAAAAATTTAACCATCTTTCTTGACCAGTTTCTCACCAAAGCACCTGGTGCATACATGCTAGTTCGAGGAGGAACGATGGTTCTATTTCAACCAATGAAATGTTCTTTCAACTTTAACTTTTCATGTTTCCTACACATCCAAACTCTTGGAGATAAGAAAGCTAATAATAGCATAGATATCACTGTATCAAGAAGTTTTCCTCCTGCCCTAGTGAACAACTGTTTAACCTGCACTGTCCGCTTCTAACGCTTTTACGTGCTCCAAACTAGCAACTCAAAATAACAGCAAAATCTAGAACTGAGATAATTTCACAATCTGAGTACTGGATGAGAAGATATAAGCTACCTTTCTCTGCTTGAACATGGAGAATGCGAAGGAGAGAATAACAGATCCCAAGAATCCCATTAGAATATCACCAGCTCCAGGATTGGCAGATGCCTTCGTAAGGTAATATCCTGTAAGTATGTTAGGTATCAGATCGAAAGTTTTGCAGATTTCTGGACATTGTGAACCATGCGAGATCAAGCTGATGGAATTAGTTGCCATTCTATGCAAACATCACAAGGCCATTATACTCGATTTAATTCATCCATATAGAAAACAATTTCTATCTTCTCTAAGAAGGATGTAAAATCAAAAAGTCATGATACACAGAATGCAATGGCATAGGGATGATGTCCCATTTTTCCCCCTTAAAGAAGGCCACATGGCTATGCATATCTGCTTCAAATGAATTTTGTTTTGGCCAGAATTGCATCAAGTAAACTGAAAAGATTTTAAAGAGGTGTACATGAGATACATATAGTCAGTTGGTTCTTAATGATGCAGAAGTATGCAAACCACCTTCTGATCAGTTCATGCAAATCATCCAAATTAAGTAACAGTTATGACTTCACAAACAGAATACCTAGGACGGGATTCAGTCCAGACTTTGAAAGGTACCCAAATGCAAATGCTGCCAGGTCTGCCGACAATGCACAGCAGATAATTGGATGGAAAATTTTCTTCACACCAGATGGCAACCTAAAAAAGAGAAGCTCATGAAGATGGCCTTTTGAACAGTTATACTTCAACAAACTATAGATCCTGCAGGACTTCCATGATGCAAATTTGCTCATAGGTAGCAGAAATTACCCAGAACCGACCATGTAGCCTATCACGGTGGATGCCAGGAGGAATGGAAGGCATGTTCTCGCATTGGTTCCTAAAGAAGTTGGGTACAAAAATGCTGAAATGAATGATATAACAAAAATACCACTCCAAGTCCACAATTCAAGTGACGAAAATGGTGATGGTTTTGCCATTGGCTCAGCATCCGTCATCTCTGTCTTAACAAGTTTTCTCACTGTAATCGCAGTATAACCAGCCACAGAAAGTGAAGCCAACCATCCTCCAACTGCAAAAGAAAAAACGGAAACAGCTACGGTGTTAAAAATATCTATCTAAAAGATGCACCTATTGAGCCCAACTGGCAACAGCAAGACACCACTCAACTTATCCAGACAAACTAAAATATAGATGCCATGCATTTTCCTTTCTCTCCACCTATTTTACATTTTATCCTCATGCAAACTCTCGTATCAAACTGCAATCTAAGCTTCTTATGATCTCAAAGTCCGAAAGTCTACGCATGAAGATTGAGATTTCATCCCGTGCTTCCTTCTTCTAGGCTATTGTCTGCACAAAGACAACGTCAATGAAGAGCTTCTTTCAGAGCTCTGGGAATATTGCATACTGAAGTAATACTGTGCCATCATGGTGCACCAACTCATTGGCAAGCACAACAGAACCCAGAAACACAAAATGGCGATAGACTTAGGCCATTGGAGAGGCGCAAGACTCTGGTCCAAGGTCATTAGATTTCACAAGATAGTCACAACACAAGCAACCACAATGAGGAAGAACACACAACTACACGGTGATCAAAGGTGAGCGGTACCCAATATAAAGCAAATCTTGAGCCCCGAAGCCGCAGGTATGTCCTTAACAGCAAGAGGCAAAACCACCAGGGACGGAACGTAAAACAGCGGAGCCACCTTTGTATGAACAGAAGCGCCGGCTCGAAGAAGCTCATCAAACCGGCAGCCATGGCGGGCACCGTCGAATCAAGAATCATCAGAACGGAGAATATGCAGAACATCCCGAACAGAGCACTCGGGAACTTGATCGCCGCTGCGACAAACGCCTCCTTCAAGTATTTATCCATCGCAAGGATTATCCCCAGCGAGACAAGCAAATGGAACACCCCAAAGGCCTATAATTCCCATCAAAGACACATTCTTTGGATCAAATTTAGTAAAACGAAGCTAAAACGTACCAGCTGAGACCCCATAAAACATGCCAAGCGACTCAAAAAAAGAATAGAAAAAAGGGGGAGACCGTTTGAGAGACCGTGGTAGAAGTGACACCACTCTCTCCACCTGCTGACTTCACCAGAAGTGATCGATCCGAGCATGATTTCTCGTCACCCATTTGCAAGAACCCGGGAGCGAACCCAGAATTACTTCTGACTCCCGAACACGATTTCTCCAGACGGGGACTCTTATCCCCCGATTGGCCATCCCCACAAGCGAGCCGCGACGACGCGCACGATTGGATCCTTCCGGAGGAAGAAAGCGAGATGAGGGAACTTGAAGAAAAGGGCACCTCCCCCTCCCGCTGTCGGCGGTGGTGATTGACAGGACGGGATGAAGGCGAGTGGTGGTGGTGGAGCGTGGCCGAGACAATCGCCATGGCAAGAAAGCAAGGAAGTGGCGGGGAGCTCTTGAGAGGGAGAGACGAACCATCTCTTTGGCTGCTTTTTGTTGTGGGCCTTCTTCCTGAATCCCAAGAGTTTGTATGGACTACAGAGAATGATGGTAAGACATTGGAGATGAGATTTGGACAGTAGCAGCAGCAGCAGCCTCTTGGCAGTTGCCTTCGCAGTGAACAGCACTGTCAAGGCTACCATGCCATTGGCCTTGCACCCAGTTTGGACTGAAAAATTCCTCCTTGCAACGGGCCGCTTCGTGCAAACAAATTGGGTTGGATCGGATTGCAATGTCAGAGTCCAGTTCAGAAAAATCTTATGATGGTCCTAAACGGGCTTCAAGAGTAAAGATCAGAAATTTCCGAAGCCAACCGATGACATGCTAGTTATTCGCCGTTCGAAATAACCCGTCAGATCATCGGAGGTGGTTGGCTTTATCTAAGGTTTCATTCTCACGTGGTTCGGAGCCCTCTGATTGATCACCAATTCGGATCTCTTGTTGCTCCTTGTTCTCAGGAAATCGTTATTGGTCCCTGGATTAGTTTGATATGTCCAACATAATCATAATTCTGGCTTACTTCAACTTGTTTTTGGTAGTGTTGTAATAACGAGTCAACTCGCATCACACTTCAAAAGCCACATCACATCAAAAGGTCGTGGCTTCGACTTCTAGAGCAACTTCATGATAATGCATGTTCAACTTTACTTTTGATGCATGTTATACATTTTGGAATTGCATTCACATTCCCTAAAAGATAACCATGATCACGTCAATTAGAATGTTAATATGTCCTAAGCACGACATCTATAGACATGGGCACAAACACTGAGGTCTCAAGCTTAGCCCCCGGGAACCTGGGTCTATTCATTATGGGTATAAACCTAGCTACCAAAGGATCAAGCAATTGTGACACAAGTGTGAGAATCGAGCTCCCTAGGCACAAGGTTCTAAGCGCGACCTAAATAAACTTGAGCCTAGCCTTATGGACCCAAGCTCACTGTAGTGGACCCAATCCTGGCCTCTAGGGATTGAGCCCTGACCTCTGTGGAGCCAAACATGGATACTATGGTCACAACCTAGGTTTGAGCAGCCTAGGCCTCACTTCTATGGAGCAAGGTCAAGCGCTAGTGACTTGAGCATAGAAACTGGGTACCCGGGCATGGCCAATGAGACCTCGGCACAGGCACCAATGTCTCAAGCCTAACCTCCATGGATTGAAGCAAGATGCTAGCATGGGAGCCTAGTTCCCATAGTAATTGGGCATGGCCAACAAGTAATTTAGGGGGGCCTTTGTGTACTCAAGAACAAGCACACGAGCACACGGATGGCATTGCTCTTTGATTCAATGGTTTGAAGTTGGGCTCTTTGGTAACCCAATGGGACCCATCATTTTTTTAAGGTTTTACTTTTTTTGGTCAGATTTTAAGGTTTTACTTTATTAGATCTATTTTAACCCATATGTGTTTTCAAACTACTCGTAATTCACCCAACTTAACAGATATGACTTCACTATAGGTCCATGACCCCTTTTGCCACCTCTTAGATTTTGTACACTTAGCAAGGCACATTGGTATTGAAACAAGCTGTTCAACGAAAATATTGGCTTCAAAGGACTTTCTGAAATGAATATTTGATGTTTGGAGGAGCTTGTCTTTGCTAGTGTAATTGAAGTCCATGAATATGCATACGATGGTAATTTAGCCCATTCGTTGTGTTGAAACGTAGCTGAGAGGGGAGCAAACGCTTGTGCGGAACGGCTAGCCAAAGCAAGCACATATCAGGATTAAACGTGCTAGAAGACTAGGAATAATGTACTCGAGTCCTAACAAACATGAAATAGGTTCAGCTACCACACGTCAAACGAATAACGAACAATAAAATGAGCGGGACGAGAATGTATCATGACGAATCATAATGCCTTGCCGCAAAGAGTTCCAACCGTTTACATTTTTGTCAAATGACTAGCTATGAAGCAAAGAAAAGACAATAAAAATCTACAGGATCTTCATGTTCATCAGAGTTTGAACAGAAAGTTACCTTCACTCGAATTTACACAGAAGAACAAATACAAACGAGGAAACTACAAAAAGGGAAAAAAAGTCACTTCAATGCTAAGTAATTATATTGGACAGAGAGATTGTTACAAGATTGAAAAAATAGGTTAGGCTTTCATAAGCAAGCGGAAGAGGACCTGCTGCGTCAAGGCTCAGCCTCATAATGATAAGGGTAGTAATGTTGTGGATTAACTTCATAGTGATAAGCATGATGAGGAGGTGAGGGCGAGCTAAGTTCGCTTCCAGAAGGGCTGGCTACATGAGCTTGTTGGTGCTTGTCTGCTCTGACTTGAACTACTTCCTCTTCCTCCGCTGCAAATGACCGGAAAATTGGGTGCAGGTACGCATCAGCTAAGTATGCTTTCAAGTTCAGGTTCGGTTCTTCTCCTCGTTCCGCTAAATCTTTTGCCATTGCTTCCTGTGGAGGAAATAATGATTAAGAAAAAGAAAAGAAAAAGGTACTTCACCATCGACATGAATTCCTGAAGAACTGAAGATAATGGATGGAATCAGTACGAGACTGTTATCCAAAATGACCAGTAAGGGACACTGGGGAATTACCTCGAGCGGATGCTTCCTAAAGGCAGGTTCAAACCGATGCTTGCAATACTTGTGGAATACCAATGTGAATACCGGTAATACAACAAGCAAAGGAGTTGAATTAGCAGCTTCTTTGGTACTGAGCAACCCCATTAGCAGAAGTTGAGATATCAGTAAGGCTGCAATAATGCGGCTGTGAACATGGGGCCAGAATGCAGCGACGCTCTCATATCGTTGATTGTAGACATTGATTATCTGCAAACAGATCACCTATTAATACAACAGTGGATTGCTCCAACTTAAAAAGTAAGGAGACTAAAGATGAGATGGAACAAGTTTCATTTGCTATCATTGAATTTAAGTTCCAGCAGTTACCAACTTACATAGTAGAATCAAATAAAATAAAAACCAGTTCTAAAGCTGAGCCTCACAACTTATCCTGTATCATTTCCCAAGAAAATTTAGCTTCCAAACAATTGCCATCTCTAGGCAGTTCCAGTTTATTATGCTTTACGCTCTACCAAGGTTGTTTTACCTAAAAAGAGGGGGGACTTAACACAAATAAATGAACTCAATGAAGACACGTCACGGGAACGCAAAGCATTTAGGGACTAACTGACCTGATGACGGTAGACTAAGTATGCCAAGGCAAAGAACACCAGAATAAAAGGAAGAAGAATTGGAGTAACCACAGCATAAACAATTCCCAGAAGAAAGTACAACTGGAGGGTTGGGAGAGTCTCTGGAAAATCTACACTTCCAGGGTCTGTGGCCCTCTCCCTGTCGCGGTCAGTCTTCACCAAAAACATATTCTTGAGGTGGTATATGACCAATGGCTTTAAACGGAGAATCTCAGCAGCAATCCCAGCCCAACCATCAACCATTATGTAGGTAATAAAGAAAGTAGCTTTCATTGGTATTGACACCCCAATGGTCCTCGGTATCCTGAAACGTGATGAAAACTCCATAGAAAATTCTTCTTATGGCAGAAAAAAAAGTAAAGAACTAATTAAGTTCCTGGGGATAAAATGCACCAACAACAGTCAGGTATGACTTACATCTCATAAGAACATACCTTTTAATATGCACTGCAAAGCAGTAAGAAGAATTCTTCCCTATTTCACTCATATCAGCATCTTATTGGTTACTACTGAGAATCTACCCAACTTTGAGACTGTAAACATAGAACAGGAAAAGAAAAGACTAATACGAATAATACAAGCAAACCCATCAGAAAGAAAAGACATTGTATGAAAATGAAAGCTATTGCAAGGGAAGGTACAACAAGGGTCTCACAAACTAGAATACTGCCAAGGAAAGTGTATGTGGGTGCACGCATGCATGCTTATGTCTGGGAGTATGTGCTTATGCATACGCATTTGTATGCATGTGAATAAGTCTCAGCTGTGTCGGCATAAGTGTGTTCATGAATACATCACATGAGAATTATAGTTTCCTTTGACACA
Source organism: Eucalyptus erythrocorys (assembly GCA_014182555.1). Lineage (NCBI taxonomy): Eukaryota > Viridiplantae > Streptophyta > Magnoliopsida > Myrtales > Myrtaceae > Eucalyptus > Eucalyptus erythrocorys. The sequence continues at coordinate 7,441,374 of CM024601.1, read as the reverse complement.
TCGAATTCAAATTACTTAACCAAAGGAAAATTCAGAAATGCTCCAGAGTCAAGAAGAGGGAAAGTATCTGTAACAGTAAATGCTAAAACTACTGGGTAAAAACTTTAAACTTCTTCATCCATGACTTGTTTGCAGTAACAAGTGATAAGTGCTTCAACTAAATTAGAGAGATTGTCCAATATCCACTAAATTAAATGAGAGAATAGATTGATTGAATTGACACTGACAAAGAGGTCTACATGGAAATTATGAGCAGGAGTATCTGAGACAATATGCACAGGCAACTAGCATCAAAAATCAAATGATGTAATCTTACTGGGTAGCTGACTGATGCATGAAAGAATGCAGCTGCTGAAACGCTGTTCCAGTTATAATGCTTCCCAAGAAGACATTAACCAACATAAAGTAGTAGTACTTTGCAGCAGCCCTCCTTTCCAACGTCGATATTGCAATGTACCCCTCAATCTTTGACAAGATCAACAGTACTGTAGGAAGGATGTACAAGAACATCTTAAGGGCTAGACCAGGGAGGAAACCTTGTAAGAATGACTTGATAAATTTCCTGCAAGTCCAATGTAAGATGTAAGGATAAACGTGCGAACAGGCAGGAACCTCCATGACAATTGCAGCTACGAATCTCATTTCCCCTTTCAGAAACTAGAGACAACTCTCACTTTCAGTCGATAATGAAGAAATTACCAAAATTACATTTTCAAGAGGTAAACAGTCTATTCTGTGGTTTAATAGGTAAACTCATGGGTCCTGTAATATACTTACAGTTCGATCACAGGCCTGAGGAAAGGAGCAACTCTTTCTAGACCCTCCAAATTGGCAAGAGATTGCACAAATGCAATCGGTATCATGTAAAAGAACACCAGAGCAAACACCAACAGGGATATCACAAGTTTCCGAATGGTCAGTGAAACAAATGGTATAGCTAAGTTCTTCCAATAGACGTCCCGAGGTTCTGGAGCCCAGTTTGTCAACCAAAAGGTGGGATTCTTGCTTTGCTGCGTCTGTGCACAAACTGCAGCCCCCCATCTTGAATTAAAGGAAACAAAAGCAACTGGTAGAATGGACTTTGGATCATTAATAACTTTTTCACGCTCCACGGCCATCTGACAAAGGAAGCAAGTAAAATAGAACAAATTGATACGATTAAAAAAATTCAATTGAGAATATTGGAAGACCTAGTGCTGCCCTAAATCAACAAACTGATTCCAAAGGTAGAGCAGATTAAAATAACAGCCGGAATTCGCAGTGTGACGTTCAATCCAGATCATGTCTTACTCTTTTGTCAAGAATCTTGATCTGTTCTTTGTAGTAGTCAATTGAATCTACTCGTTCACCCCAGAGCCCGCAAAAACCAATCTGGGAATAAGATTCAAAAAAAAAAAATTGTAGGATTAAATTCTTGGACAAGCTATTCTGAAATCTTAAACCAGCTACTATAATTACAGAGGAGTACAGCTGAAGGAGTGTGTTTCTGTGTGGAAACCTTTCTCGGCCTTTAAGCTCAGATCGTGTGTCTGTATGTAAGTGCAGGGGCATGTGCCCAAGAAACAATGTGAACAAAGCCTAGCCTTATGACCGAAAAAAAAAAAAAAAAAAAAAAAAAAAACAAAAAACAAAAAACAAAAAACAAAAAACAAACAAAAAACAAAAAAAATAAAACAAAAAACAAAAAACAAAAAACAAAAAAACAAAGCCTAGCTTATGAAAAGAGATACCTTGCTCGTTGGTCTCTTCTCAGGATGCCTCTCAAACTTAAGCTGATAGTAATCAAGCCAATTCTGGAGCCTGTGTCTTCTTCTCACAATTACAGCATATTTATTTGCATTATACACTGCCTGAAATGTTTAGAACCTCAGCACCATTTAATGACATAAACATCTCATGCGCCCACAAGCTATAAGGAAAAAAAAAAAAGACATCAACTTCTCCTCATATATTTACAACCAAATGAATTTTCTCAGAAGCATTTCAAGCTATATAAAAGTAAAAATAACTTATTGAAGAGTCCCCAATAAGCATCCTTTACCTGGTGACAAAGATAGTGTTCTGGGTGATTAGTTTTGAAGAAATGCTCCACGGTATCTGAGACTGACTTGCGAGAAGAACGAGGCACATTTTGAACCACTACCTGCAAAAGATATTTTCAGCAAAATCCCCTCAGCTAGAAAATATGAGGAGCAGTTCAGATTTTTCATCCGGTGACCTCTTTGGTTTCCAGGTGATCTTTCACACCCTCTTTTTGCCTCTTACAGAATCCGCTTCTTATCAAAAGTGGTACAAATAACTAGAAAAATGAGTCTTTCATCTCTTAACACGATTTTCACACAAATATCCAAAGTCCTTCATTGTGCTTCTAGGAATTTTGAGCTCCAATATACTTCCACAGAATGTGGTTAGAGTTCAACTCACTGTGAACTGCTCGACACGGCGCCGTTGTGCAGCCAAGAAACGCAGCCTCATAGAAGCTACAATATCATACTCCTTGAATAACAAGAAGCACGTCCATAGAGTGAACAAGTACTCCAATCCTATGTGAACAAAGAACCTGAAAATAGAATGCTGCAATGTTATCGATGAAATTTTTTGGAGGCAAGAGAATGAGAAACAAAGTTTTGTGAGACAAGTGCAACCTTTATTAAACAAATTAGCACTCACAAGGGAAGAAAATTCGTGCTATCATGTTTCATCATGTTCATCTTCAAGCAGTATAAATTACTCAACCTTATTATTTTGTCAGCTGGTGTTGTGTAACGCGTTCTTATGAACAGTAGCTATCTCTGCTGCCAGAGAAAGTACGCTTACCTTATTGACTGAGGACGAACATTTGATATTGATAGCTTATCGATGTTGCTTGTAACCAAATCTCTCTTCAGGAAAGACAATGTTCCATCTGATACATTGACTGGTATAAGAATCAAGAGGGCAACCACCGTAATCGGTACAAAAATCTTCAAGCTGCCAGATCAAAGTGAAAAAATTCCAGTTAAAATAATATGAAAGAAACTTATAGTTCACACAACCAACTGCTATGACCATCTCTGGGAATGCTTAGACCATAAATGGTATATGGTCATCAAAAGATGAGCTAAACGGTCCCACAGTTCCTTCAGGAGAAGGATAACTAGGTCTTCTATTTCCTTCTTTTCTCTTTTTCTACAAGATGCTCTAAGACTGTCTCGAGCAAAACTGGAAATTTTTATAACACAGCGAACACATGTATGCATCCATGTAAATGTATCTCTTCCAAAGCAACCATGATGGTCCATTAGTAAAGTTCAAAAATTGCAGAAGACTAGAATTCTCCATCAATAGATTTGCATTTTTCACCAACAGGTCATAACCAGAGCAAGATTTATATTCTAACATTTACATTGACCATGACTTGTAGCAGCTACTAAGATACCGATGGCATGAGAAAACAACATATCCATCCAAATCTGACAAACATGACTATGAGTAATCACCACTGCTGTAGGCCAAGAACCCTTGTAAGAAACCGAAAGCGGGAAGACACGCCGCCCAACATTACATAACAAAGTTAAATAATTACCAGTCCTTCGAAGTTCGAACATCATAATAGTGAACAATCACAAAGCGAAAGAAAGGCGCGATTGTGTGCATGCATTTCAGACAAATTTCATTGCCACAACAAGCAGCTCTAAACTTCCGCACTAGTCAACTAAGAGTCCATCTTGTATTCACCAAGCAAGAAAACGACCAGCAAATATGAACCCAGAAAATTAAAAAGAAATTTAAAAAAAAAAACCGGAAAATAAAAGTCACGATCACAAGAAAGGGAATTCACGGGGACTGAAGTGATTCTCCCGTCACAATTCAGTTCATTATCCAAAATTGCGCCACAAAAATCCTGGCTTTACACAAAATGCGAGACATGCTCGACAAAAAGTTCGAAATTTCACGAAAAAGCAGTCCATACCCAAGAGTGTAAATCCTGAGAAAGACGGCGGAGTCGACACCGGCGTGGCTAATGATCTCGGCCTCGCTCATCTTCAGGGCCTGGGGCATCCAATTCAAGAAGGTCAAGTACGTCGTGACCCTGAGGTTGACGAACTTGCCCACGAAGTTCCGGGACCGCGGGCTGGTCCTTGAACCGGCGATGTACCATTTCGGGAAGTAGACCCGGTCGTTGAGGGGCTGGATCCTGAGCAGCGCGAACGCCAGGAGGAAGGCGAAGGTGCTGGCTATGTTGATGAACGCCGACACCCCAATGTCCTCCAGAGTGGCCATGGCAGCAGCAGTTCATTCAAGTTGCAGAGACTCAGGGCGCAGAAGAAGCAAGAAGCAGGGGAAAAAGCAGAGGAGGAGGGAGTTCGGCGGAGATGGGGAGAACGTGATGGGCCAGGAAAAAGATGGGCAAGGAGGAATTTGACTTTTTGGCTGCTCAGTACATCATGGGTCGTTCCATTTCGAGGGAATGGCTAATGCTGGAGTGGATTTTGGAGGATTCTGAGGCTGTGGAGGAGCTCTGGCCATCGGGATCACTTCCTGGAGTTCGTGATGAGATTTCTTTATTGGGTTTTGCACTGTCACCGCGCCACCGCGAAAGTGCATGTGCATTGGACTCTGTGTGGAATGATTACGTCCCTGTCGATAAGGGAAAAGTTGGTGCTTATTTTATGTAGACTGTACCGTTCGTGACTCCATAGTCAATCTGTAAAATCTGCAAGACAGGAACAGACTGAGGAGAAAATGTCTAAAGCAAAAGCGACAGCGAATTAGACAATGTGAAATCAAGACGAGTTTACGCTTTGTAATGTCATCGGTCGATGCTAATTGAATCAGGTCCCGACCATCTGCTTCGACCTGCTGAGTTAACTTCGACGTGCAATGAAGATCACTTTCTTTACTAGAAAGGAGTGTTATTATAACATAATTTCAAGTTCTACATTGTCGGTAAAATCTGGTAGTGCGACCTATTTGGACAATACGTGAGGTTGCTTGCTTCGTATGGAATAGGCAAGAGCTTCTCTGCTTTTGCTCAGTTAGACAATACGCAACGTAAGCAACGGATGTAGGATATATTGTTTGTTTGTGTTGGCGATTGAGTGTGGCTTCCTTTAACCCAAATCCGAATTACTAAAGTCTCTCAAAGGGTGCAACCTTTTCCTTTTGTCATCGAGTGGGTTTTCTTTCTTCATTTTTGGAAAAGGTTTGGCAAAGGTGAGTGGTCTTTAAGAAACAAATCAAATCTGGCCAAAAGAGAAAGGAAAGCAAAAATCACGAGGAGATAAAAAAAAAAAAATGTCGGGTATTTCAATATTCCTATTGCGAGTACAAATTTTTTTACATGCCCAAAAAAAAAAAATTCGATCATGGTCGATTTGTCACATGAGTCTTCAAAAACCATATTTGTCCAATAAAAGATTTATGACATGAAGTATATATGAAGTTATTTCAATATATTTACCCAAAAAAAAGTTATTTCAATGTATATTAAGATCACTAATCACTTACAAACATGGCAACGAAATGGAAGTCACTATCTACATTAATTTTCCATGGAAGAAGTCATTGGGCCTAATAAATTTCACTGACTTCATTCATTATAAGCTAATTTGAATACGAATGTTACAAGTGATCAAAAAGTTATTAACCGTATTACACATTGCGCGTCCATATGATTTACTACTTTCCTATATCAAAATCTACCAAAAATAATAGAAGTTACTGCGCTATATATAAAAATTACTTTCACGGCTGTGAAAGTAAGCTTGCTCCTGTAACACTATATGGTTTGTCTAGACTTTCTGGTAACTTAAAAGTGATGTAAATATTTCTGTAATTAGTTAAAAATTTATCAACATCCTAAGTAAGTTGGAATTTGACAAGTAAATTTTTTTTCACAATGAGTTGTAATTTCTGGACTAAGAATATAAGACTGCCCGCTTTACTTATCGGCGAGAATTTAGGCAAGTAGTCGGTGAACTTTTCCGTATTTGGGGGTAATTTGTACTAGTCACTGGTGAAGTTTCTAAGTTGTAATTTCTCCGCACGAAGGGCACTTTCCAGTTGGATTTCACTTGCCTTATCCAACGGGGCTCATCGTTTCCTCGCGAATGAACGATGGAGATTAGCCTGCCCCACCAAAATGTAAATGCCTCCTCCGTCAGCAAATCCTCTTTTTTCAGCATGGAAAGGTTCGATGGCAACAAGAAAAAACAAAAGAAAAATGTTAATTGGACTTTAACGGAAGCATCACCTTCCGAAATCAACGGCCGACAAGGGGGGCGGAATTTGGGGGTGCTTATCATGACCGCTGGTCGCTTTATTGAATTATTGACACTTCTCTTGAGTGTACGGGGGTTTTGATTAGTTTAAGGAGAAAAGAGCTAAGCGTGAACTTAGTCCAGAGAATCTTGAATCCTCTCAAGATTTGATTAGGACAGTTAGTGGGCTGACGGATCATAAACTAGTATATTATCTCCAAACGTTCTTGGTGAATTGTTGGAAACACTTTAAAAAAAAAAAAATCTTTTTTTTGTCATAAACTTTTCGTACATATACCATTTTATTCATAAACTTTTCAATATTATTAATTTAGTTTTAAACATCTGCACGGAATGTCAATATAATCGTTTCAATCGCTGCATCAACGATTTCAGCGAAAATTTTATCGTGACCACTAGTCACCTTATTAAATTGTTAACCCTTCTTAAGTGGACGCGGTTTTATTAATTTAAGGAGAGATGAATTGAGCTTGAACCAAGTCCAGAGAATATTTAATTCTCTAGAGATGATTAAGGTAGTTGATGGGCCGACGGATCAAGGACCAACATATTATATGCAAACATTCTAAGCAAATTATTTGGAACATATTAAATAAATCGTCGAATCTATCCTAAATTAATTATACGAATGTCAATCTAATGCTGGATTTTTTAATTTTGTCGAATCTTAAATATTTTCGCAAAATTTCATCGTAGTCATTCCAATCATCACGTTAGCAATTTACGACAGAAATTAATCGAAATGATTATATTTGAATTTTGTATAAATGTGTATGACTGGATTGGCATTCATATAATGGGTTTAAGATTGATCAAATAATTTTCTTGAACATGTCTTGTTTTGATAATTGAAAAATAAGTGTTTAAACACCCAATTTAAATGCCGAAAATAGAAATCATAAGTTGTTTGATATAATGGAATCGTGATGAATATCGGTATGATTAGCAATATAATATGTAAGATTCCAATTGGCATTGATTATTTTCCTGTTATAAAATAACTCTTCCTTACTTACCCCCATTAGCTTATTGTTTTACTTGAGAGAATCTTTCTTTTAAGTCTTTGTTAGCTATGGTTATCAAACAAGCTTAATCTCATTAAGTCATAATTTTTTTTGCAACACTTATTAAACAATCAAACTGGTTGTCCGACATGTACACAATCCAACATGGAATTTTGCTAGAGAGAAGAGTGCCTCCAAAATTAATTAATCTTACCGATTTATATCGTAAATCTAATACATTTGGCCCATTTTTATCATAAATCATACATATTTTCAAAACATATTGTATGTTGCTAATAATAAACTTTATAGTAAGTAAGCCAGTCGCTCATTTATTGTCAACGCATAGATTTAATCAGCACAGCAGCAATTCAAAGTCCAAACCCGGACGTCAAGGGATGTGGAAATGCGAGAACAGTTATTATTGTTTTGAATTTCAAAGTGCATTGTGTTTGAGAGCAGGTATGAGGATTATATGTTCATGATGTGTACTATTATATAAAGCACTCATTTTCCAAAGCACATCCAAAAAAAAAAATCCTTTTTTTTTCCAGAATATCTATCATTACTTATCTTATAAATATCATATTTATGAAAAAATGCGTAATTTTTTCCCAAATCTTACCCTAAGTTTCAGTCGTCGTCAAGCGAACGTGACCGCTGACTGGACTGCTAGGGCTCATGGCTCGGGTTCTTCTAGATGCTTTTGGACTGTATTTCCACCTTCTCATCTTTTAGATTTGATGTCTACGGATACAATAACTGCAGGGTGTATTTCCTTTGTTCATGTAATATAGGTGTTCCGGCTTTTATGTCCAAAAAAATATCAAAGTGCTTTCGAGCCATTTACCTCTTCAAAAATCGAAGCCGCGACCACAAGTTCTCCGAGCCCGAGCTTGCGATTGGTTGAAGAATTAGCGAACCGCTTCAAGTAACGAATGAGGAGAAGCAATTGCCTGAGCAATTGGCCTCTTTGTCCTCTTCGATTCTACAACACTCTGCAAATTGGGTTTAGGGATTCAATTGAAGGTATTAGCCCCATTTCATCAACTTGGGGCAAAAGTAAAAGAGCCAAACATGTCATTTCTACACTTTTTTGCTTATTGAATTTTTCCAACAAAACGCGTTGCTTGATTTATATTTGATTAAATGTCATGTTGTATCGACAAAAAAAAATGTCACGTCACATTTTCAAACAAGAGAAATCATCATAGTACTTCAGCAAATAATTTTTAAAAGTTGTTATACTCAAGTGGTGGAAAAAAAGTCATAATGCTTAAGCAAATGCTATATTTCATTTTTTTCTTGGATTAAACATATCAAAAAAAAAGGAAAAGAAAAGTATGTCCTTACGCAAATTTTACAAATATTTCCCAATGGCATAGGAACTGAACTCTGATGTTACAATTGTCTTTTTGTCCAAACTTGAGGTTACATTAACTGATGCAAATTGGTTAATCTGGCAGCTTTTGTCGTTCCGATAAAGAAGTTGGCTTACAATTCCCTTCCCCCCGCCCCAACAAAGAAAAAAGAAAAAAAGAAAAGAAAAAGGGGACCATTAAAATTCAGAAAAAAACCAAAGTTTGTTCTATTCGTCATCCTTGGTTCACGTGAAATCTAACGAGCCTCACTTTCCATTCCGCCCACGACAAACTGCTAAGGGGGCCGGCGTTTTCTCATGAGAACCACCTTTTCTCCTCTTTTCACCTCATCCTGCGGCCTAAAGTTCCAATCCTCAATTTCTTCGAAGAAAACAATGGCCCCCGAAACTGCGCGCTCGACCGCATCGAGGCCCCGTGAATTCGGAAACTAACCTTCGCGCGTACCATGTGATTTATGGATCGTCAATGGCCACGGCACAGCGATTGGCATTCACGGATTCGCGCGGGGCCCCTCGTGGCGAAAGGGTCCGCCGTCCGATCAATCTTTATTCATATGAGAATCTAAGCATGGGAAAGAATTCTCGCGTCGTGAGCAATGAGATTCCAATGCCGTGATGGGCCTTTCTTGTGTCCTTGCGCCGACACCGGGGTGGGGGCTGCCCCTATGATTTTGCCCCCAGGAAAGACAGAGCGACACGCACGCATCCGTTTTGGACCACATTCTCTCTCCTTCGCCCTTCTCCAACGCCCGAGAAGAAGGCCTTTAAACCTCTCTCCTTTCGGCTTCCCATTCCGCAATTATAAAATCGACCTAGGAACGAAATCATTCATTAAGTTTTTTTTTTTTTGTCAGTTCTACTCTATACCTATTCTACACTTACTCTCGCCGACTTTTGCGCTGCTGCTTTGCGGGGTTTGGGCGTCAAACCCACTCACGAAATTTGTCCCACCCCATCCCTCCCTGAAAAGGTGAGGATTTAAATCATTCGATAAGTTTGATTAGCGAAATTGGTAAATCTCCTCCTCATGCATTCGCTAAAAAAAATGGTATGTGGCGGGCTCGTGAATTGATGATGATTGTTGGGTCTCGTCCTCGTCATTAGTGCGGGAAATCGTGGTGGACAGCTGTGTATCCGATGGGATTTTTGTGCGCGGTTGCGTCCAAATGTTATTCCTTTTGCTCGAGGGCTGTTTAATGCTTCCACGCCAAGTGCTGATGGCCTGGACTCGTGATTGTCGTCATCTCGTGTTTTGTTGTGCGGTTTTTCTCTTGGGTTCACATTCGTGAGCCCACGAGTTCACATGAGGAGGCGGACAACGTTGGACCCACCCTTTTGATTCCATTGAACATTGCTACTTGCCACTCCATATTCCATGCAGTCCTCTCTCGCCGTGATAAAAGACGTTGTTGTGAGAAAATCTGTACTTTGATTGATGTGGTCCATCAAAATAGGGATGGATTATTGAAAAAAAAAAAGAGAGAGTGTTATGAACCAATTATATTTATGTTAATTCAACCCTAAACATTTTAATTAAGTTAATTTAATCATAAATATTTTTATATTTTTATAAATTATTGACGTAAACACTAGCTGTTCTATTTGACACAATCAACGAAAACATTCACATATTTTAATAATTTTTTAGTTTTTTCTTTTTAATTGAGAGCCGAGACAAGTAAGAGCCCAACCCTTGTTGGATCTAGGTCTAAGCTGGGTATCACGGACTTGCCCAAAGCAAGTGAGAGTCACGGCACTCTTACATGGCTTAGATCTAGCGACGACATCGTGGCCCTCACCGTATCTAAGCAAAGGGCCTCACATTAAGGGTGAGTAAAAGGCACAATCCATACTAGGAATCGGTCAATTCTAGGTGATTCTTAAGGGTGTTCGTTCAGTTTTTTGTTCCAAAAAAGTGGAGTTAGTGATTTTTAGTCTGGTTCCATGTATGGGACTATCTACCTAGACCACTCGGACTGGACTGATACATTACCCTAATTCCCTCATCTCTCATTTTCTCTCTCAGTCTCGACTCTCAAGACTATATTGCTTCTCATCTCATTCTTGTTCTCAACTTTGTTCTTCTTAGTCTCAAGTCGACCGTGCCTCCGGCCGTTCCTCGCAATCACGGCTTTGCCTCCCCCTCTCTCCCTCCCTCTCTCTCTCCCTCAAGTCAGCCATGCCTCTAATCGTTCCTTTCGGTCATGGCCTCACCTCCCTCTGTAACTCTCGGTTGCCTCTGGCCTTGTCACACCCCCTCTTGTAAGTTTTTTTTTTTTTTTTTTTTTGGTCAACCCCTCTTGTAAGTTCAAAAGCCTAATCTGGAAGAGACAATTTGAGATCCCGTGGCATGAATATATGGAACCGACCAATTGCTGCTGATGTTGATTATTTGTGTGGAATGTTCACTACGAAGCATTGAAAATGCCGGTGGAATGACTGCTCTGTTGTGTTATCTGTTGAAGAGGATGGACAACGACAATTCGAACTGCTGCAAATTTCAGGGTATGCGTGGATGTAACGTCACCGACGACGTGGTCTCTCTTGAAGAGAGGCTCTAGCGTGTGTTATTGCTAGTGGGAAGAGTGACACTTTGAACAACTGCAAATTTTATGGTCGTGTCTGGATGTAATGTCACCAACGATCAGTTGTTTGCGGATGTAAGATCAGATTTTTTTTTTTTTTTAGTAACCCAGGGAACCCGTAAGTCGACAACCGACTTAGAACCCACCACTACAGAAAGGGAATTCACGGGGATTGAAGTGATTCTCTCGTCACAATTCAGTTAATTATCCAAAATTGCGCCACAAAAATCCTGGCTTTACACAAAATGCGAGACATGCTCGACAAAAAGTTCCAGATTTCACGAGGAACCAGTCCATACCCAAGAGTGTAAATCCTGAGAAAGATGGCGGAGTCGACACCGGCGTGGCTAATGATCTCGGCCTCGCTCATCTTCAGGGCCTGGGGCATCCAATTCAAGAAGGTCGAGTACGTCGTGACCCTGAGGTTGACGAACTTGCCCACGGAGTTCCGGGACCGCGGGCTGGTCCTCGAACCGGCGATGTACCATTTCGGGAAGTAGACCCGGTCGTTGAGGGGCTGGATCCTGAGCAGCGCGAACGCCAGTAGGAAAGCGAAGGCGCTGGCTATGTTGATGAACGCCGACACCCCAATGTCCTCCAGAGTGGCCATGGCAGCAGCAGTTCATTCAAGTTGCAGAGACTCGGCGCAGAAGAAGCAAGAAGCAGGGGAAAAAGCAGAGGAGGCGGAAGTTCGGCGGAGATGGGGAGAACGTGATGGGCCAGGAAAGAGATGGGCAAGGAGGAATTTGACTTTTTGGCTGCTCAGTACATCATGGGTCGCTCCATTTCGAGGGAATGGATGATGCTGGAGTGGATTTTGGAGGATTCTGAGGATGTGGAGGAGCTCTGGCCATCGGGATCACTTCCTGGTGTTCTTTATGAGATTTGTTTATTGGGTTTTGCACTGTCACCGCCCGACCGCGAAAGTGCATGTGCACTGGACTCTGTGTGGAATGATTACGTCCCTGTCGATAGGGAAAGCTAGTGCTTATTTTATGCAGACTGTTCTGTTCGTGACTCCATAGTCAATCTGTAAATCTCCAAGACAGGAACAGATTGAGGAGAAAAAGTCTAAAGCAAAAGCGACGGTGCAGGAGACAATGTGAGATCAAGACGAGTTTACGCTTTGTAATGTCATCGGTCGATGCTAATTGAATCGGGTCCCGACCCTCTGCTTCGACTTGCTGAGTTAACTTCGACGTGCAATGAAGACAACTTTCTTTACTAGAAAGGAGTGTTATTATAACATAATTTCTAGTTCTACGTTGTCGGTAAAATCTAGTAATGCGACCTATTTGAACAGTACGTGAGGTTGCTTGCTTCGTATGGAGTAGGCAAGAGCTTCTGCTTTTGCTCGGTTAGACAATACGCAACGTGAGCAACGGATGTAGGATATATTGTTCTTGTGTTGGCGATTGAGTGTGGCTGCCTTTAACCCAAATCCGAATTGCTAAATCTCTCAAAGGGTGCAACCTTTTCCTTTGTCATCAAGTGGGTTTTCTTTCTTCCTTTTTAGAAAAGGTTTGTCAAAGGTGAGTGGTCTTTAAGAAACAAATCAAATCTGGCCAAAAGAGAAAGGAAAGCAAAAATCACAAGGAGATAAAAAAATGTCGGGTATTTCTACGTTCCTATTGCGAGTACAACTTTTTTTACTTGCCCAAAAAAAATTTCGATCATGGTAGATTTGTCACGTGAGTCTTCAAAAACCATATTTGTCCAATAAAAGATCTATGACATGAAGTATATACGAAGTTATTTCAATGTATTTACCCAAAAAAAAAAAGTTGTTTCAATGTATATTAAGATCACTAATCACTTACAAACATGGCAACAAGATGGAAGTCACTATCTACATTAATTTTCCATGGAAGAAGTCATTGAGCCTAATAAATTTCACTGATCCAGTCACTATAAGCTAATTCGAATACGAATGTTACAAGTGATTAAAAATTTATTAACCGCATTACAAGTTGCACCTCTGTATGATTTGCAACTTTCCTATATCAAAATCTACCGAAAACAATAGAAGTTACTTTATTACATATAAAAACTACTTTCACGGCTATGGAAGTAAGCTCGCTCCCGTAAAATTCTATGATTTGTCTAGACTTTTTAGTAATTTCGTAACTTGAAAGTGATGTAAATATCTCAGTAATTAGTTAAAAATTTATCAACGTCCTAAGTAAGTTGGAATCTGACAAGTATATTTTTCTTCACGGTGAGTTGTAATTTCTCAACTTCGAATATAATACTCCCCCTTTTGCTTATCGGTAAGAATTTAGGCAAGTACTCGGTGGTGAACTTTTCCGTATTTGGGGGTAATTTGTAGTAGTCACTGGTGAAGTTTCTAAGTTGTAATTTCTCGGCACGAAGTGCGCTTTCCAGTTGTATTTCACTTGCCTTATCCAACGACGCTCATTGTTTCCTCGCAAATGAACGATGGAGATTAGCCTGCCCCACCAAAATGTAAATGCCTCCTCCGTCAGCAATCCTCTTTTTTCAGCATGAAAAGGTGCGATGGCAACAAGAAAAAAACAAAAGAAAAATGTTAATTGGACTTTAACGGAAGCATCACCTTCCGAAATCAACGGCCGAAAAGCGGGCGGAAATTGGGGGTGCTTATCATGACCGCTGGCCGCTTTATTGAATTATTGACACTTCTCTTAAGTGTACGGGGGTTTGATTAGTTTAAGGAGAAAAGAGCTAAGCGGGAACTTAGTCCAGAGAATCTTGAATCCTCTCAAGATTGATTAGGACAGAGAGTGGGGCTGACAGATCATAAACCAGTATATTATCTCCAAACATTCAAAAAAAAAATCATTTTTTGGAAACACTTTTAAAGAAAAAACATTTTTTTTGTCATAAACTTTTTGTACATTTATTATTTTATTCATAAACTTTTCAATATTATCAATTTAGTCTTAAACCTCTACATAGAATTTCAATATAATCGTTTCAATCGCCGCATCAATGATTTCAGTGAAAATTTTATCATGACCACTAGTCACCTTATTAAATTATTCACCCTTCTTAAGTGGACACGTTTTATTAATTTAAGGAGAGATGAATTGAGCTTGAACCTAGTCCAAAGAATATTTAATTATATAGAGATTGATTAAGGTAGTTGATGGGCCGACAGATCAAGGACCAATATATTATCTGCAAACATTCTAAGCAAATTATCTAGAACATATTGAACAAATCGTCGAATCAATCCTAAATTAATTATACGAATGTCAATTTGATGCTGAACTTTTCAATTTTGTCGACGTGATCCTAAATATTTTCGCAAAATTTCATCATAGTCATTCCAATCATCACGTTAGCAATTTTCAACAAAAATTAATTGAAATGATTATATTGGAATTTTGTATAAATGTGTATGACTTAATTAGCATTCATATAATAGGTTTAAGATTAATCGAATAATTTTCTTGAACATGTCTTGTTTTGATAATTGAAAAATAAGTGTTTAAACACCCAATTTAAATGCCAAAAATAGAAATCATAAGCTGTTTGATATAATGGAATTGTGATGAATATCGGTATGATTAGCAATATAATCTGTAAGATTCCAATTGGCATTGATTATTTTCCTGTTATAAAATAACTCTTCCTTACTCACCCCATTAGCTTATTGTTTTACTTGAGAGAATCTTTGTTAGCAATGGTTATCAAACAAGCTTAATCTCATCAAGTCATAAATTTTTTTGCAACACTTATTAAACGATCAAACATGTTGTCCGACATGTACACAATCCAACATGAAATTTTGCCAAATAGAAGAGTTCCTCCAAGATTAATTAATCTTACCGATTTATATCATAAATCTGATACATTTGGCCGATTTTTATTATAAATCATACATATTTTCAAAACATATTGTATGTTGCTAATAATAAAGTTTATAGTAAGTAAGCCAGTCGCCCATTTATCGCCAACGCATAGATTTAATCAGCACAGCAGCAATTCAAAGTCCAAGCCCGGATGTCAAGAGACGTGGAAATGCGAGAACAGTTATTATTGTTTTGAATTTCAAAGTGCATTGTGTTCGAGAGCAGTTATGAGGATTATATGTTCATGATGTGTACTATTGTATAAAGCACTCATTTTCCAAAGTACATCCGAAAAAAAAATCAGAATATCTATCATTACTTATCTTATAAATACCGTATCTATCAAAAAATGCGTAATTTTTTCCCAAATCTTACCCTAGGTTTCTGTCGTCGTCAAGCGAACGTGACCGCTGACTGGACTGTTAGAGCCCATGGCTCGGATTCTTCTAGACGCCTTTGGACTGTATTTCCACCTCCTCATCTTTTAGATTTGGTGTCTGCAGATGCAATAGCTGCCGGGTGTATTTCCTTTGTTCGTGCAATATAGGTGTTCCGGCTTTTATGTTCAAAAAAAACCAGAGTGCTTTCGAGCCATTTACCTCTTCAAAAATCAAAGCCGCGACCACAAGTTCTCTGAGCCCGAGCTTGCGATTGGTTGAAGAATTAGCGAGCCGCTTCAAGTAACGAATGAGGAGAAGCAATTGCCTGAGCAATTGGCCTCTTTGTCCTCTTCGATTCTACAACACTTCAAGTAACGAATGAGGAGAAGAAATTGCCTGAGAAATTGGCCTCTTTGTCCTCTTCGATTCTACAGCACTTTGCAAATGGGGTTTAGGGATTCAATTGAAGGTATTAGCCCTATTTCATCAACTCGGGGCAAAAATAAAAGAGCCAAACATGTCATTTCTACACTTTTTTTTGCTTATTGAATTTTTCCAACAAAACGTGTTGCTTAATTTATATTTGAATAAATGTCATGTTGTATCGACAAAAAAAAATGTCACGTCACATTTTCAAACAAGAGAAATCATGATAGTACTTCGGCAAATAATTTTTAAAAGTTGTTATACTCAAGTGGTGGAAAAAAAGTCATAATGGTTAAGAAAATGCTATATTTCATTTTTTTCTTGAATTAAACATATCAAAAAAATAAAAAAAGGAAAAGAAAAGTAGGTCCTTACGCAAATTTTTCAAATATTTCCCAATGGCATAGGAGCTGAACTCTCATGTTACAATTGTCTTTTTGTCCAAACTTGAGGTTACATTAACTGATGCAAATTGGTTAATCTGGCAGCTTTTGTCGTTCCGATACAGAAGTTGGCTTACAATTCCCTTCCCCCCGCCCCAACAAAAAAGAAAAGAAAAAAGAAAAGGGGGACCATTAAAATTCAGGAAAAAAAAAAAAAAAAAAAAAACAAAGTTTTTCTATATCTCATCCTTGGTTCACGTGAAATCTAACGAGCCTCACTTTCCATTCCGCCCACGACAAACTGCTAAGGGGGCCGGCGTTTTCTCATGAGAACCACCTTTTCTCCTCTTTTCACCTCATTCCGCGGCCTAAAGTTCCAAACCTCAATTTCTTCGAAGAAAACAACGGCCCCCGAAACTGCGCGCTCGACCGCATCGAGGCCCCGTGAATACGGAAACTAACCTTCGCGCGTACCATGTGGTTTATGGATCGTCAATGGCCGCGGCACGGCGATTGGTGTTCGTGGATTCGCACGGGGGCCCCTCGTGACGAAAGGGTTCGGACGTCCGATCGATCTTTATTCATATGAGAATCTAAGCACGGGGCGAGAGTTCGCGCCTCGTGAGCAATGAGATTCCAATGCCGTGATGGGGCCTTTCTCGTGTCCTTGCGGCGACATCGGGATGGGGGCTGCGCCCATGATTTTGCCCCCACGAAATACAAAGCGACACGCGCGCGTATGTTTTGGACCACCCTCTCTCTCTTCTTTCGCCCTTCTCCAACGCCCGAGAAGAAGAGGCCCTGAAACCTCTCTGCTTTCGGCTTCCCATTCCGCAATTGTAAAATCGACCCAGGAACAGAATCATTCACGAAATTTGATTAGCGAAATGGGTAAATTTCCTGCTCATGCATTCGCTGGAAAAAATGGTACTTGGCGGGCTTGTGGATTGATGATGATTATTGGGTCTCGTCCTTGCAATTAGTGCGGGAATCGTGGTGGACAGCTGTGTATCCGATGGGATTTTTGTGCGCGGTTGCGTCCAAATGTTATTCCTTTTGCTCGAGGGCTTTTTAATGCTTCCACGCCAAGTGCTGATGGCCTGGAGTCGTGATTGTCGTCATCTCGTGTTTTGTTGTGCGGTTTTTCTCTTGGGTTCACATTCGTGAGCTCACGAGTTCACATGAGGCGGACAACGTTGGACCCACCCTTCTGATTCCATTGAACATTGCTACTTGCCACTCCATATCCCATGCAGTCCTCCCTCGCCGGGATAAAAGACGTTGTTGTAAGAAAATCTGTACTTCGATTGATGTGGTCCAACAAAATAGACAGAGATTATTGAAAAAAAAAAAAAGTCATAAATCAATTATATTTGTGTTAATTCAACCATAAACATTTTAATTAAGTCAATTTAGTCATAAATATTTTTATATTTTTATAAATCATTGATATAGACGCTAATTGTCCTATTTGACACAATCAGCGAAAACGTAGACATATTTTAATAATATATATATATATATATTTTTTTTTTTTTTGTGTATTCAGGGCTGACACAAGTAAGAGCCCAACCCTTGCTGGATCTAGCCTAAAGCTGGGTATCGCGGACTTGCCCAAAGCAAGTGGGAGTCGTGGCACCCTTACGTGGCCTAAATCTAGCGACAACATCATGGCCCTCACCGTATCTAGGCAAAGGGCCTCACATTAAGGGTGAGTAAAAGAAACAGCCCAGACCAGGAATTGGTCAATTCTTGGTGATTCTTAAAGGCATTCGTTTAGTTTTTTGTTCCGAAATAGTGGAATTAGTGATTTTTAGTCTAGTTACATGTATTGGACTACCTACCTAGACCACTCGAACTGGACTGATACATTGCCCTAATTCCCTCATCTCTCATTTTCTCTCTCAGTCTCGACTCTTAAGACTATGTTGCTTCTCATCTCATTCTTGTTCTCAACTTTATTCTTCTTAGTCTCAAGTCGACCGCACCTCCGGCCGTTCCTCGCAATCGCAGCTTTGCCTCCCCCTCTCTCTCTCCCTCTTTCTCGGTCTCAAGTCAGCCATGCCTCTAATCGTTCCTTGCGGTCATGGCCTCACCTCCCCCTGTAACTCTTGGTTGCCTCTGACCTTGTCACACCCCCTCTTGTAAGTTCAAAAGCCTAATTGCCATTTGGAAGGAGACAATTTGAGATCCCGTGGCATGAATATACGGAACCGACCAATTGCTGCTGATGTTGATTATTTGTGTGGAACTTTCACTACGAAGCATTGAAAATGCCGGTGGAATGACTGCTCTGTTGTGTTATCTATCGAAGAGGATGGACAACGACAATTCGAACTGCTGCAAATTTTGCAGCATTTCTGGGCATGCGTGGATGTAACGTCACCGACGACGTGGTCTCTCTCGAAGAGAGGCTCTAGCATGTGTTATTGCTAGTGGGAAGAGTGACCCTTTAAACTACTGCAAATTTTATGGACGTGTCGGGATGTAATGTCACCAACGACCAGGTGTTTGCGGATGTAAGATCAGATTTTGATCTCTGAACTACTGAAAATTTGGCCATCTTTTATTTACTTGAGACGACCTATGACTTCTAATAGTAGATACTGAGGCGATTTATAAATAGTATTCATACATAGACTGATTTCATGGACCTACTTAGGAGCCAAATCAGACTAATGATCTAGTTCATAAGTGCATCCATGAAACCAATGGACAATTTTTGATTCCCATCTTGTGGAACCGTCCTCAATGGGCGGTTTCCATTTCCAAGGTGGAAAACACCCACTTATCCCGAAACCAACCACCCCCTTGCATGCCCTCACTTAGGTTAGCCAATTAAAAAAAGAAAGAGAAAAGAAAAAGAAAACAAATAAAACAAATTCAAAATTTGGTTAAAATATTATTATAAATGTCAACGTTAGTACCGATTGTGCTCGTAAGACAGCACGTGTTTACATTAGCGATTTTCAATTAAAATTAATCTGATGGACTAAATTAGCAAAATGTGAAAAAGGGTTTATAATTAAATTGACATAATTGAAATGTCTAGAATAAATTTGGAACTTTTTTAGTAGTTGTCCCTCAAGGCAGCCGTGCTGATGGTAGGCGGGAAAAAACTGGACAAAGGTTTAAAAATTGGGTAAATTCCATTCGTCGGTCCTTGAAGTTTGGCGAACGGGTTGCCGGACCTTTATGGACGTTTCGGCAACTGATGCTTTTCGACCGCACCTCCGTCAATTTTCATTTTGAAGATTCCAAGTCATCGTCACATGGACACATATTAGTATTTTGCGACCAATTTAATTAGATTAGATTACAGTGCATAAACTACAAAAGAAAAAACAAAAGATTTTAGTACCCTAAGCGATTTAAATTGCATTTCACTCGTTTTTTTTTTTTTTAGTAAATGGTAAGAATTATATTAACTTAAGTCAAAGAGAAGCAAGGAGTTATACAACAAGAACTCGGCACCTAAACTTACACTCACGAAAACAAGAACAGTCAGAAAGGTGCTAAGGTAAAACAAGACCACCTACACAAGAGTAGAGAAAAGCCAAAACAGCGGCAAAAGCAAACCAAACGGCCTAAACAGGGAGCAAAAAGAACAAAGAGCCCAACAACAACACAAGTGCACAGTGAAGCACCCCACGGTAAGATTGGTAGGTGAGTATAAAGACCACGCCGAAGAGGCTCCCGAAATTCGAAACAGCATCTTCAGGGCTTCGCTGCAAGGACCAATAGAACCTATAAACCGAAGAGAGTGTGAGAGAACCCCCCACTCCAAAAGGTCTATTGGTTGAAAGATAGATCAGCCTGCCAAAATGGAAGGGTTGATAGACCAGCAATGCAGCAACCTACAATTCATGGTGTTGGGAGGGACCTGTTTAAAAGACAATGCTTTGTCAATTGAATTCCAGTCGTCCTGTTTAAAAGACAATGTTTAGCGAAAATTTAAACGATTTTTTTTTCCGAAAATGGGTACTGTGAGGCCCATGTGTGTTGGGCTTCTAGCGTTCGAGTGACCCAATGTCTCTTTTGTCGGATCAACTCCTCTTGCATTGGGCTCAGCCCAGGTCATTGATGCTGTACTTTGCCGGCCCATCTCTACACGAGCACGGTGCAATTGACTAGTAGGATTAGGAAAAGGTCGGATGTGATACATTGATCAATCACGTCGCGGTCGTGATATTTGGATTTTCATCTGCCTTGCTTCTGATTTAAAAAAAAAAAAAAAGACAGTGGAAAATCAAGCGGTCCATCCGATGCATGAATTAGTTTGTCTTCGCAAGGCAAAGACGTGCTTGACGAGTCATATTACTTGTGCGACATATGCGCAGTTAATTTTGTATGCTAATTGAGAAAAAGAAATATATATATCTCAAATGGTTTCTCATATTGAACTAATCGCCCCCCATCGCACTAGTGCTATGTCATCACGGGCCTACAGGAGTTAATTACTGGCCTAGCAACTCTCGAGGCTTGCCCAACCTCATAATACAAATGCGTGGGCCCAAACAAGTCGTTTCTTTTTGGGGTTGCTTGCAAAGTCAAGTCTATTCAAGCCCGGTTATTCGCACGGTCAAAATTAATCAGGCAGGCGTGCACGAGGGTCACTAGGTTCGCTGCTACTCGATCATATAAGACTTACCTATTGATCACGTCGGGTCTATTCAAGCCCGGTTATTCATATTGTCAAATTTAATCCACCAGACACGCATAAGAGTCTCCACGTTCGATACTTGATATGTTAAGACCTACCCATTGATCACGTCAAGTCTATTCAAATCCAATTATTTGCATGGTCAAAATTAATCAGGTGGACACACATAAAATTCTCTAGGTTCAATACTTGAATTGATTCAATTTGTCCATTGATCACGTCAGGTCTATTCAAACCGTTTATTTGCACGGTCAATATTTATCAAGCAAGCACGCACTAGGGTCCTTAGGTTCGATATT
The DNA here is from genome assembly GCA_014182555.1 of Eucalyptus erythrocorys. Lineage (NCBI taxonomy): Eukaryota > Viridiplantae > Streptophyta > Magnoliopsida > Myrtales > Myrtaceae > Eucalyptus > Eucalyptus erythrocorys. Next base: position 7,420,154 of record CM024601.1, on the reverse strand, counting down.
CAACCTGACAAGACCTGCCCATTAATCACGTTTAGGCTGAAAAGGGGGGTTTTGTTGACGAAAGGACATTAAACTATAAAGGGAAACTAGATTAAGCCAGTAACTTCTAGAATTCATAAAGCAAATCACCAAATCTATGGCACTAATCAAACTCCCAAGTCACAATAAAAGCCTCAATTATAGGAACCCAAATCAAGCTTATCTACTTGTAGATTCTTTCCTCGACATTATGAGCGTACTAGCTTTGTCGCCTTTTTTCCCCCGAGATTTTTCAATTTCCAAGCATGCTGTCTATGGTGTATTCTCGAAGTCAGTACCTAAGTTAAAGTCAAGTCATGGATTTTGTCCTTCCTAAATAGGCTCATGAAAAGGACCTACGTTGTAAGGTCGTGCTTGTAGGGCGAGACCCTAATAATTTTGAAAGAAGAACGTACGAAGGAAAGGTGTAGATAGGATAGCATTGGAATGGAAATGAATATTTTTATTTGTATTTTTATGTCTGGTGATGAACGATGAAAGGAATTCAAAAGAGGCAAGGTCGAAATATGCACCGTTTGAAGTGAACTTTCGCTTTCGATATACCCTTTTTTTTCGTATTTCTTATTACTCATACTTTAACTTTTTTTAAGAGAGAAACAGCTAAAATTATTCCAATATACAAATATCATGTAGAATTATAAAACAACTGAACGTAATTTAACGAGACTTAAAACATTTTTTTTTTTTTTTTTTCATTTTCAAATTTTGGATGGATGCTCAAGAGTGGAACCAAAAATTGGCTTTTTGCACTGTCGACATTTCATATGCCAAATATGACCTAAATGAATGAAGGAAAAAGAAAGGCTGAAAAATCAATACGTTGGGCCTATAATTTTATGCAAAAAAAAAAAAAAATTGGTGTAAACTTAATTCCAATTGATGAAATGACAGCCTCGGATGAGTACTCCTGAAGAAATCATACGATTCCCAATTTAATTAGGCACATGCATCATCAATGCCCTACCCCTTTTTCAAAAGAAGAAATAAATTAATGGAAAGCTAAAATGAAAAGTAAAGAAAAAAAAAGTAAAAATAAAAAATAGAAAAAGAAAGAAGAAGAAGATACCGCCAGAAAAATAAAAAAAAATTGCAAATAATTTTGAACACCACCTACTCCACACTTTCCGCCATTGTTTACTACGCCCTAGATCATACACCATCATCAATTATATTATACACTTTACTTTAAAATAATTATAAAATGCCCTTATCCATAGGCCAACGGCCTGCGAGATTAAATAACTTAATTTAATTATATAGCTGCTTCATAGGCCACCTCAAAAAAAAAGATTCCTAAAACTTTATTAAATTAAGATTCGCCGGTGTCTTGAAGACAAAGGAGGGACAAAAGAAAAGGGACCCTAAGAGTCAAAACTGTGAAGCGGACTTTAATGCGTAAGAAGTGGCTAAGAAACATTGTTTAGCAACACAGGAGCCGTTGGCTTCAAGTGTTTTGGAGAAGCCTTCGCCCCTGAATTCAAATAGTAATCGCCTCTCGATCTTTTGAAAAAAGACCCCCCCTTGATTCGTCTTTGAAAAGCGCTTAAGTTAAGGTGAATCTCTGATCTTTATCCACGTGTCTCTGTCTAGTGTTGTAACGACAGCGTCGTGCTTTAGGGAGGCAAGCGCGGCTTGAAATCGCATTTATGGTAAATAGTGTGGAATTCCTGTGATAATACTCGATAAATATTGACGATGTCGAGGGTTTTCTTTTTCAAGCTTTTGATTTCATCAACAACAAAATTAGATAGATACATTTTACGTACAAGCGATGTCTATCTTAGAACACCAAGGCCAGGAGTCTGTTTATATTGCAAATGGCCTTATTTAGCAATCTTGTGCCATCAGGTAAGGGTGGAAATCCTACCATGTACTTACTATTACTACTACTACTGCTACATGGAAATAATCCAAACTTATCATCCATCAGTTATGCACATTTTCTACCAATGCTTTCATAAAAATTACTTTGTCGGCAGTGATTCTGCAATATCTTATACCGTCTATTATCTATCTTTAATAATGAAATCTCCACATTACTTTCGTGTATACGAATCTCTTCCTTCTTTAGCCTCCAAGCAAAGCAAACATACGCATCTCCATGCCATCTCCATCGAACCCCACATGAAAATAGATGCGACACGAGCTTGCGCTTTCCAACACGCCATGACCTTCGTTTCGCAATCATAGGTCGCAGCACCATCGTCTTCATCAAAAGTGCTCACGGGTCTGTTGTAGAAAATGGGGTAGTAAGATAATGCAGTTCACGCAGTTCCATACTTGCACGAGGGAGACGGCTAGAGAACCCTAAGTTAGGTAGTTGAATTAGGTAGGGTTTTCTTTATTTAATAAGTTTGGACTATTGACCGATGTGAGTCGTGTTCGAATTTCTCCTTAACTGGAGAGAATTTACAATGTGTTGTACCGCCGATTCTTTCCATCAAGCATTAAGTATTTTCTTTCTATCTTCATTTTTCTTTTCCGGACGAGTCATTGAATCCTCACATAAGATAATGTAGTTCACATGGCTCCATGATCATGCATGAGGAAGACGGCTAGAGAACCCTAAGTTAGGTATTTAAATTAGGGTTATCTTCATTTGATAAATGCGGATTATCATCCAAGTAAGTTGTGCTCGAATTTCTCCTAAATTAGAGAGAATTCACAATGTTTTATCTTGCCGATTCTTTTCATTGTGTACCATCATAAGAATCTTCTCTTTTTCATCTTTTATTTTTCTTTTACAGATGAGTCATCGAATCGTCAGTAAGACAGATGCATGCACATGCTTTCTTTCCCTCCAGTTTATGTTAAGATATATACTCCTATACACATCATTTTCATCGAGTACCATCATAAGTATCTTCTTTCTTTCTTTCTTCATTTTTCTTTTCCCGAACGAGATACTGAATCGTCACGTAAGGTAGATACATGCGCATACTTTCTTTCCCTCTCATTTCTGCTAAGTATATATACTCCTATACATATCCTTTTCATCGAGTACCATCCTAAGTATCTTCTTTCTTCCTTCATTTTTCCTTTCCAGAGGAGACATCTAATCATCACTTAAGGTAAGGTGGATAGATGCATGCGCAATCTTTCTTTCCCTTTTCTGCTAAGTTTATAGACTATTATACACATTCTACTCTCTTCCTGTATGGTCCACTTTATGACGTCACAAAGAGGGGGAGTTTTATGGGATTAAATTTCTTCCATGAGTTAGGTGATACCTCCACTTTCCTCTAAACTAAAAACAATAAACTAAAAACAATATGCAGCCACTTAATAAAAGTAGAGGAGGAAAATAAAAGGTGAGGGTTTTGTTTAAAGTTCATGTCTCTGTAGAGCTAAAAGCTCTTGAGCGTGCACCTTATCTTTCTATTTGATGCACTAAAAGTGGGGAAAAGTGGGTTATGTAAATGATTATTGGTGCGGATTACATTTTTCTCCCTCTAATGCTCTTGGTAATTATTGCCTCCCCTTTGTTGACATTAGGATTCCATATAAATCAGACTTCTTTTAATATATCAATTCCATTAAAAAATTTTCAACTCATGTCTCCACGATACATTTGCCCTAAATTAAAAGTCGTCTTACAAAAAAAATTCAAATTGACATTTCCATACCACATTTATCCCACACTAATTTTTGTCTCACAAAAATCTTGAACTGTTACATTGGAAACCAATAGTGTAGATTAGGTTGAGAGACACCGATTTGAGGTAATATATTATGGATGTATCGATTTGAGAATTTTTTGTGGAATGAAAATTAGTTTGGGGCAAAATGTGTCGTGAAGTACTAATTTAAAAGCGAAAATTAGTTTTTGACAAATGTATCATGGGGTGCCATTTTGAGATTTTTAATAGAATCATCAATCCTTAACTCAAGAACCCTACGAACTAAGTTTAGCATTGGCTAAAAATCTAGATAGCTCATAGTGACAAAGGAATGGAAACTATTCCTACACGATGATACAAAGAATCATCGAACATATGGAATGTGTTCAAATGACTCAAAAAAAGTCGCCCATTGTGTAAGTACTAAGTCGCCAATATTCTTTGCTTCTCATGCCGTATTTGGTCACAAACAAATTTAATCAAAGAAACGTCCATACATGCTAGGGCACGAATTAGGTTTTCGAGGTAACCGATGTCCCTACTTCCCTTAACGAAAGCTGATGCCAACGAAAGTTAACAAGACCGTTACGTTGTTCCGGATTAAAGCAGCCTCCCTTTCACTTTGTAGCTGGTAATGATAGTGAGCATGATGAGTTGGTACAGAATTCTCTCAAGCCAAAACTTTAGGGTTGGCGAGATGCCCCCATGCAATATAGTAGCGGGGGCATGAGCATGCTTATATCATCATCATTCCACTGTGTTCGCTCCCATCATTACAGCAAACGTGATTTAAGGACTACTCTACTCATCCCGTTATAATACTGCCAAAGATGTAGTTTTACTCTAATGACAAATTGATTATTCCGCTGTACTTTCAAAATCTCTCTCTCTCTCCCCGGCCCTTTTCGTCAGAGTCTCCTCAACACGGAAAAAAAATAATAATAAAAAATTACACAATAATGTGGCTATATTTGTCCTCCGTTCATGAACACAATTGCATCGACTAATTACGTGTTATGAATATCACTTATGTTCGAACTTAAGTCAAACTAAAGATGGGATTTGTCCTTATCAACGACCCATTACTCGCGGAGATAGTGTAATGTCCAATGATGGGAAAAAAAGACTATTGTGGAATAATGACATTAGAAAATGATTGGACAAGAAAAAGTATGCATGTTTCAAACCCAAAATTGATTGAGTTTCATCCTAATATTGGCGATAGTGGTATCATTCGGAATCGGTTGGTAATCTGTTTAGTAAGCACTAATCTTTCACGTGACACGCCCTTTTAACTGTAGAGTCTCAAATGCCACGACTCACAAGACGAGCTTGCCCTGCATCATCCCTCATCCTTCGATTCTAAGGTAATTCGAGTCCTAGGAGGGTTTTCATAGTCCCTCTAAAAATCGATTCACCGTACAATACTTCCATCGCATTCTTTCGATATGCTCTTTTCCGACGTGGTTCGTCCATTCCCAAGGATATGACCCTCGAGGATCTACGCCGATGACCCGATGTTGTATTCGTCTCAATAACCTCCCATCGAATTACACTCTTTCGGACCGCGTCGGGTACCGACAATTCACGGCGTAGTTAAGTCGCGTGTATCGATGCATGGAATACTGTATAGAAAGCAAGACACATGCGTCCCTCCATAACTACCTTTACGCCTAAATTTATTAGTCCCTGCCAAAGACCTGGCTCGCAGTACGTGCCCTCCCTTTACCCGCAGGAGAAAAGCAGTATCCCCAGTACATAAGAAACGGCCCCTCAGTAGAGAGAGAGAGAGAGAAAAAACAGAGCAAAGCAGAGAGAGAGAGAGAGAGAGAGACCATTTGAGCACGGAGGGGCCCCTACCATGGTAGCTTTTTAGGGCATAAAGACACGGCCTCGTTAATGGCGCCCTCTTAAACTGCTTTCCCCCGCTTTCTTTTATTTACGCCTCCCCCCCTTAAAACGATGCGTGAGCTTTGTTCAGTTGTTTAAGATCAACGCAAGCTCTCTCTCTCTCTCTCTAGACTCTCTCTAGACTCCACAGTCTCAGTCTCTCTCTCTCTTTCTCTCTCTCTCGATAGTCTCGCAAAAACCAGCTGTTTCGCACGCCTTTTTTTCCTCTCTCTCTCCTTCCCACCCTCCTCCTCAACAAAATCATTATTCCCACTTTGCCACCTTCGTCTCTCTCTCTCTGTCTCTCTCTCTCTCATTTATACACACTCTCTCTCTCTAGAAAGCCCAACTCCATTTTTCTCTCTTCCTTCTTGCCTGCTGCCTTCTCTCTAGGGTTCTTCGTCAAGGGCGTTTGCGTAAATTCGTCCTGTCCTCCTGTCTCGCTAGGCTTACCCAGTGGTCGTCGTCGTCGTCGTCGTCCCTGCTCGGGAAAGCTTTGAGCTTGAGCTCCGGGGGGAAGAATGGCGGACGCGGCCGCTGACGGCGGGAACAGCCGGGGGTCTTCTGGGGGGACGTCCATCGGGAAGGTGCTGGCCACGACGGACGCGCGCAGCGGCAGCGGCGGGGGAGGCGGCGGGGGCGGGGTCGGGCTGCAGATAGAGAGGTCCCGGGACGCGTACGGGGCGTACGACGCCATCGAGGAGAAGCCGTCGAAGGTGGAGGTGTGGGGGTGGCACCTGTACGGCTTCTGCACCTACTTCATCGAGACCGCGCTCATCCCCATCGTCTTCCCGCTCATCATCAGCCAGGTCGTGGGCGCCCCGCCGACGCCGTCCCAGGGCTGGACCAAGAGCCACAAGGGCTTGACCTGTCGCGAGAAGGAGATGAGACTGTGAGTTTTCTTTTTTACTTCCTTGTTTTCGCTTCTTACCCTTCTCCTACGTGTTAAGGTTTTCGCAGTGTTTAGTTGTCAAGATGTCTTGCCTGTTGCTGCTAAATTTTTTGCGTGAAAATTATGTCTCCTAGTATCAAGAACAGAGTGACGAACTCGCACGAAACGTTCAAAACCTTCCCTTTTTTCCCATCTTTTTCTTGTTAAGAGTTGTTAAGCAAGAACCCGACCACCTCGTGAAGCCTTGTTCTGTTCTCGTTTTTGGCTCTCCCCCACCGTCCCTCCTCCTCCCTCGTTCCCAAACAAAGAGCCTGAGCACGAGAATGTGAGCTCGCGCTGTGATATAAGGGGGGAAACGAACAGACGAAAGGTTAAAAAAAGAAGAAGACATGGTAAGCTGCATAGCCGCGGAAAAAGATTCACGGGCATGGTCGCTCTCATGAGGGTTTTGAGTGCTTCGAGTAGAGAAAGATCCGGCCAGTACAACCATGTCCCAAAAATAATCTCCGTTAAAATGATGGGTCTTTTGCTGCTGGGTTCATGCTAACCGAATCCAGACAAATCGAGCGTTGGGAAGGCCTTTCGCTTTTGTCGGCTTGCGGACACTATTATATTATACGCAAGTTTGTTACTTTTATAACAAAAGAAAAAAGAAAAAAAACCTCGGAAACCGTCATAGCCACAAAACCAGGCCATAATCTTGCGTTTTGCATAAGTGTAGATCTAAAAGGATCGATCTTTGCGGAATCTTTTGGCTTTACTCAAATGGCGTGGTGTGTGGTTCGGTGCCCTTGTATATACTTAGGGAAGTTGGAAGCGACCGTTGGTTCTTTAATGGCGTTTAGTTGAGGGGGCACGGTTGAAAATTCGAACTTTTTCGGGGGGGTAAAATGGAAGAGAAAAGGGGACACCTCGCCCGAAAAGATCAGGGGGGAAAAGAAAGATGAGAGCGAGGAGGGTGTTGAATGATGATGTTTGGATAAAAAAAACAGCTGCTTTAATTGTGAAACCGACAGGAGAGGGCGAATAGGGATTTGGGGTGGGGGCCACTGGGGCCTTGGGCCTCGGGGTGAAACCTTTTATTTGATGTGAACCAACAACAAACGCCACACGCACACAAGATTTCAGAGAGACTTTCAAAATATTTGAAACGACTGAGGAGGGAGGGACGGAGGGAGGAACGGCCTAGACCTGCTCTGGGGGGACCATGCTTTGAAAAAGAGGTGCTCTGAAGACTGTTTGGTTTGGGGGGGAAAAGAAAAAGAAAAAGAAAGGACCCATTATCTTTGTGAAATTACACGGAAGGCCCTTCGGAAATGCTTCGTTGGGCGTGTGTGTATCCGACCGGGGAACCGGGGCCATTTGAATCGAGTGTGTCCCGTGTGGGATCCACCCCATCTAATGGTTGCGGTGTGCGTTGTAGCCGTTGCTTGGTATGAATTCTCCAATTTTTCAAAACTTTGACTGCAATGCTTGGGGCTAAGAGTGTTCTTGGGATATTAGACTGAGACGCTGTGACATTTGGGTGTTGTGTTGTTTGAATGAACTGGAAGGAGCCCTGGACTTACCAGTCCCTCCTACAAAGATAAGCTGGCCAAAATTGAATTGTAATGTACATTCTTCCGGTTCATTGCATTTGAACAGGAGTCTATGACTAGAAATGACCTTTGAAAGCTAACCAGCTCGCATGACCTAATTTAGTCTCACAATTCTTAGACGCATGACCTGATTAAATCTTGCAATTCTTAGGTGCGCTGGCTTATCAATGGATGTTTCGTTTGCTATGACGTGAGACTTATTTCTTGATTGGATTAATCTCCAGGTTTGTAGGGCTGACGCACCGGTCAACGAATGAGGCTAATATTTCCCCTCTGGAATGGACTGCGGTTTGTTGGTTCATAGGTTTGGTTTTGGCTACACCTTTGTTGAACTTTGTCTCCATGCGCCTTGAACATGGGCAGTACCAACAGCTAATTGCCGGAGCTGCCACAGTCGTCGGAGCTATCTTCTGTCTTCCGGCAGGATTTTTCCGCACCCCTTGGATCTTTCTGCCATATATTGTGGTGATCGTGGCTGCCAGTCTGGTGGCCTCGGCTGCCCACACCCGTAATCTCGGCCTCATGATCCGTGGTTTCACGGGCCCTCATCTCAAGAAGAAAGATTTCCATGTCAGGAGATCTGTCTCGGGTTGGCTCTCGCTTTATGCCACGGCGGCTGGTTGCTTTGGTGCTGCATTAATTTCTGCATTCTCTTATCACATGCTTGATCAGAAAGATAGATTTATCAGCTTGTGGGTGGTTTCAATCTTCGGTGGCCTTTTTTGGCTTCTTGGCATTCTTTACGTAATTGTGGCATATAGGCCAGGTCCAGAATCTCCTCCTCCACCATTTACTTATATTATCTCCATCTTTAGCTACCCTCATGCAGTGGGAAGCCTTGTTGGCGTCTTCCTTTCATCGTTTACAACAATGTGCATCTTCACGGGGGCGGTGCTCTTTTTAGTCGGGGAGTTGTGCCTGAAACCCGTCTTTGTGCTTTATTTCTGGTTGACTTATTTCCTCTTCCCTCTGGTTTCTTTGCCGCTGCTGCACCCACTTCAGAACCTCATCAAGGCAAATGCAGTGAAAATGCAGCTACTGGGCTTCCTTCTCTCGATGATCACTTGCGGGGTTGGATTCTACTATCGCAACAAAACTTGGAACAAGGGACATGTGATTTTCTTTGCAACTTTGCAGAGCACGGCAGCAGGAATCTTGTATGCTTATGGTAGGATTTTGGTGTTGGACTGTGCGCCATCTGGAAAGGAAGGTGCTTTCTCTGTGTGGTATTCGTGGGTGAAAGTGTTGGGAACCTGTGCGGGCTTCGGCATTGCATCAGTTGTCCCACGGAGTGTGAGCACTTCTTTCGGTATTGCCTTCATTTGCGCAATTCTCGGGGCAGTGATGTTTGTCTTTGGGAATGTAAGTGATCTTGGTGGGGCCCTAGCCGCAGGCAATGTGAGGGAAGACGATGAGAAAGGTTCGCCGAGGCGCGGCATGGTGAAGAACCCGCTGCATTTGGAAGCGCCATAGAAACCAGGAATTGCTACTAACTCTCTTTCTCTCTCTCTCTACCCCTCTCCCCCTCCTTCTCTCTCCCCCTCTCTCTCCTTCCCCTTCATGATAGAGCTACTTCGGAAGACGTAGGAGTTTGTGTAACGATGGCTGAAACGGTTTTTATCTTCCTGTCGAATTTAATGGTGGAACTTGTGCATGTACTTGGTAGGGTTGTGTAGAGAAGCTTTTTTTATGGTAGAGTGGCAATACTGAATTTGTGGTGATGGTGGGTGATTGTGCTTTTGTAAGTGATTTGAGTTGGAATTTATAAGATTCTTTCTGTTCATCAAGTCAGTTCTTCCCTAGCACTTCTAATGGGTTTTCTTTATTGCCTATGGAACTTCCGGAACTCATTTTGGCCAGGGTTTGTTGAACTGGGAAGTGTGCTTCAAACTTCTTGATTCTAGCTTTTTGGTACAGGCTGAGGCAGACTGACCCATCTCCTAAATCCCGTGTTACTGCATCATTTTTCTCAGTAAAGCCGCTTTTGATACCAAAAGAAGAAGCTGATTACGTTCTAATGGAGCCCCTGATTCTTGCAAATCGAGAAAGGGGCGACAAAGGGAATTTTCCTGTCTCGTCTCTTCGGCCAGACTCCTGCTGGAGTGGGCTTCTATTATATTGTCAATGTCGTCATCAGGCTTTTGCTTTCTGTTTCCCTGAGTGATGTTTTTTCTCAGCAAAAGGAAGCTAATGTAGGCCACGTGAAGGTTCTTTATCTCAAACGTTGATTCAGACCGAGTGAGTGGATGGAAATTTGTTATGAGTACTACTCAACTGTCTTTTTGAAAAATAGGTTGCGCACTTAGGAATTGGAATCCGTCTTGAAGCAGTATTTGGAATTTTTGCAATTGCGCTCTAAATAAATCTTACAGCACCTTTTGTAAATACTCGATAAGACATCCTTTTGAGATGGAAATAGTCGAATATTCTTTTGCGCTCAAACGCACTCGAATTACTGGCAAAAACAAAACAAAATAAAAGTTCCAACTGATGTAAACTTGAAGAACAGATGACATTTGCAGAGTTCCTGGTGCCTTTACATCCTCAGTAACTGTTGAATGCGGATGAGGCTATGTTATTCTCTTTCTTTCTTGTCATTCTCACGGCGCTCCATGCTGCATGTCGATTCACTGTCCGCCTTGCCTTCCATATTCCATCTTCTTTGGTCATTCCTCCACCTTCATTTGTCTGTTTGAGGAGGGCCACCAGTACTTGCTCCATCATTTGTTCCAGTCAAATTTCAGCTGAAATCAAAAGTTCGAAGTGGCCCTCTTCTACGGAAAGGATCTCTGCATGCTCTGAGCCCACGCAACCTCGTTTCATGTATACCATTAGATAATGTGGGATCCACGTTGGGGTCATCTAATCTGAGGACGGCTGTGCAGTTAGGCTCGCTCCACTCGGAGCATGCAAGTTTGTCCCATCTTCTTCTACTAGCGGGGAACGGAACTACCAAAGTGACTTGATGAGGCGTGGGGAAAGAACTTGTTCTTTAGCAGCTCCTATATAGATTAAAATTAGGGGTAATAACACAAATGATCTATCATGAACTTTGCCTCAATGCGCAATATTATCCCTAAACTTTTGATTTGTTCAATGTCGTTCTAACTTTTGGTGCATTTTCATATGGTTTACGGACTAAATTGATCAAATAACAATAGTTCAAAAATCATATTAAACAAATTAAAAGTTTATGAATCACATTGTACGCTTGGCTATAGTTTAGGGACCACATTAAATAAATTAAAAGTTTAAGGATTACATCGCCTATTAAACTAAAGTTTAGGAACTATTTATTTCATTTTTCCATTTAAAACTACTGGATGCAATTGTCAAGAATTTGAGTAACCCACATCAAACCCTATAGAAAAACCACGAATCTACACATAATCTTTAGATCGCGATGATTGAATCTGTTTGTCATAAGGGTGTGCAAAAGAACTGAGAACTGCTCCAATTGCCTAGAATTCGATTGGATTGAACTAGAATTGATAGTTCCCATGGGAGTTAGTTTAGTTCTTACTTCCCAGTTCTTATTTAGTGGACTTGGTGAGTACAATCCAGTTCTCAATTCTAGGCGTGGAACCACTTGCCAATCCATTCGGACCAAAACGGTATATATATAAAGAAATTCCATTTCAATCATTTAATTATTTGTAGTTTTTCAACCAAATATATTTGTACATTTATGTATATTTGTAGTTATTGAATATTATTGAATAATTCTGTTTCCTGGGTGTGTAATAGGATTTGCCCCACACTTTTTTTTTTTCAATTCTAATAATCCATTTACTTTCTTTTTCAATCAAAACAAATAAACAAACATGGAGGAAGGAGAGAGCCAATAGCTTGTTTTAAGAGTATAAATAGATATCTCTCTAACCAATCCCATGATTAAATTAGGTTGGCTTTGAAAAAAGAAAGATCAAGCAATTAATGTTTTAACTTCTGTAGAGGTTAGGATGTTTAATGTGGAGTCTAATTCTCTACATGTTTCCGGTGTCAGAAAATCTTAAAAGGACCACATGACTTTTGAAGAAATTAAGTTTTTAGCTAACGCGTATTATCTATTGGTTTCGCTCAATAATTTTCAATCCTTATTAAAAAGGGAAAAAACCACCAAAAACCCTAAACTATGCACAAAGTGACAAAAATACCCAAAAATTTTTTTGCACCACCAAAAACCCCCAAGCCCATCTCGCGACACATTTACCCCATCGAGGTATTTTCGTCTTTTTTTTGTTTTTTTTTTTTTTTCTTTTCTCTTCCCTCCGCCGCTCCGTGAGGGAAGCCGCGTCCGGCGAGGGCCGCCCTCGCCGGCGTCGGCCGCCGGCGAGGGCCTCCTCGCCGGATCGCGAGGGGCGCCCTCGCCGGATCCGGTGAGGGAGGCCCTCGCCGGCGTCAGCGGAGCCGCCCTAGCCCGACGCCGGCGTCGGGCCGCCCTCGCTGCGTCGGGCGAGGGCACCCCCGCCGGCGTCGGGCGAGGGCCGCCCTCGCCCGGGCCGACGCCGCAAGGGCGGCCCTCACCGGCCGACGTCGGCGAGGGCACCCTCGCCGGACGCCGGCTTCCCTTCGCCGGAGCCGGCGGAGAGAAGAGAAAATTTAAAAAAAAAAAAAAAGCAAAAAAAAAAAAAATAGAAAAATGTTTTTAAAAGCAAAATGACCAAAATGCCCCTAAGATTTAGGGTAAATGTGTCACGAAATGAAAGTTCGGGGTTTTTTGTGTCACAAAAATAGTTTGGGATAAATGTGTCACGATTGACAAAGTTTGGGGTTTTTGGTGGTGCAAAAAAAAGTTTGAAGTATTTTTGTCACTTTGTGCATTTTGTATGAATTGGGGACCAATTCCAAGGACTCACTCGGGAATTGGACCAAACTGGTGGTCTGGTTCCAATATGGGTTCATGGAACTAACAGGCGAGTCTCGGTTTCAATTTTTTGAAACCAATTCTTAGTGGGTGGTTCCCAGTTACCGCTCACTTGGACCATGTTCATTCTTAGTCCATCGCATCCCTCGCATAAGCTAAAGCCCCTGCAAAAAAATATTGTCTTTTTTTTCGTTTGGACCCTTAACATCTCAAGAACACATGAAATCTCAGCATTCGGTTCTCGTCCATCATCAGGGCCCATGGGCCGAGCTCGGCCCAGCCCATTTCGACTTCCGCCATCTCCTCCTTTTTCCCTCTAAAACCCTTATTACTCTACTTCTCAAGGTTTAACCCAACCGCTTCTTCCCCCCAAAAACCTCTCTCGCCACCGGCGGAGGGCAATTCCTTCCGCGAAGCTCCGGCAATGGCAACGCTCAGATTCTTGATTTCCAGGGCGGCGTCGAGCGGCGGCAACCTCCGTCTCCATCTCCAGCCGCGCTGCACCGCCGCCCCTTCTTCTCCGGCGCTCCAATTCCTCCTCCGGAGCCTCCACTCCCTCATTCCTCGTCGCCGGGACGTCAGGACCTTCGCCTCCGAGCCGGACTACAGGGTCGAAGACGGAGCCGGGGCGGCGGCGGCGCTCAGTCTCGACGACCGCGTGCCCGCCACGGTGATCACCGGCTTCCTCGGCTCCGGGAAGGTTCGGCACCCTTCTTCTTTTTCTTGTTGGTTTAGCGAACTGTTGTTGAGTGGTGTTCTGCTGCGGTAGTGGTTCTGAGCTGGGAGTGTTTGTGGTATAGACGACTCTGCTCAACCATATTCTGACGGCCCAACATGGCAAGCGGATCGCCGTTATCGAAAATGAGGTAACCCGGTTCACGTCCTTTGCAGAATACTGAATCTGAGGGTTATTAATTTCGTCATGGTTTTTGTGGTCTCTCATGGGTAATTGCGAGTTTGCTTAAAAAAGAGCACTTTCTGGTATTGCTTATACCTATGTGCTCAGTGGAGATGGTGGCTGTCTGGTTGGGGCGTGCGGTGCCATTTGACAGCTATAGTTTAACGGTTATGCGATTAGAATTGATGATGCAGATGCTCATTGGTTGTTTTAACTCACTGCCTTTTCAGTTTGGTGAGGTGGATATTGATGGTTCGTTGGTAGCAAGTCATTCTTCTGCGTCCGAGGAAATTATAATGGTTAACAACGGGTGCTTATGCTGTACTGTACGTGGAGACTTGGTGAAGATGTTACTGGAGTTGGTTAAGAAGAAAAAGGACAAATTTGATCATATTGTGATCGAAACCACAGGTAACTCACGCGCATGAGTAATCTATATCATTTAATTGACTACTGTTGCCCTTGCAGAAATTTGTGTTTGCTCATCTCATATTTTCAATGGCTGCATTTATATATGCTATATTTGTGGGTTTTCAATTGGTTCTGTGGTCTTGATATTTAGATAATAATACATTTATACCCAACTTTTTTTTAATCACTTATGCATTAATATGAAACACTCTTGCAGGCCTTGCTAAGCCAGGTCCAGTTATTGATACATTTTGTTCTGATGAATTGGTTTCGAGATATGTGAAATTGGATGGTGTTGTTACCTTGGTTGACTCCAAGCATGCTATGAGGCACTTAAACGAAGTGAAACCGAGATTTGTTGTAAATGAAGCAGTTGAACAAATCGCTTACGCTGACCGTATTATTATAAACAAGGTGGACTAATGCTTGCAAATATTCTCCTCACTTTCGCTTCCATCTTTTTCTTTTCAATAAAGGGCCTAGGGGCATACTTTTCATTTTCATTCTCTTAAGATCTTTTTCTTTATATATTGGCAGATTGATTTAGTGACTGAAGCTGAACTGGATATATTGACTAAAAGGATCAAGGTATGCTTTTGCAGTGGGCGCTAATATTCTGTAAGCACCTTTCTTCAATAACAAACCAAAAAAAAAAAAAAAGAGAAAGAAAGAGGGTGATCTGGAGTTGGATAAGGAAGTTTCTTTATGTAACTCTAGAGCTAGAATGGTGATGAAAACACATCTCAACTTCCTCTGGTGTTGGTTAGAACACATGATGACTGTGTCTTGCAGACCATAAGTTGGTAGCTGGAATCATGTTAAATGGCTGAAACTTGCATATACATTGCCTATAAACTGAATTAAAAGGAGTAATGGCCATGGCAAAATTCTTTCTTTCCATCCTTTTTTACTCCTAATAGCGTTTGTGGAAGCCAATTGGAGATGGGTTAATTTGAAGTATTATTTCTCACTTTCCCACCACAATGAGAGTTGCCTTGGTTCTTCCAAATAGGAGTTTGGGGACAGAGGTCATTGTTCATTTTGCTTCATATTCTGGTTAGCTGGAGTTTTCTTTGGCTAAGTTAAATGGAGAAAGTGGATAATCAGTATGGTCTGATGGCTAGGCATATTTATCGAAAAAGCACTTAATGAATTTCCTGCCAAGCAAAAGAAGTACTTTTAAGTTTTTAATGATTAAAATTTTTTATATGAGTTCAACTAGCTTTAGATGTCCATAGTTACTCTCTTTTGAAGATTTCCATGTTCTATCTTTGATAGAGCTAAAATCCCAAATCTTAAAACCAAGAGAACGATGAAATGGATAAGTCACCCTGAACACACTGTGAGGAAGGATAACATAGTGATAGATGTACTAGTGCAAGATTCTCTGAGGCACATAAGATCTGTTTTGGGGTGATGCCGGCAGTGAACCAGCTATAGGTACCATGACATGGAACCTAAATTTCTGAAAATTTGTGGAAATTGATGTAGTTGTAAGCTGTGACTTCTCCCTAACTGACGTGTGCATCAAGCATTGTATATTTTCTGCTTCTAGTGTGTTATGTTTTCTTAGAGAAGTTTGAATGGGCTTTGTCTCAGTTTATTATTTTCTAATTATGACTGCACTGGCACTTTCCAGCACATCAATGGGATGGCACAAATCAAGCTAGCTAAATATGGAAGCGTCGACATGGATTTTGTTTTGGGAGTGGGAGGTTATGATCTGGACAGGTAGTTATTTCTACAATTTGGAAAAAAGTGTATATATGACTGGTTGTAAATTAAACGAAAGTTTTGCAGCACAGCATGGTGTCATGTTCTAACCTGTCAGTTACCTCTGCAGAATCGATTCTGAAGTTCATGGAGATGACTCATCCTGTAGTGCACATCAACATGGGCATGGTAATGTGTACAAAACTTCTTTTGCTTTCCTCTTCTCATATCGCGATTAATTCTATGTAGTTTTGTTACGTGTGATAACTGAGTTTCTCAGCATGTGTAGGTAATGCAGAAGAGCACAAAGGGCATCATCACCATCATCATCATGATCATGTGCATGATTCTGCAGTTTCCAGCGTCAGTATTGTTTCTGAGGGTACACTGGATCTTGATGAGGTAAATTTACGTAGCTGTTTTAGATCTTGTTGCTTTAATTTCGAGCACCCATTGGGGTGTATGTGCTATATTTTGATTCAATTGGTTCCCCAGTGAAAAGATGTGCCAATTGGATGTTAGTTTATTCTGTACCCTGGAGGCTTTAATTATGGGAAAGTGAATAATATGGTGGCTAGGAACTGTTTGCGGAAGTCTTGCTCCTCTTTCATTTCAGTGTGATGCATGTATGAGTCTACGAGAAGTATATGCACGCAGTGGTGCGTCTTCTTGTATATTAGTTGTGGTATTGCTGTTGTCAAGGAGTAATATATGAGGGGCATGAGTTTCACTATAAGATATGAAGCCATGATTTTGAATAGTCATTCACTTTGAGAGTATGCACTAGCCCTGAGCTTCTCGTAACCATGGGTGCCATGAGGTGTAGTGCAGTCTGGTCAGCGTATCTGTAATGGTATAGAGGGCCATAGCTTCGAATTTTGTCACCTAGATCTGATGGGCCAAATTGCCAGCCCAGCCCATCGCCATTTGGCAGTGAAAAGCAAACAGTGGGTGCAGTAGGCTTACTAGCTCCAATCCATTGAGAATGCATGACAATAGTGTTTTTTGATGAATTTTCTTGACATGTTGTACCTTTTTTTCTTTTTTCTTTTTGGCTGTGTGACTGCTACTGATACCCGTGTTCACTAGTTTAGCCCCTATGCACTACTGTTAAAATTCCTTGGTGGAAAAATTCTACTGCGGTCGTCAAATGTAGTGAAAGCAGAGAACCTGAAGGAGAAGCATTGTGAGGAGACAAGTGAGACAATAATTTTGAAAGTTTCCGCCTTGGGGTTGGGTAAAAATTTATATTTATACTTCAGCTCTTCCTGATCTATGTAACCTGTCTCCCATTTATGCCCTTTTACTATCTGTGAAGACAAAATGATGAGTTTCAGAGGCGTAAGGGGCATCTCACGTACACTATTTCTAGTTGGGATGAATGAACATTGGCAGCTTGGCTTATGCAAGCACTTTAACGCTTGATGATCTGTTGTTCGGTAAAGTGTGGGTATACTGGTAAAACTAAGAATGTACTTTTACATCTCACGTTTGGTGCTTAAATATGTGAAATTCAAATACTGACCAGTGGTCTTAAATAGGCTGATAAGGCGCGTTTCCTTATCCGTGTCTGAGATAGAATCTTAATTTCTTGGTTTATGACAAGAACTTTGAATTTGTGTAAGTCTATATTTGTCACTGGGCTAGTAATGTGCATGGGAATGTGCATTCTATATGTTCTGTATTCTAGCACTTTCAGTTTACTTTTGCTCAGCTCTGATGATATTTGTTTAAACATGGCTCTTATGTGCAACGTCCATTATTAGGTTGATGATTGGTTTGAGAGACTGATTGAAGAAAAAGGGGAGGACTTGTACAGAATGAAGGGTGTACTGTCTGTGACTGGTTATGAGCAACGATACGT
This sequence comes from Eucalyptus erythrocorys, assembly GCA_014182555.1. NCBI lineage: Eukaryota > Viridiplantae > Streptophyta > Magnoliopsida > Myrtales > Myrtaceae > Eucalyptus > Eucalyptus erythrocorys. The sequence goes on along the minus strand of CM024601.1, from coordinate 7,402,362 downwards.
TTTCCAGGTTCCACCATTTGTATTTATGAACTTCTTTCTAGCCATTTTGGTTCAAATCCTCATCTTATTTTACTTAAAAAATTGCCTCTCCCTTTCAGGGTGTTCATTCAACATTGGATGGCTGTCCGGGAAAAGTATGGGGTCCTGATGAGAAGAGAATAAACAAGCTTGTCTTTATTGGGAGGAACCTCGATGAGACTGCCCTACGAAAGGGCTTCAAGGGGTGTCTTCTATGACCTAACCAATCAAAATAGAATGAGAGTGTCGGGTATGTTGATATATGTTAGAAACGGATTAACTATAACATGATGCCAATAAGTAGGGAAGGACTAAAGAGGGGTTCCTAACAAATGCATAGTGGGAACACTATTGGGATGACAGACTTGGAATACGTGAACTGCTGCTTCTATGTAGCTGTAATATTTTCAAATGACTGGGAGTTGTATTATGACAAAAGAGATGGCTTATTGGCAATACCTGAAATTTTAAGTTGAGTTGTGAGAAATGATCAAGCCTATTCTTCTTGTGAATCCCCATATGCCTGAGTTATCTGATTGTCACTAATTACAAAAAACAGCTTTTGAATTACCCAGAAATCCTTAGCTAGGACCATTGTAGGAATACTCTGAGCTGGTTTTTGTTTTCTGCTGAGTTCGAAAAGAGCGCAATCATTGATCACAAATCTCGGCTTAGACCAATTTATAATCGCAGAAATGATAGAATCATGATAGAGAAACAGAGAAACTCAAGATTTTTATTTGGATAGCGAGAGCGAACTCTGAGTGGTACAAATGGTTCTTAGTACGATCATGCAAAAATCTTCAGGTATTCATCCATGCGGGTGTATTGAACTTCAGGATAAAGCTGGGAAGCTTCTTCTGCATCTTCCCCAATTTCAAAGTTTGTCAAACAGCCTTCATAGAATATGTGGTAGAAATGCCCCACTCCCACTTGCTGCGCATAATCCAATCCTGAAACAGAAGGATAGCTCAATATTATCTAAATATGGTCTACCATAGATCTGAAGCTACTGTGGCAAGTAATTATGTAGCAGGTCACTCCTGATGGCAAATATACAAAAGGGCTTTTATTAGATTTTCCAGTCAGCGTTCAAAAACACGATCACCGTCGCATGACATGTTTATTGTTTAAGTTGTCATTGAACCTAAGGATACGCCAACACTAAATTCTACAAAAGTACATGTCATCTAACGAAACAATAAATCATATAAGCACCTTTCATGGAGGCAAGGAAGTCTTCTGCAGAAATGCTTCTCTTCTCCAGGGTCTTTCCACTGAGCTTCTCCCACATCTCCACCAGTTGTCTTTGGGACAGAATGTTCTCTGGTGGCCTTAGGTAGACTGTCTTGTTCAGTGTTCTCGGATCATCGATCGTTTTAATTGCGTACGTTGCGATATCATCTTCATCGAGAAAAACAGCTGCAACAGTAATGCAGTATTGAACACTTTCATGACTTATCCATATACATATTTGCGCATACTTGTGTCTTAATTACCAAAAAGAAGTGTTGAACTTGGCTAAATGACTTAACCAAGCTAAGGTTGTCAACCTTGATAGATTTTGTGATCACTCGGAACATTTTATGTAGTCGTGATTTAGACTAGACATACAGAGCTAGTGATCGCCCTTCTGATCAAGTGCTTGAGTAATCTAATGAAGATGTTCAAGGATACGACTAGGATGATATTGGTTGATTACGTAAGCTCTTACCTCATTGTTGACATGAGATAAAAACATATTAATATATGACACAATCTCACCTAACAAGATGTTGCTGAAAGATTGAATCCATATATATAATAGAATTTATAGCTCCCTCAAAAGTCCAAACTGACATAGATGGAAGACCTACTTTGACATGAATTGATCATTTCACGTGGTAGCATTTGGGACTTATGTCAGGTTTAGGGGATCGTTGTGTCGAGTAGAGTTCGAACATGAGACTACAGTTTCTTAAGGCCCATGTTCCGATTATTTTACCACTTAGTCAACCCTTTTTTCATAAGTTTATTGAAAATGTTATCATGCTGGTATTCTAGATGGTGAACATGGTTTTCTTTGTCTCTAGTTAGAGGAAATTTGCTCCAACATATCTCCTGATTGGTTGGTTATAAATATGGAAATTATATAATTGTTAGCCACTAATCAGAAGCATGGTTAGAGAAGATCTTTTCTCTAATATATAACCCTTGTTATTATGCCTAAGGTAGGTTTATGCACCTCACATACCTTTGACGTTGCCATCTCCATAGAGATATACGGTGTCTTTTGGAGGAGTGAGACTCGACATTTGGGAGAGATTGCCCACAAAATAACCGGCAAAGCAGTTGGCCGAGATGTATGTGAAGGGGATCTTGGCTTCCTCGATTGCTTTTCTCACCTCCATTTTCTCATCGAACGTGACCCTTCCCGGCTCAATTGCGTGACCCATGAGGGCCGGGTCCATTCCGAACTCTGACGGCAAAAACAGCTGCAAAGAATTGGCAAACATTCAAAATCTCATTAGTATATTTTGCATGACGATTCTTCGACATGATGTCGACGTGACTGTACATTAGCAAAACTGGAAAAAGAAGAAGAAGAAGAAGCTCGGGGGATAGAGAAAGAGATGCGCACACCGTGGTAATGACATAAGATAAATAGCTTTCTTAGCAGAGTCATGTCCGAATTTCAAGAACTAAGAAGATTTGATTGCACAAATTGAGTGAGTTACAGAATCCACTGCTCAAATGGAGAACCGAATGAGAAGATCAACACAATTTAGAGGAGGAAATTTTCGTTTGTCCTAATGCATTTATAATAGAAAATCAGTGACAAGAATTTCTTCACGAATACACTTTCATTGCATTATACGCTCACTCTAACGGAATGTATAATCTATCTTTCTATCTAAAAAAAGTTAGTATAGTTCGAAGATTATAACTTCTCTACTTGAACCTTCCATTTTGCAAACCGCAGGAGAGCGAGTGTTCAGTTCAAGTTCAACCAAAAAGATTATGGCAAAGACAAGATGAATGGACAAGATTTTGAGTCTACACCCGAACATGACTCTGCAGATGCAATTTCTTATTGCATACTGTATTATATAAGACAAGCCGTACTGAAAGCATAAACTAGAAAAAGTAAATCGAGTTTTATGATGAAACAGAAGAAATAAGAAGGATAGGAAAAATTACCTCAAGCAATTGTAAGCATAATAAAATATACAAAATTGTTAACAATTAGGAGAAATCAAGCAAAACTCTCCATAAATTTTTTGGGATAGTGCACGTTTGCCCTTTAACTTTCAAGTGTTAGACGGTAGGTTTTTAGTTTTGTTAGAGCCATAAACCCTGAGTTATTTTTCCGTGTGCATGTGCAACGCACATGTTTGAGGAGTAAAAGTATATTCTCGTATCATTTTTTAAGGAAATTTCTCTTTTACTCTTGATTGCCGCAAAAGAATAAAAATATAGAAAATGAAAGAAAACGAAATCAACTAAAAATAATAGAAACAATAAATAAGGTATTTTAAGAAACAATAAGAGTTTTTCAAAACTTGGTAAATGTAGCAGCTTTAATAAAACTGAATAAGGTATTTTAAGAAAATATCAACCAGATTAAATAAAAAAATGGAAGTGCCTCAATAAGAAAAAAGGTCAATAATAAAAGTTATTAGTCAAAAGGGAAAAAAAGAAATGATGTCCTCAACTCATGATTATCTCAAACTAAGGTGGGTTTTAAAGTATTTTTATTGAGTAATCAATTTTTTGCATCAACATTTAAAACATAAAGAATGTCCAACTTTATTCACTTCACCTTCTTGTTATTGAGCCTTTTTCCTTTATACTTAATTGTGTTACTTTTAATTAATCTTTCTCCATTTTCTTCACTTTTTATAAAAATCAAGGGTGAAAGAGAATTTTCATTAAAAAAAAAAAAGATGAAAGGAAGAATTTACTCCTTGAAAGTCACGTATAATAACGAATTAACGATTTTAATAAAAGAAGAGTTAAGATGATAATGTGTAATGGTTGAAAATTTATGGGTAAATGTATACTATCCTCAAAGTCTTTTTTTTTTTTTTTTTTTGTGGGGTGGGGTGGGGGGGGGGGAGTTTGGTACAATTCTTCTAACGATTAGAACTAGAAATACAACATAAATCATAGCCAAAGTTAGAGTTGAATCTATTACCCCAAAAAAAAAAAAAAAAAAACGACATGAAATATCAACCTGACAAACTAAAAGAAATAAGATAGTATTTATCCCAATTTCCGAACATACTTAAGTTAGAAGAATGCAATTTAAACAAAAAAATCAAAGGCACAACAAGCTAAAAATTTTTATTTAGGAGGGACGAGAAATGAAGAAACTTGTCCTACAGAGACTTCATAGCACAATTCCTTCACATTTATCATTGAATTGGAACTTTGATCGTGAGCATGACAAAACAAGAATAAAACTAGACAAAAATCCAGGTGGTTGTTAGATTAAGCAAACGAAAAGGCGCAATCAGTCATGTGAACATGCGCGGCACGAGTTCTTTTCCGACAGCAACCATCATAATTCGTGGCGGCCCTCCTTTATCTTCAAATTAAATTCTTATCTAAAAAAGAAGTGCACCCACCCACCAATGGGAGTGGTTCAAAAGGCACGCATGTGTATTTTCTGACATTGTCATATCACCAAATTCGACGTGGTCTGCTTAAGACTGTTGGGTTTGGCCCTGTTGGTTCAGTTGCAAGAAATTCTCCACCAAACAAGAGTCGGTGGGCATATCTGGATCATCCTCACCCTTATCAATCATCATGTCTTCCTGTCAGCACCTATTTGCCCCCAAAAGTATGGTCGGTCGAAAAGAGCTTTTTCACATAATCGGCAAAAAATGCAAAGAAAAAAAGTATGGAGGCGGCGGAAAATTACGTTTGGCAAAGGTGTAGCGTGTAATTGTTCATGCGTATGTACCTATTTATTTATTTGTCTATAATATAATATAAGATGGACAATTCAAGCCATGTTTGGCCTTCGGCCTTTTCTGGTTGGAACACTTGCTTGTTCGGACACCAAATTAGGAAATAGCGACATATTGAGGTCGCACGCATCACATGTTTTTTCAAAAAAGTTTCAGAATAACATAACTCAAAGATCAGCAATTTGAGGGTTAATAAAATGAGATGCCGCAACTATTTTAATTTCAAAAGTTTCTCCTAATTCCTAATTTTTGAAAATATATAGACACACACAAAATAGATGAGATGGACCGACATAATAGATGATTATATAATTGTCGACATGAACATAATGTACTATGCTCCAAAACTATGCTAGAAATTTGATTCAAGATTATGTTATATCTGGACAAACTATGTAAACGATTGAATGTGAATATATGTTTGACATTTTATGAATTTGCAACTCTATTCTTTTTTCCAATGACGAAATCCACCTAAATTTAATTTATTTGGAAGCGACTTCTACTTTAATTTTAGGTTCCTCAAAATCTTACTCTTAAATATAAATTATATTTGATTCGAAATATTTTTAACTTTTTATGCCTTTTGTCCAAAGCGAACTTTCGGAAATTTTCAATGGTTCTGTTGAGGTGGAGGGCGACTGGCCGTTCGTTTTCTTAGTCTTTGAATATTTCAAATGACGGAGATGACAAGGCAGCGGGTCAAATTGGTCAATGTTGACTTTAGCCAAGCCGGAACCATCTAGATAAACGGATGACGCCAGGATCAAATAATTAAATGATAATCTAGTAATTGCACAAAGGAGATGGTCTTGTCAATATGAACATATATATATATATATATATATATATAGACACATATATGCTCTTTCCTTATAAGTTAAATAATTATTTAGGTTTTTGCACTAAGTGATGCGAACAATCAATTTTTTCCCTCTTGGACCCTCCAATTGTGATAATCATGTAATGTGCGCATATATACCGTCATTTGCAATACCATGTAATATTCAAATCGGTAATTATAACTTACGCCTCAATGTAATTTATTTTCCTCAAGCGATCTTGTTCACTTTTGATTTGATGGATACTACGAGAGTGAATGATCAAAGCCCTCAAATCAAAAGTAAATAAGATTGGCGGTGCAAAATCTTCTTTTATATTAGCGTTGTATATTCTATTTCTCCTGTTTGAATATCTACATGCTCAAAAAGTACTGCGACATTTCTCCCACTCTTTTGACTTTCTCGACATATTTTGCTATCTACGGTGGGGACATCAGATTGATGTCCAAGTCAAACTTGCGTATAAGGGCTAGAAAGAAAAGAATAAGAAAAATAAGTGAAGAAAGTCCTATTATAAGTTGAAAAATGAGACAAATATTTTTTTTTCCTACTCTTAAGGGTAAAAAGAATATTTCAACAAATACCTCCAGATTTATATGAAAAAAAAAAAAATTTGTTACTCCCTGAGTTATGTTATCAATAATATCTTGAAATATTTTTGTTGCTATCAATAAAATTTTAGACAGATATATATTTTTGTTGTTATGTAAAATTTTGATTTCTTTTTCAAGACACAGATTCCCTATCTCGATTATTCCGAAGATAGATCTTAGATCAATTATTTTACATCTAGTAGCATGAGAAGTTGTATTACTAGGCACACCATAGATATAGTGGCTCGGCTTGGGCGAAGGTCCCTTTTCTGGTAACTGGAAGCCAAAAGCACACCTTTGAGATAAGGGTTGAGAGGACAACCTCTTCCTAACCACAAATCAAGTGGTAAAGAAGTTTTGGTCCACATATGAAGAATGCGCTCAATGTGGGCCTTTCTATGATGGTCCAGTCGAGACGCTTAAAACTACAACCTGATATACGAGCAAGAGTTGATAACCTCTTAACCCGATATTTCAAGTGTATTGCCATAGCACCCCAAGGGTGATGGTCATTGAGTAGAGATCGAATCGAGATAGGACTTAAGTCCACACTCCAATTTGACACTCTACCCTAAACCGTTTTGCAAACTCAGCTGAACCACTCTCCGAAATGAGGGATTTCTGATATGAAATAGAAATACCCAAATTTTGGAGGGATTCTTCATATACTTTGGCTACGTACTTGCTCTGAAATTGAGCATATCTTATAAGTGCATAATACTCTCTAAAACCCTAAGAAGAACTTCGAACCGAACAGAATGAAAGAAATAAGTGCACAGTAGCAACTCAATAAAGACCGCTCTAAAAAAGAGAAAAAAATGAGTTTGCGTCACGCTGATTACCTTGACATTTCCGGCTTCTTTGATGGCCTCCACGAGCTTGAGCTGCATCAGGATGTTGTGGCTCCGGAAGTGGACCCCCGACATGGCACAGACGATGACGTCGACCCGCCTCACGGCGTCGACGAGGCTCCTCAGGTCTGAGAACGAGGCCTCGACGAGTTGGGCGCCACGCCTCTTGAAGTGCAGTAGCGTCTGGAGCTTCTCGATGTCGAGGCCAGTCTCCGGACGCTGGAGGACGTACGTGGGGTGGCCCTGGTCCAGGCTCGCCTGCACGAGCCTCCGCCCGATGTAGCCAGTGCCGCCGACGACGAGGACCTTGCTCTTCGCCATGTGATGTGAGGATCACGGGAGAGCTTATGTTACTTCTGTGAGGTGATGAATAGAGCAACGGGAGGATCTATATATAGACAGACAGAGAAAGGTTTCGTGCGGCAGTTTGAATCTTGCGACTTAATCTTGAGTTGGTACGGCATCAAATGCTTTGGGAATGAGACTGCGTCAAGAACTCTTTTTCCTCCCCTTTCATTTCATTATTTGCGTCTTGATCTACGTAATAATGATGTCTGCCTTTACACCGGTTGACTGGTCAGGGTTTAAGCTAAATATAGCAGATCAGATCATGTATTAGAATAGCAATAATGCCAATTACCTTATCCGATTTGCTATTATTGGAGCCTTAAAGCCGTCCCTTTTTTTTTCACCGCTTTCCAGCTTCTTTCTTTGAGCCTGATTACTGGGTGATTTTAAGGTGAAGAGTACCCAATGACCGAAAAACCCTTTTCCTAGGAAGTTTTATAAAGAATCCTCGTCGTAGAATAGTCAGCATGCAGAGGCAGGACAACCGGAGTGGTTGGCTTAGTTGCAAAGGGTTTATTTGTTTATCAAGAGATCACGGGCTGGATTCACTTCATGGGAGAATCAATGGAATAGTGGTTGTGGGCTCTCTGACCTCGGAGTTCTAGATCGCAGGTGGTGCAGAGTACTTATCTGTGAAGCACGGATACGTTGCCGAAGCTTACACATTCTTGATACATTGACATGTGTGTCCGGTAGGGAAAATCGTTGCAGAATATGATGGAAGGTGAAGGCGAGGGCGATGGAGTAGAGGCAAGGCCTGGAGTGAGGCAAGGAACGGCTAGAGGAAGAAAAAATGAGGAAATAAAAAAAAAGGGACGTAAAAAAACTAAAAATAAAAATGGGATTTTGATGGGACCTCGGCGTGATTTTTTTTCCTTTTGCAAGATGGGTGGATAAGTGGGCGACTTGAATCTTTAACGAAGGAAGTGAAGTCTGACAGGTGTTTTCTTGTTTTTTTTTTTTTTTCGGGAGGGGGAAGGGGGGAAGAACTGAGCGAAAGAAATAAGAAAGTGAAATAAATTTGGGCATGGGGGCTGGGGTGTACCTCCCGAGGATTTGCATTTTTTTAACAGAAAAATATATAAAAGAGGTTACAAAGTGATTTTAGAAAATAAAAAAACTAATGTTGAATAATGATAAATTTTGATATTGTAGAAGGTTATAAATTAATTTAAATAAGTTAATTATAATTTCTCGTTAGTCATTAATTTCATTAATAACTTTTGTTATAGTTAGAAACATGTTCCCAAATATAAATACACATTAATTAGGAATATATCTTTCGAATTTCCTATGAACAAATTTATTAATATCATTATTCATTGTATGCTCTTTCATTATAATATATTTAATTATGAATTTGAATGAAATTAATTAAAAATAAAATTATTCATTTAATATACAATGTATTTCAACACGTCGGAATTTTTATTTTTAAGAATGACGTGTCAAAGTGTCGCGTGTCCATATCGCGTGTCGATACTACTTAGGTACTTATTATTTGAGTCGAATATTCATTGGTGGGTGTGGAATCCTTATGATAATACTCATGGAAGATCGCCGGCATTTGTCGCCCCTCCCCGCCCCGATAATAACTAAAGAAAAAGCATGCGAAGGCCGGCAATTTCAGCACTTTCGATCGTTGCTCGAGCATGACCTCCGACGTTTGCAAATTTTTATTTCCGGCCGGTTTTATTTGACAATGAAAGTATGAGTTTTTCAATGCAATAACGATAGACGGGCCTCCCCAGCTCGAAATCAGATTCAACCTAGGAAGGAGTAAAGTCAGTAGATGTATTTAAAAAAATGGTGTAACAGGAGCCACACCTTCCGATAGGTCTGTCGGCTTCCACCAAAGATTTCCTTGACGATTGGTGTGTGAACGACCGTGCCGACAATTTTTTAAAGAAAACCTTTGATCGCGAAAGTCAATTACCGCAACTCTATGACCAACAGGAGATTAATGATCTGTTTGTCGGACCGAAAACGTATCATTCTAAATAATATTTTTCAGTAAGTCGCTATGGAAACGTGAAAAAGACCCAAAAAGTATTTTTTATTATTTAGTAAGTAAAATATGATGAGGAAAATAATCAAAAATTCGTATTTCTTAGTTTCTTTTAATTTTATTTATTCTTTTCTTTTATGTTTCTTTTTCCTTGGCTGGTTGCTGCCATAGTGATGATTGCGAGTTCAAGCCTTGTCGGATCGACAAGCTCGAAGTTTGCCAAGCTTGAGCTCACCTATAGTTGGCATTGGTTGTAGCCACAACCAACCAACGTAGAAGTAAAGAAAAGAAAAATAAAAGGAATGAATATATTAAATTAAAAATAATTTAAAAATTGAAAAAAATTAAAAATTTGAATTTAAAAAGATTTTCATAAAAAACAAACGTTTTATTAACCAAGGATCCAAACCTGAGCACTGAGGACTCGCGCATGGCCTTTGTGGACTTGCGCCTAAGGGTCATGACCAAAGCTTGAGTGTCGGGGACCCGAGCACGACCTTTGTGGACCTAAGCTCGGGTGTTAAAGCATTGGGTATGGGTACCGATGTTTGGGCTCGGCCTCAATGGACTTGGGCATGGACGCCGAGGCCTAGGCTTGAGCCCAGCCTCGATGGACCCAAGCCTGACTACTAGAGACCAGTTGAGGTGTCCATACCCAGGCGCAGAGTTCAAGTCCAAACGTATTTAGTCATATTTTGGAAAAATATTTTCCAATTGTTTCAAATAGAAAATCATCTTCTTGAAATTTAATTTTTTGTAGGAAAATATTTTACGTTGACTCATTTTCTTTAAGAGAACCAAACACCAAAAAATGAAGAAAATATTTTTCATGAAATAAATGGACCCTAAGAGTACATTGAAGTATATTAGGTTAAACCATAGTTTTGATCACGAAGAGACACCGGACTGAATCTTTTATAATTAATAAGTAAAAATCTAGATCCATGTGTTTTCTTAGTCCTATCATGCGCAGAGATTTTCAGGTATTTGGCCATGCGGGGGCGTTGAACTTCCGGCCTAAGCTGGGAAGCTTCTTCTCCATCTTCCCCGATTTCAAAGTTGCATTAATTAGTCTCCGTAGACTGTGGTAGAGTCTATTGGGTTGCAAATGAGTCATGCTCCTCGTGCTCGACTTTTTCCCTTCTTCGAGATGTACTCGAGATCGGCTCGATTTCTTTGAGCTCCACTTGATTTCAAGCAGCTCGAGTAACTTGTCGAGCTGAGTTCCAGCCTAACAAAGTTCGATTCGATCGGCTTGCAACCTTAATCGAGTGTTTCCATATGTCCGTGCGTCTGTGTTGGACCATCTATCACTAAAACCAAACAGAAAGAGGGAGCGCAAGTATTGCGAGCCAAGTCCGATTCAAGCGAGATTACCATTGTGGCCGGCAATTGGCCACGAAGGAGGAAGAAGTGAAAAGAAAAATGATAAAAAGAAAGAAAAATAAGAAAAATATAATAAAAGTATTAAAATATTAAAAGAAATAAAAAAAATTAGAGTCCTACCAAATGCATTTTTATTTCGAGAATAAAAATTTTGAGCAGCTTACCAAATACCTTTACAAAATGAGAAATTATTCTTATGAATAGAATAAAAAAAAAAATCATTTCTAAGCAAAACTTGTTCTTGGAAATAGAATGATTATCAACTATGCTCTAAAAGAACAAAAAAAAATAATAAAGAAACAGAAATATTACCAAAAGGGTCCCTTTTGTGATGACATATTAGGAATACACAAATTGCTTCTTCTTTGTAACTGGAATGTTCTCAAATGACTGGGAGTAATATTATGAAACAGAAGAGTGCCTATTGGCAATATCTGAATTTCTATGTCGAGTCACAAGCCTGAGTTATCTTATTTTCACTAATTACAAGAAACAGCTTTTGAATTCCCTAGAAAACCTTGGCTTGAACCATTGTAGGAATGCTCTGAGATGGTCTTTCTTTTCTCCTGAGACTGAAAAGAGCACGATCATCAATGTCAAATCTTCTTCTTAGTACGATCATGCATAAATCTTCAGGTATTCATCCATGCGGGTATATTTAACTTCAGGATAAAGCTGGGAAGCTTCTTCTCCATCTTCGCCAATTTCAAAGTTTGTCAAGCAGCCTTCATAGAATATGTGGTAGAAATGCCCCACTCCCACTTGCGATGCATAGCCCAATCCTGAAACAAAAGGATAGATTAAAACTATCTATATGTGATCTACTATAGATCTGAAGTTAATGTAGTAAAAATTTATGTAATAGGTCACTCTTGAATTACCAAAGGGTGTTTATCAGGTTCTCCGTCAGCATTAAGAAGCATAATCACCATCGCTTGACATGGTCATTGAACTTAAAAATATTTAAAGGTGATTGATTCCTAATCCAGTCTAATTTTAAGATGAAATCAGGAATCAGGAGGGTCAGTTCTCAAAATTGAGAACTGAGAAACGGACCGATCCGGTGAAGCGGTCAAATTTTAAAGATTGAAAGGAGGGACGTGTTTAACAAAAACATATAGAGCAGAGAGTAGCGTGGCCCACCTCTATTGGACGTGTCTCTCTATTGCGTTTATTTTACTTCCTAACGAGTCTCCATGGCATCGAACGCATTTACTTTTGTTCAGTCTCTCTCTCTCTCTCTCTCTCTCTCTCTCTCCAAGTCAATCTCTCCTGTCCCATCTCCATCAGGCCGCTGTTCTTTAAAGATTTTTAAGAAACAAGAATAAAAAAAGTCGGTTCGGTCCGGTCCAAGCAATTCCACCCTTGGAACTCGACATCAGACCAAAAATTATGGATTCCGTTCCCGGGAACCGGACCGACCCCTTCGAGAACCGCCCAAAATCGGCTGGTCCAGCCAGTCTGGGCGGTTCCCGTCTAGGTGGTATTTGTTGCTCAGCCTAAGGATATTCCAACACTAAATTCTTCGGAAGGCGTGAAATTTTCTTAAGATTACGTAAAAATAGATGTCATCTAACAAATTAATTAATTAGGTAAGTACCTTTCATGGAGGCAAGGAAGTCTTCTGCAGAAATGCTTCTCTTCTCCAGGGTCCTTCCACTGACCTTCTCCCACAGCTCCACCAGTTGTCTTTGGGACAGAATGTTCTCTGGTGGCCTCAGGTACACAGTCTTGTTCAGTGTTCTCGGATCATCAATCGTTTTTATTGCGTACGTTGCGATATCATCTTCATCGACAAAGATAGCTGCAACAATAATGCGGTATCAAAACACCTTGACGACTTATCCATATACATATTCATGCATACTTGTGTCTTAACTGGGACAAAAAGTGTTGCTCTTTGATTAGTCGGTAGTGACAAAGTCATAATTCTAGGAGGTCAGTTGCTATAACAAGTTGAACTTGGCTAAATGACTCAACTAAGCCAAGGTCTCGACCTTGATAGATTTTATGAGCAGTCAAAAATATAACTCCTGATATGACACAATCTCACCTAGCAAGACATTGCAGATTGATTGAATCCATTCATAGAATACAAGTCATAATTCCCTCACGCTCCCAACCGACATAAAATATTGATCTACTTGTTAAAATATGATCCCACATATTTTGAAGAAGTTGAAAATAGAGGTGGAGAAGCAGCGCACGTCAGTGTTTAGAAGAATCCAAGAAACGAATCCTTGATCAAGTGACTTGGCTAAAAGTCAGAGTGAGTGTGGATTAAACGGAGAACACGTATCCTGTGCATTTACCACTCTTGCAAGAGTATGTCGGGGGAGAAAGTCTATAAATAGGCACATCCCCTCCCTAGTTGTAATACTGGCGCAGAGAGACTTGCTAGTGTAAGGTAAGTGTGTGGGAAGCGCCGGATTTTCTCAACACATGGCATTAGAGCAAGGTCACCCACTCCACACTTCTTTGATATGAATTGATCATTTCACATGTTAGCATTTGGGAACCGCATTGGATTAGGGCATTGTTGTGCCGAGAATTTTACATGAGGCCTAAGGTTTCCTGAGGCTCAGATTCCAATTTGTTTATCACTTTGTCAACTCTTTTTTCATAAGTTTACCAAAATTGTTACCGGGTTTACATCGTTAATGGGAAACAAGTTTTTGTCAGTGTCTAGTTGGAGAAAACTTGCTTCAACCAATCTCCTGATTGGTGGATTTCAAATACGGCACCGTGCGGTTGAAACCCATCAATCAAAGGCATGATTATAGGAAATTTCCTATGATTAGGGACGGAGGAAAGTATAATCCTCATCGTTATTCCTAAACTAGGTCTACGCATCTCACATACCTTTTGCGTTGCCATCTCCATAAAGATATACGGTTTCTTTTGGTGGGGTGAGAGTTGATAGTTGACAGAGACCGCCCACAAAATAACCAGCGTAGCAGTTGGCCGAGATGTATGTGTGAGGGATTTCAGCCTCTTCAATTGCTTTTCTCACCTCCATCTTCTCATCGAAAGAGACCCTTCCTGGTTCAAGCGCATGGCCCATGCGGGATGGGTCTATCCCGAACTCCGACGGCAAGAACCGCTGCATAAATTTAAAACAACTGAAGACATCTTTAGCATTTGACGCGCGGCGATTTTTAACATGATGCGGATGTGACGACGATGCATTAGCAAAACGAAAAAAGATGTGGGAACCGAGAGAGAGAGAGAGATGCACCCATCACGACAATGACGCGAGAGAAATAGCTTTCTTAACAATGTGGCGTTAACAATTTAGGTAATACAAGGATTTTATTGCACAAATTTGAACAAGTTAGAGAATCAATCGCTCAAAATAGAGAATAAAAAGATCAAAACAAGTAAGAGGAGGGAATCTCCGTTTATCCTGATGCATTTGTGGGAGAATATCTACTTAAAAACACTTTGATTGCATTTCTCATCGCTTAAATTTACAATGTTAAACCAATACCACACTCATCAATGCATAATTTACTTCTTAGGATCGTTCACAGTCATAATGTCTTAATTAGTTTTTTTAACATAATTTCTAATTTCTTCAACTTTTGTGATTTGCTCGCACATATGGATGTATTATCTTTTATTTATCTAAAAACTAAAGTTCAGGTTGAAAATTAAAAGTCTAAAGACAGCAGTGCACATCGGATCAAATTTTAGAGATTATTTGTGTCATTTTCATTTATACGTACTAATGGATAATATAATGGAGGGTTGACTACTATAATAAAATGAGAATTCAGATTGTAGGATTGGAAATTAATATGAGTGAACGTCTACTATCCCAAAGAATCTGGGAAATTTCGTGTAATATCCCCTATCAATTATAATTAGAAGCATAATATAAATCACAGCCAAAGTTGGAGTTGAATCTATAACTAAAAAAGTCACATGCAATATTACAGATGATATCCAACTGTCAGACTAAAAGGACTATAAGAACAGGACTATCACTAAAGTTAGAAGCATGCAATTTAAATAAGAAATTAATGGTACTACAAACTAGAAGTTTTTATTTAAGAGAAACAAGAAAAGAAGAGACTTGTTCTACATAAATTCCATATAACAAAAATTCCATACCTTGATCATAAGCATGACAAAACAACACTAGAATTGCACAAAGATTCAAAACGTTTTTAGATTGAGCAACAATCAGGGCGCAATCTGTCGAGTGAATATGCATTAACGTAGTAAAAAGAGCACAAAGACACGTTTATCTATTTCTAGCATTATTATTTTAATCAATCAATCTGCTATCGTCTGCTTGAAAATCTGTATCATTATCACCACTTAAGATAATCTCTCCTTTTTGCATATCCGCCATTAAAATATGGTCGGTGGAACAAGCTTTTCAATATCACCGATAATCTTCCCACCCCCCCCCACCAAAAGGCCCTTTAGACCGATGCCCTAGCCTTGGGCTCTGCTGAAACTATACCAGTTATGATAAAAATAAAAATTTCATTTTCGACCAGCCAAAAAAAAAAAAAATCATCGATAACTTTAAAAATTGTTCACGCATATGTACCTATCGGTTCATCTGCCTATTATTATAACATAATATGAATAATTAAACACATAATTCGCATGTTTGGCCGTTTGGTTGGAACGACTGTTGTTCGGACGAATAAATCAGGTCACTAGCGGTACAGATATGCATCACTATCACCATTTAATGTAATGTCTCCATCTTGCATATCTGCCATTAAGATATGGTCAGTGGGACAAGCTCTTCAACATCATAGATAATCTGAAAAATTGCTCACCGACACGTTCCTATCTGTTCATCTGCCTATCATTGTAACATAAGATGAATAATTAAACACATAATTCACAAGACTCGTTTGGCCTTTTGGTTGGAACAATTGTTTGTTCGGACGATCAAATCAGGTCATTAGCGACACATATATGCAGCGTTACATGTCTGTAATATGGAAAAATCATAACAACAATACTTCAAATTGTGCGGGTAATACGATGGGTCAAGTTGGTCGATTTTGGCTTTAGCGTGACTTGTGTTGTAGCTGGAATAGTTTTATATTTTGCTCTTTGTTGCGGTAGCTGAGGAGTTGTTAGTCAAACCGGCTTGAACCATCTAGATGGATGTATGAGGCCAGGAACAAATCATTAAATCATCACCTACTAATTTTTTTCGAGGAGATGGTCTTCTATATGTATATAATTTTCCAACGATGGAGGAGGCCCTAGTATAGAAAAGGTTACGCCATCGGATACGACGTAAAACGTGATCACACTATTTTCTACTGCCTGATTAATCTGATATAGTGAGAGTGAGTTTAGATAAACAGTTCTCTAGGTTTTCCATTAGGTAGTGTGTAAAATTAAATATAATAAGAACTAGATCTATTTACGAATGTATAGACGTGCGCCCATTATTTTGAACGAATCAAGCGCTTGGCCCCTATAATTGTGATTATCAAATTATGCACGCAATTGTACCATAATTTGCATAATTCAAATGAGTAATTATAACTTACACCATCATGAGTAATTTTTCTTTTCACTCGTAATTTTAATTCAAATGAGTTATTATAACTTACCCCATCAACATAATTATAACTTTACTTCGAGAGTGCTTGCTCCATTTTTCCTGTTCGAGTACATATACGCTCAAAAAGACTGCAAAAGATCTCATCCTCTTTTGACTTTCGCTCTACGCTAAGAACGTTAGATTGATGTCCATGTCAAGCATGCACCTAGAAAAATAAGAAGAGGGAATGGATTTCATCTAGAGAAATAACTGACAAAAGGTTCTATCCCGGGTTGCAAATTGGTAAATTTTTTTCTTTTTTATCTTCACAAATATTTCGAGATTTATGCTACGCGAAAGAAATTAGTAAATAGTAAAAAGTCAACAAGGGCTGCTCTAAAAAGAGGGAATGGATTTCACGTGAGTTGAATTACCTTAACATTCCCAGCTTCCTTGATAGCCTCCACGAGCTTGAGCTGCAGCAGGAGGTTGTGGCTCCGGAAGTGGACGCCCGACATGGCAGAGATGACGACGTCAACCTGCCTCACGGCGTCGACGAGGGTGCTTGGGTCTGAGAACGAGCCCTGGATGAGGTGGGCGCCGCTCCTCTTGAAGGACAGCAGCATCTGGAGCTTGTCGATGTCGAGGCCGATCTCGGGCCGCTGGAGGATGTACGTGGGGTGTCCCTGGTCCAGGCTTGCCCGCACGAGCCTCCGCCCCATGTAGCCGGTGCCGCCTACGATGAGGACCTTGCTCTTCGCCATGTGATGGGAGGTGGGAGAGCTATCCTAGTTCTTTGAGTTGATGAATAGAGAGAGAGAGAGAGAGAGAGAGAGAGAGAGAGAGAGAGAGAGAGGTTTTTCCTTCCCTTTTATTACATGGATTGTGTGTATATATTTATGTTAATGATATTATTATTCATATGTGACTACATTTGGACCATCTCATTTAAAAACAAACAACAAGAGGGAGTGCGATTATATCGAGCCAAGTCGAATTCAGTCAAGTGAGAAAAATCAAGAATGTTGGCTTTTATATGCTTAGGGTGTGTTAGGCAACTTACCAAATAGTAACAATTTTTGTTCTTTTGTTCCAAAGAGTAGATTTGGAACAAAAATTCATTTGGTAAAATTTTTATCTCCGAGAATAAATTTCTATTTTTTTATTAGAAGTAGATTTGAAACAGAATCGAGAAGTACAAAAAATTTGATTCTTTGTTCTCAGAAATAATTTCATAATCAAGCCAATCCATTTATTTTCTTTTTTTTTCTTCCTGTTCTTCTTCCCTCTCTTCTCTTCTTCAACCGCCGCTATTGCTGCCGTCGCTAGTAGCCGGTGACTAGTCCGATGAGGTCCGGCGAGCTCGTTGGTAGGCTAGCCAAGCCACCGATGAGACTCAATCAAGCCAAAGTTGGGCCAGGCTTGACCTTGCCTAGATCTAGCGAGGTCGCTCGCCTAGCCAAGGCTCGGCCAATGAGGTGCGGTCTTGGCAAGGGCCGACGACGCTCTAGCAAGGTCGCCGGCCCTCATCTGGTTAGTTGTCGGTCATTCCAAGGTCAGCAACTAGCAACCCTTAAAGAAGAAGAGGAGAAAGGAAAGAAAAGAAGAAAAGAAAAAAAGGAAAAAAAAATGAAATAAAATAAAATTTATAAAAAAAAATTAGAAGAAAATGATTTGAAGTAAAAAATTTGAAAACAAAGATTAAGTGTAATTTTATTTCGGGAATTGAAATTTTATACAATTACCAAATGATTTAAAATGTTTAAAAATCGTTCTCGAAAATAGAATAAAAAAGAATAATTTTTTATCAGAAATTATTTCCAAAATAAAAGTGTTACAAAATGCTCCCTTAAAATCCAACCGAGCTTGACTATGTCCAGTTTTGTTTTGAGTTAAGTTTGAAGAAAAAAAATGCCGATCAAGTTTGAGTCAAACTTCAAGCTTTGAGATTGCAAGTGGAGCCAAGTTCGACTCAACTCGATTGCACCCCTAGATTTAGCACAACTAGATAAGGCTTTTTTAAAGAAAAAAAAAGATTACGAATTTAAATTGTAACATTTAAGTAAGATTTTATATGTTTGGTCTTGAAGTTACGCGTTAACACTCACAAGCAAATAATTGGAAGCAAGAACTTTTAATGATTTCGTTTTATTGGATTTGAGTTGATGGGTTTTGGTGATAATGACACCATTAACAATCATTAGTCCTTTATGACAAGTACCCAACAACAAAGAGACGTAAAATAAAACTGAGGACCACCCTTTTATGGCCACGTCGACTGGATTCATGGCGCCGGACAAGTCTCTTCATGTCCGAGAATGACAGATGTTACACGTGCTTTGCTCTAGCAAAGATTCCCAGTGCTTTTGTCGTTTCAAATTTTGGGCCAAAATAGCGGCAACCATCGTTTGATTTCATCCCAATTTTTTTTTTTTTTTTTTTTTTTTTTTTTTGGGGTCATGATCCCATCCCAAAATTAGCACCACAGCTATTCGTTTGTCACTAGGGTAGTTCTCTCGGCCAGCTTTTCATAGTTTTGGAAATGGCCTTTTTAATTAAAAGGGGATTATTTTAAAAGCTGAAGCTTTTTTCTCTTCTCCGTGGCCAAGCCCTTTTATTTCCCTATATCGCCCCAGGGTTGGTTACCTGGGGATCGACATTGCAGGGATCCAAGGGGGGTCCCTACCCAGCCCTTTTGGGTCTGGGTTGTGGCGAGAGAGTCCAACGGGCCGGAATCTTTTTTCGAGACCCGAATCCCGGCTTCTATCCTGTCTATTCTGGGATGTCAAAGCCTTTTAAGGACTTGCTTAGGTCCAGCCCGGCCAATAAGTTAAATTTAGGAAAAAAGGAACAAAAAGTTAAAAAGTAAAAAGGGAGAAAGAAGTGCAGTTGCTTCGGGAATGTTTTAGAGGGAGTGAAAAAGTGAGCCCAAGGGGAGAAAAAAAATAGAGAGAGGGGCCAAGAGAGAGAAAAAGGGAGCGGGAAACAGAGAGCGCTCGAAGAGAGCGTAGAGAAGAAGAAGAAAAGGGCCGAATCTTTGTGACCCAAATTCGAAGGTCAACGTTGACGAGATTGTCTCAAATTTAAGTATATTATTAGTAAGACCAAGAGTTACGAGTTAATCAGTTTCATTTATTGAGAACAGCGTTAGTGTTTTTTTACTCCAAATTTGTTTTTCCACATATATAATGAGAAAATATAGTTATAATATTGATGATGAGCCTTTAGTGTGTGACTAGAGGATAATATTTTGTGTATCATGCTATTCTTGATAATTAGTAGATGTTTTCGAGCAGTTCGTAATTTTTCTAGCATTAAATTTTCCACGTTAAATTCTTGATGTCATTATTTACTTTATCTACTTATCATTTCATTATAAGGTTATGTATTGTTAGTTGTTGCCGTGGGTTAAGAGAATTTTGGTTGATTTAGCTTCTAGGGAGAAATTGATCCTAGATTGGGTTTGGTTTCGTGGTTGAATTGTTGCCTTGGATTCTCCCTGACAATAGTAACATCCAAATGAAATTTTTAACAGTTGTAGGGAACATTGAAAATTTCTACTTGTAAACTCGTTCTCACAAGCAAATAAGTGCCTTCCATGGAGGCAAACAAGTCTAGTCTCTGGGAGAGAATGTTCTCTGGTGGCTTTGTGCATAGCGTTTCGTTCAGTGCCCTCGGAGCATTAATTGATCATTTTTACCGTGCACATTGCTACATCGTCTTCGCTGATATTAACATATCTACCTGTCCTTCATTACCACTTCTAATGACTAATTTTTCGACGTCGAGACTTTCCGATGTCCACTCCCGTAAAACCGTTAAATTAACCGCCGAATTGGGGAGGCGAGGTTCAAATTTAAATTGCAGAGCCAGGTGTCCGGCTTAACCTGGTTGGGTATTTGGCCATTACTGGGCCGGGTACCCGAACCTAGTGTTAGACAGGGTCTACTCTTCTTTAGCCCTTGTCAACTCGCACAAAGTTGCATACAACATATCCAAATAATTTGTAATAACTACAGATATACACAAGTGTGTTTTCGAGTTTTCAAATTTAAATTAGGGTCTAACAACAACGAGTGTAACAAAGTTAGGCTGTGACAGCTTTGTTGATCCTCCACACAGGCCAAGTCAGTGGCTCCGGCCTAGCCATCTGCATCCAGGGTTTGATTAGCTGTTGATACTCATTTGGCTGGAACAAGTTTTGTTCAAAGACAAATTTGACGGGAAAGCCGTTGAATGCAGTCGTCATAGACTCAATCTATGTATACCAACGTCATCATAACCATTTGTCATATGGGTCTTTATCGAGACGCCTGCTCAATCGATGACTATGATAATGTCGATCTATATGAATTCACCATTCAATAATATTATATTCG
Source organism: Eucalyptus erythrocorys (assembly GCA_014182555.1). NCBI lineage: Eukaryota > Viridiplantae > Streptophyta > Magnoliopsida > Myrtales > Myrtaceae > Eucalyptus > Eucalyptus erythrocorys. The sequence continues at coordinate 7,381,455 of CM024601.1, read as the reverse complement.
AATTCAATGACATTTTTTCCCTTCCTATTTAGCCTCAGCTTCATTCAAAGCTCAAATTAAAATTATCATAAGCCAATTCTGTATTTGGCTGTGTGGGTGTACTTAAATAACCTGAATGTTCTTTTACATCTAATTGGCGGTGCTCAAACATCTGAAAATTTTTAAGTGATGGCTAGTGACCTTTAAAAAGTTGACAGGGATTGTTTTCTCGTCCGTGCTCTGAGATAGAATCTTAATACTCTTGGATTAACATGAGGCCTTGGAATTTGCATAAATCTTCGTATTCGTCACTAATCAGCAACTTGCACGCGAATTTGGGTCCCGTATCTTGTCTGCAATTTAGCACTTGCAGTTTGCTTTTGCTCAACTCTGACGATATCAGTTTAGACATTTCTCCCATGTGCAATGTCCATGAATAAGGTCCATGATTGGTTAGAGAGACTGCTTGAAGAAAAGGGGGAGGACTTGTGCCGAATGAAGGGTGTATTGTCTGCGATCGGTATACGAACTTCTTTCCAGCCATTTCGGTTTAGATCCTCACGTTGTTTTACTTGAGAAAACGCCTCTCTTTCTGGGGGTTGATTTGCCGCTGGATGGCTGTCCGGGAAAGTATGGGGTCCTGATTAGAAGAGGATGAACGAGCTCGTCTTGATAGGGAGGAACCTCCATGAAACTGCTCTACCAAAAGGCATCAAGGGGGTGTCTTGTATGGCCCAACCAAAACAAAAGAGAAGGAAAGAAAATGTCGGGTATGTCGATATATGCACGGATTGATTATAACAAATAATTAGGGAAGGCCGAATGAGGGCTGCCTAACAAATGCATAGTGGGAATATTATTGTGATGACAGACTAGGAATACATGAAATGCAGCTACTGTAGCTGGAATATTCTCAGACACTGGGAGGAATATCATGAAACAAAGGATTCCCTATTGGCAATACCTGAACGATCAAGTCGATTTATGAGAAAAGCGCAAGCCTGTTCTTGTATATCTCCATCTGCCTGAGTAACTCAATTCGTTCAAATACTTTTTTGAACGATCATACATAAATCTTCAGCTATTCACCCATGCGGGCGTATTGAACTTCTAAATAAAGCTGGGAAGCTTCTTCTCCATCTTCCCCAATTTCAAAGTTTGTCAGGCAGCCTTCACAGAATATGTGGTAAAAATGCCCCACTCCCACTTGCTGCGCATGCACGTTATACAATATATCTGAAGCTTTTGTAGTGAGTAATTAGGTCACTCTTGATAAGGAAGATACAAAAGGGTTTCATCAAGTTCTCAGTCAGCATTCAAAGAAAAGACCACCTTTGCATCACACGTTTATTGTTTGAAATACTCGGTGAACCTAAGGATATTCCGACATTTAATTCTTCAGAAGTGGTGGATAAATAAAAAAACTATGCGTGTTTCGTTTAAGTGACTATATCTTATAGTTAGGTAAGAGTACATTTCACCTAAATGGGAAAAATAAAGATAGGTAAAGGCCTTTCTTGGAGGCAAGGAAGTCTTCTGCAGAAATGCTTGTCTTCTCCAGGGTCCTTCCACTGAACTTCTCCCACATCTCTACCGGTTGTCTTTGGGACAGAATGTTCTCTGGTGGCCTCAAGTACACCGTTTTGATCAGTATTCTCGGATTCAATCGTTTTAATTGTAAACGTTGCACTATCATCTTCTTCAAGAAAAACAGCTGCAAGAATAACGCAGTATCAGACACTTTCATGAGTTGCCAAATGGAAATTCATACGCACTCGTGACTTAAATTATAACAAAAAGTGTTGAAAATGACTCAACCAAGCTAAGGTCTCGACCTCGATAGATTTTATATTCGTGAAGTCCAGATTTAGACTAATAATATGGAGCTAGTGATCACCCTTTTGATTAGATATACGTGTGATCTAATGATGTTTAAGGATACAACTTTAAATATACTCATTGATTGACTAAGCTCTTGCCCGATTGTTGACATGAGATGAATATTTAAAATAGGACACAATCTCACCTAACAAGAAACTGTTGAATAATTAAAGTAAAAGCTCCCTCACACTCCAAACTCAAATTGAAGAACGACCTTCTTCGACATAATTTGATTATTTAACATGTCTGCATTCGGGACCCACGTCGGGATTAGGGGTCGGTAGTCTCGAGAAGAAATGGAACATGAGAGTTACGGTTTCTTTAAAGCACAGGTTCTCCCTTGTTTTACCACTCAATCAAACTCTTTTTCCTAAGTCCACGAAGAATGTTACCCGCATCCATGTTGTAGATGGGGAACGTTCTTTTCCTCCATTGTAACTTGCTCCTAACGAATCTCCTGAATGGTGGGTTACAAACGTAAATATCTTCCATTTTTATTTTACCTATATGTGCGACCGGGTCTTGTAACTTATCGTAGGCATAATTAGAGGAAGTTTTCTTCCAATTAAAAATGCAGGAAAATATGACCCTTCTTATCATGCCAGAACTAGGTTCATTCACCTCACATACCTTTGACGTTGCCATCTCTGTAGCGATAAACAATGTCCTATGGAGGAGTGAGATTCGATAGCTGAGAGAGAGAGCCCACAAAATACCAGCCAAAGTGGTTGGCCGAGATATATTTTGAAGGGACTTCAGCTTCCTCGATTGCTTCTCTCACCTCCGTTTTCTCATCAAACTAGGGTTATGCATGGCTCGAGTGGGCGGTTCCCATCCTCGAACCAAAAACCGTCCGCTAAAGACTGGTTTTGAAAAATTGAAACCAGAAACCGTAGGTTAGTTGCATGGATCCACCTAGGAACTAGACCGCGATCAGATCCAGTTCCTGAATAGATTCATGGAACCGATCTTATCAAATATCAACCAAATATTGCCATTCTTTTTACTTTAAAGTTTGCGCAACCAGAAAGTTTCTAATTTAAACATAACACATGTTAACTTTATTTACCCAAACTTGAACCATAAAGTCTATCGCTGATGGTGAAGAAGAGCTTGCAGGGCCAAACAAAAATAGGTTTAGAATTTTTGACACTTTTCCCAAACAAAAATAGAATGTTACAGAGTCTTACCAAAAAAAAAAAAAAGAATGTTACAGAGATCCTAAAGATTGCTAGATTGAGCAACATGCAAGGCGCAATCAGTCAAGTGAACGTGCAGAAGGCAGCAACCGTCACGATTTGTGGCAGCCCTCCTTTTATCTTCAAATTTAATTCTCAATCCAATAGAAAGAGCACCCACCTACCGATAGCGGTACTTCAAAAGGCACGCATATCCGTTTCTTACATCATTGGACAATCCATTTGATATTGTCTGCTCAAAATACTGTTGGGTTGGCCTTGCTGGCTCAGTTGCAAGAATTGCTCCACCAAACAAAAGTCAGTGGTCATATCTGCACCATTCTCACTTCAGTCATCATGTCTTCTTGTGAGCATATGTGCCATTGAAATAGGGTCAGTGGAAAAGCTTTTTGCCCTGGTGGGTACTCAATGCAAATTATGTATGGAGGCAGTGTCTGTTCTTTTTGGGAGAGTTAGGCAAAGGAAAATTAGGGTTGACAAAGTACTACTGTAGAATTGGTTATGCATACGTACATATTTATTCATCAGTCTGTTTAACAACATGGATGATTGAAGGCATAATCTGCAAGGCTTGTGGGCGTGTCACATTAGGAAATAGGGTGGTGCATTGCATTTTTTTTGGGAAAAAAATATATCAAGGATCAGCTATTTGAGTGTTAATAAAGCGAAATGTGGCAATCTAACATAAAAGTTACGTATTTTCAGTTGCTGCTTGGTATCACTATGACCTGTCAAAGGGAACATATTAATTTCAAAAGTTTCCTAATCCTATAAAAAAGACATAATGTTTTCAATTTTTGCTTGTAGGATCTCCATTCTATATGTACAGAAGAGATGAGATGTATAGAGGGTATAGATAACGTCATGAATATGATGTACTCCACTATAAAACTACATTAGAAAATGATTTGAGACTATGTTATATCTGGACAAATTATGAAAACAATGGAATGTGAAATATATGTTTAATATTTTACAGTTTGCAACTCTACTATTTTTTCTAATCACAAAATTCACCTGATTTTTTTTTATATGGCATGACTTCTACTTTAATTTTTAATTCCTTAAAATTTTACTCTAAAATATAAATTATTAGCTAAAGCAAAACATTTTGAACTTATTATGTCTTTTATAAAAGTGAACTCTAGAAAATTTCAAAAGTTTTGTTGAGATGGGGGCCGAGTGGCCGTCCATCTCCTTATCTTTGGATCTTTCAAATGATGACATTGGTCAATGTTGACTTTAGGATAATTTTTTTTTTTTTTTTTTTGTGACCGACTTTAGGATAATTTGTATTGTAGCTGAATCGTTTTTCTTCTTTTTCTCTTCACGTTAGTTAAACCGTTTCACCGTCAACAAAACATTTCATAACCGTCAATTCCCAAGTGGTGGGAGGTGGGTTCAACACCTAAATCAGGAACTCGACTGGTTCGATCTAATTCATGAGTTGACTTGATGCTCACCCGTCGTCAGCAGCAAAATTTTCTTCTGATTCCGTTTTCTTCAATCACTTTATGACTTATAAGCTTTGTAATATGATGTGATTATTATGACTTTTAAATAATAATTTTCCAACAGAAAAAAAAAAAAAGGCACTAACTTGTGTAATGGAATTAGGTGGCTTAGAGAGTCCCTAATTTGCACTTGCCTTCGGCCTTAATCATGGTTGGGCCGATTTCATTGTTGAGCTTAGGGACATACAGATAATCATTCTAGATGTTTTAGTCAACTGTTTCTACTTGGAAAATGAAGACCCTTTTATGACAGTTTAGTTGGCAGCAATAATTTCTAACGATTTCATGTTATTCGATTTGACTTAAAGGGTTTTGGTGATGTGGCACCATTAACGATTATTAATTCTTTATGATAATTTCCCAATAACAGAGAATTTACAAAAAAAAAAAAAAAAAAAAATGGACTACCATTTTACAACCACGTCGACTGGCTTAGTGGTGCCGGTCCCGCCGGACAAGTCTCTTCATGTCCGAGAAGCGTTACACATGCTCTGAACTGGCAAGATTCATAGCGCTTTTGTCGTTTCAAATTTCAGGCCAAAATAGCAAGAACCATCATTAGATTCCATCCCAAAATTAGCCCCATAGCTATTCATTTGTCACAAGGACAATTCTCTCAGCCAGCTTTTCACAGCTACAGAAATTTCCTTTTTAATTAAAGGGATCTTATTCTAAAAGCTCGAGCTTTTTTCTCTTTCCCAAACCACTGCATTTATTCTAAGAGGTTATTCGGCGGAGAGTTTCGTACATTATCCGCTGATCAATGCTGAATTGATGATCATTATGATTTACATAATTGATGTTTTAAATAATGCCCCACATCCCGTGCCACGTCAAGCTAATACTAGTAAGATTCTAGAAACATATGGCGTTGCATCGAATAACACCTTAAACGAGTATGGCCAAGGGAAACACTATTCAATTTTTTCTCTAGAATGTTGACCTCGCTTGATTGGCACGCGAGCAATGATGATTCTTGAATCTTAGGACAATAAATTTACCAATGATCACTCCGATGGATCTATATCAGCAGAATTTTTACCTTCTCATCTTCACAGCTGAACAATGAGTCGAACTGTCATTTTTGTCAAAGCTGATGCTTCGCCCTTGGTGTGAACGAAAGGACAATCGTATCTTCAAATTTAAAGCAAAACAAGCGCTCTCACCAGCACCCACCAACCCCGACAAAGTGAAAAACAAGGAACTCTCGCTTGTATAAATGCCCACTAAACTTAGCTTCTTTCCCTACCACGAGAGAGAGAGAGAGAGAGAGAGAGATGGCGAAGAGCAAAGTCTTGATAGTTGGTGGAACTGGGTACCTGGGAAAGAGATTGGTGAACGCGAGCTTGAAGCTAGGGCACGAGACTTACGTTCTTCAAAGGCCGGAGATCGGTGTGGACATAGAGAAGGTGCAGAAGCTGCTGTCGTTCAAGGGACGAGGGGCGAAACTCGTTCCGGGCTCCTTTGACGATTACCAGAGCCTCGTCGAAGCTGTTAAGCTGGTGGATGTGGTCGTGTGTGCAATCTCCGGCGTGCACATCCGGAGCCACCAAGTTCTTCTTCAGCTTAAGCTTGTCGATGCCATTAAAGAGGCCGGAAATGTTAAGGTAATCCGACAGCTGTCGGGAAACAGCAGAAGCTGAGTGCACCATCACTGTTACAAGAGTGACGGTGCAGTCTCCACGACACTTTTGGAAATCAAGAAAATCTATCTTCCAAGTTTAAATTCCTATCTTGCTTTCTTCCTTTTTAATGGCTTTCACAAAAAGTGCCAAAATAGTGCTAAATCTATTATATTAATACCAATTTAGTCATAATAATTTTAATTGAACCACTTTAATTCTAAATTTTTCATATTAATACCAATCGAGTTAACTCGGTAATTTAGATAGAAAATTGTCGATATGGACGCCAGTTATCTTACGTGGCACGACTAATGTTAACATAGGCATTTCTTTTTTGTTTTTGATAATTTTTTCATATTTTTTCATTAAATTTTCCTTCTTTTTTTCCCCACTTTTTCCTTTGGCTCTTGGCCGATGACCGGAGACAAACAAAGGCCAGGAAGAGCATTAGGGCCCTCACTAGCCTTGTTAGCTACCAACACCCTTCGCTAGCCACAAGCAAGGGCTGGTGAAGGGGTCATGGCCCTCATCAGCCATACGCAAGGGCTCTAGTCTCTTGACTCAGGTGAGGATTGCCCTCATTGGATCTGGTGAGATCTCCACCCCTACGGCCTAGGTAAGGACTCCTTGCCTAGGCCTGGGGAGGACCCCAATGCCCTTGCTTATGGTCGGTCGCCAGCCATAGCCAAGTACTAACCACAAGCCAAAGACAAGGAAAGGGGGAAAAATAATAGAAAAAGTTGATGAAAAGAATTAGAAATTTCTTAAAAAATAAAAAAAATTATTTTAAAAAATTATTTTTTTTAAATGTCCACATCAACGCCGGTTGTATCATGTAGAATAATCGATATCCATGTTAGTAATTTCAGGCTTAAATTAGCCGAATGAACTAGATTAGTATCAAATTTTAAAAGGTTTATGATTAAATTAGTCCAACTGAAAAATTTAAGTCTAAATTTGTACCAATGCAATAGATTTAGAATTTTTTTTTTGGTACTTTTTCTTATTGATTTTCTATTCCTTTTCTCTTCTTCTCTTCATTTTCTGCTAATTCCTTTTAGTTGGTCATCTCTATACCAACCAAAAGAAGTTATTATGACGTTTTCCACCTAAATTTGATCAATGTATGACAGAAAGAAAAAAAAAAAACAAATAAATTTTGCGAATTTATGATGTGAGGACATGGTTAAGTACATTTTATAATGATTTATTAAGTTTGATCATAATCAGGCACACATAATGTCATAAAATGCAATTTTGTTTATGTTGCACCACTGTTGACGACCTTTTTAATTCTTTTACCTAGTGCAACGTATTATACAGCAGGAGAAAATATCATCTTTTAATATCACGATTATGATAGTATACAAAAATTTCGGATGTTGCGTCATAAGTGCGACACTTTATAGATTAGGAATTTTTTTTTCTTATTTAGATTATTACTTAATACTATTGTACCAAGAGCAAGTAGTTTGAAAGGACAAACGATGGCTTTTTTTTTTTTTTTTTTTTTTTCATTTTCATTTTCTTCTCAGGGAATTGTTCTTAATTTTTATGAAAAGAATCAAACAACTTATAAGCTTCTAGTAGCTAGTTCTTTTCGGAATGAGAATTATGTTCAACATAGCACCGTTAGAAACTCCAGTCTGACAACGCCGTAAAACACTAGCAAAACTCTAGTGTGAGAAGTGAAATTATTCTTAATCCCTCATAATGCGTTTGATAACACTCTACTTTTGAGAATAATTTTTATCCATAAATATTTTTTCAATTTCTACTCTTGAAAACAAAAAATTAAATTTTTTTCAACTTCTTATTTCCATTCCAAATCCATTCCTTAATCACTGATCTATTTTGGGAAATAAAAAAAAAATTAACTAATGTATATAAATATGTTTTTGTTCTTTTTCTGCCCCTGCGAATAAAGAAATAGAAAAGTAGAGAAAAGGACCAGTTACCAAAGTGATGATTTAAATTTAGCAGTAAGTTTCTTTGATCACAATTATTGGAAGAAAGTCTTGCAACGTGATGTTAATGTGCACATTAAAGGCGATGGAGACCATTGCGCCACCTACTCTGATCAACTGAACAAGTCCCCCTTAAATGTCACATTCGATGAAGATGACATGCCACCTCACGCTCGGACTAATCTCGCAGAGGTTCTTGCCATCTGAATTCGGCACCGATCCCGCGAGGATGGCCAATGCAATGGAGCCTGGAAGGGTGACGTTCGATGACAAAATGGTGGTGAGAAAGGCGATCGAGGACGCCGGGATTCCGCACACGTACGTATCGGCGAATTGCTTCGCCGGCTACTTCCTCGGCGGTCTATGCCAGCCGGGGAAGATCATCCCCTCCACAGACTCTGTGCTGCTGTTAGGAGATGGTAACCAGAAAGGTACCGATCTTTCGCAAAAAAAAATTGCTTATTTCACTGCAAGATCAACCCCGTATTACATAGTTTTCAGGTCTCTTCAGTCACTTGCTTTAGACTCTTCAATTTAGTTTTGGAAATTACACCGGTAAAGAAAAGTTAGTTCGCTATTTTCACCGAAAGGGTTATGATCACTGTGCATGTATTTGACCGTACGGCGCAGCGATCTACGTCGACGAAGACGACATCGCCATGTACACCATGAAAAGCGTAGACGACCCTCGGGCTCTCAACAAGACCGTGTACATCAGGCCGCCTAAGAACATCCTGTCTCAGCTCGAGGTCGTCGGCATCTGGGAGAAACTCATCGGGAAAGATCTGCAGAAGTCCTCCATCTCAGCTCAAGATTTTCTGGCCATGATGAGAGGTAAAAAGCGATTTTCGCAGGCGAGAACTGATCTTGCTGCAAAGCAGCTTGTCGAAAGCTTTACTACTCGCGCTATGCATGTTTTACTTCCGAGTTGCAAACGCATGTGCATGTTGATGTCGCACGATCGACTGATTAATGCGGTGTTCGTGTCCTAAATGAAGAGCAAAACTACGCGGAGCAAGTCGGGCTGACGCATTACTACCATGTGTGCTACGAGGGATGCCTCGCGAACTTCGAGATCGGAGAAGATGGCGTCGAAGCTTCCGAGCTCTATCCGGACGTAAAATACGTCACGGTCGAAGAGTACTTGCGGCGCTATTTGTAGCCGGGAACTCGCATCGCAATCTGCTACTCTATCCAACAATAATCATGTCGATCAACGACACTCGTATTCTTTCTCACGAAAGCAAAATTTAACATTACTCTAATGTAGTAATGTGGTGTGTCATCTCTCTTCTTGAAATCAAATTTACCCATTTCGAATTCCGATACATGTTCTTTGGATTCAATGTGTAATTAGATGATAAATATGGTGTTGTTTCACATAACATGAGCATCCTGAATAGAATATTCCAACAAATAAATTTGTTAAATTTGTTTGCATACAGTAGAAGAAATTCAGTATTTGATATGTATGAACAACAATTAACTTACCACCCGCCGTGGTGGCCATTGGATAGGCTTCCTTGCAGCTTCCTTTCGCTAAGAGGTCTCCCCCACGCAAGTTGGGGGAGGTGGCAGGGTGACTTACTCGGTGGCATGTGTGTGGTGGCTAGCACGTGTCGCCCTGTCGGGTGGTTTATCTCCGCCGCCGCCGTTTCCCTGGTCATCAAAAAAAAAAAAAAAAAAAAAACAATTAACTTATACCACCCACCCTGGATGGCGCGTGTGGAGTTCGAAACCCCGCCGCGTCGCAGGTGACTTACCCGGTGACACGTGTGTGGTGGCGCCACGTGTCGCCTCGGTGGTTTACTCCCGGCATCCCGGCCGTGTCCTCGTGGTTTACTCCCGATCCGGCCGTGTGGGGTTCTGAGTCACAAAAAAAAAAAAAAAAAAAAAACAACAACAACAATTAACTTATCGTATCTTGAAATTGTTTATTTATGTACATACCTTTTTTTTTTTTTTTTTTTGCAAATACTCGTTTATGATATCTATAACGAAAGTCAATTCCATCTTGATATCCAATTGCAAATGGTCAATTTATGAACATTTATTTGAACTAAACCCATCAAAATGGATTATTAATCCATTTTTTAAAATTCATATGGAAGTTAAACGGATCATAAATGAATTAGTTATATTAAATAAATTAATCATAAATAAGTTTAAACAAAATATGAGTATGTAACAGGTTATAAACGTGTTTACAATTTATTTTTTTACTTACTCATCGCACTTATCTCAATTTGGATATGAGTTTTGTAAATTAGGTTAAGTATAGAAGTGTTTTAACAAAACGGGTTGAGTCAACTGTAAGTTATTAAAACTGATTTATTTGACTAGACCATTTTAGTCTCGATCTAAATCGGATCCGATCAGACCATTCGACTGGTCTAGTCCAAAATATTCAATAAGCCTTGTTATCCCTTCCTCCATGTTGGGCCCAAGTGGTCTGTCGTCATATTCCCGGATGAAATGTCGGACACACGATCACGGTACATCCATGTCGCTTTTGCTTCGATGGGAAAAGGCTTCTCACTTCTTTCTCGTCGACCGCACGTCCTCTCGTTTCGCAGTGCCCTGAGAGTCGAGGAGTGGTCGGAAAAATGCCGTTATCCAGTGCTCCTGGAGCAGGAGTTGCATCCCTCTTTCCTCTCCAAAAATCTCATCTTTCGGATAGAGAGGTCAGAGACTCGTGATCCTGGAGTGGACCCAGATTTTTTTTTTTTCGTGTGTAGTTATGCCTCTGTTTGCAATTCATAGATACAGCTTCGGTTCTTGGTCCTTTGGCACAGTTGATGCATCGCACGTCTGGTTCTTGAATGAATTCTTGGAGACTCTTGTTTAGGGGAAGTGAATAACTTCCATTTGCAGACTCCTGATCCTTGCTGAATAATTGCACAAAGACCCAGAGTGGCCAACGTTTATAGGCGATAGAAATTGTTGTAGATCATTAAGTTTGAAACCATTAAGGGCCAAAAGTTTGAGCAGTACAAGGATTATGTGGATGTCTTGCATCAGCAAGCAAGTTGTGATTGAATTTTCTGTACTATGAAGCTCATAGAACCCACCTTGGTGGGTCGTGTAGTGTTTGAATCACCACATTTCCTACCAAATCAGCAGAAACAAGTTTATGTTGAGGAAGGTCCAACTTTCTATGTTTACATGTCTTATAAATATGAACTCTGCAGCTGTCCAAATATTTGCTAGTGTCCCCTTTTTAATGTCCTGCGCTTCTGGTGTTCATAATCAACTATTTTCATGGGGGTGTAGCTGGTTAGTTGCTTGAATTCGTGGAAAAGAACAGTAAGATTGTAAGAAGGGACATCAGACCCTTGAGGAGTTCGGCATCTGGTGAAAGTCGTTCCTCTGTTGAGGTAGATGTGCCGTTTCCAAGGGACTATGATGAATTGCTTGAACAAGTAAGCATGTTACTGAAATTGTGGCGCTCTATGTTTTTTCTTCAGTTATTAGCAATGAAGTGTATATATATGATGTATTCCTTTCAAATTCTGCTCTTTTATACACCGTGTTTTAGAAGTCCCGTTATCTTTGTAATTGTCTAGAATATTTGCTTCGTTTCAAATTCTGTTCATAGGCAATAATAACAAGATCTTGGAACTATTCTGTCTAGAATATGATCTACCATCTTTACTCTGTTCATAGTCAATGATGATGAGATCTTGGCACTTTTCATGTTCACTCTGCATGCTCGTGCAGAATGTATTCTTTGATCCTCCTTTGGATGGTTGAAAATATGATTTTCCTGGTCTGCCGAACTTTTGTTGAAGAACAAGCTTAACAACAAATGTTCAACTCTCTCTCTCTCTCTCTCTCTCTGTTGCCTGGTGGCTAGTGGTTACAGCTATATATCTCCACATTTTTTTAAAGAATACCAGTGACATAACTCATTCTTTTCTTATCAATTGGCAGGCTAAAAGGGCAACAGAGCTGGCTGTCAGTGACAACAGACAGTTAATGGTGTATTTCTTTTGTCATTTTCTTCTGTTATGGCTAGAAGCAGGAAAGAGAAGCTGTAAACCTGAGTCTCGCCTTAATGGATTTTGATTGCAGGAGATTGAATTTCCAACATCAGGACTAGATTCTGTCCCAGGTTAGCACCAAAGCCTTGAGTTCCCCTTCACTCGTAGTCTTTGCCACCAAAGGCAGTTCGTTTCTTTTTTATGCACTGCCTAGCATTTTATGACATGTTAATCACTCGTAAGGGGTATTAAGCATTTAGGTCCTCTGTGATTTTAAGGGTGATGACTCTCTCTCTCTCTCTCTCTCTCTCTCTCTCTCTCGGTGCATGGGTACAAATATTACACAAGCAAAAATAGTCGTTTCTGTTTGGCTAAGCATCCTTGAACGCTGTATGATCCCTATTTCATTCACTATGGTTTCACTCTGTGAGACTGTCTCAGGTGATGGTGAAGGAGGAATAGAGATGACAGGAAGCATGCAGTTGATTCGTGAATTTTGCGACCAGTTAGTTGATGCTGAGAAGGTTACACGAACCAGAATTGTGAGTTTGTATATATACTCCTATGACATTCATATGTGGAGATAAGCAACTACCTTTCTTCGACTGTTGATTTAGTTTGCTTTGGAGCTTATGTTGGTGAAGGATAGGTAAGAAGGATAGGTAAACATGAAAGACATGAACAGAAATACAGGGATGCAATCAAAAGAGTCATTGATCTTTGAATAGGGCTCTTACTCTATGCCATACATCTCTTACTCTCATGCCATTTTAATTTGCATATCTTTTCTGCTCTTAAAGAGTCTATTGACTTCCAAGTGCCATTTCAACTTTCAGTTTTTTCCTGAGGCCAGTGAAGTCAAATTTGCACGAAAATCAGCTTTCGAAGGATCTTCATTTAAGTTGGACTACCTAACCAAACCCTCCTTCTTCGAAGATTTCGGCTTTACTGAGAAAGTGAAAATGACAGACCGCGTGAGACCAGACGATGAGCTATTTCTTGTCGCCTATCCCTATTTTAACGTCAATGGTAGTACCACACATCCTGTCTTCCTGTTGATATTGGCTTGAGTAAGTTTTTTGTCAGGAGATTATTGTCCAATTCAGAAATGCTTGTTGTGGAAGAGCTTTACAGAGAAGCAGTCACAAACACAGCCAGAAAGCTTATTATATTCAACGGAGAACTTGACCGCATAAGGTCTGGATGTATCCTTTTCCCAGCTTGTTTTTCACATTTCTTCTACCTTTTCAAGCCACACAACTTATAGATGTTTGATTCACTTACAGCGTCCATTTGGACAACTATATTTGCTGAATTCATTACCATTTTGGTTTTGGTTTCTTGAACAGCGCATGCAGTTACTGAGTCAAACACTTATCACGTAGTTACTGATCTAGCTTTAGAGCAAATGACTAGACAATAGGTTACCGATATTTCAATGTGTCCCAAGCACTACCTGAGGTTAATGTGTGTTTGTCTGGCCTTCTCTGGACCTTCTTAAGGAAGGTGCTTTCTCTTTTACCATCATCTGAACAAAGAGTGAACTTTTCACTTTCGCGGGTATGTTTTGGAAGTTTCGCCCTTGTGCCCTTCTGGATCTTATCCTTAACAGTGGCAAGATTATCCTGCATTTTTCTATCCGAAGCTGGCAGCCCTCACAAAGACCCTTTTCCCAAAAATGGAGACTGTGTACTACATTCACAACTTTAAAGGAATGAAAGGAGGAACCCTCTTTAGGTTTGTGAATGCCGATCTATTCATTACGAATGTTCCTTTTTAAGGAGAAGTTCCATCTCATGGACCTAAAGGCAGTGTCTCTCTTTTTTCTGCCCTTTTCTGTTTCTATTGCAATGTCATATAGATGCTACCCTGGCCCATGGAAGGTTCTCAGAAGAGTCGGAAACCGGTACATGACTTTGCATCAGCAGGAAGCGATGCCCTCCCTCAAGGAAGTCGCCTTGAACATTCTGCCCTCATCTTGAGCATTCAAAACATTGTATGTAACAGATAATACCGATACTTATGTACAGAAACATGCATCATGGCCGCATGATGGTTATCTTTCAGTTTTTGTTTCCTCTGATGGCCATAGTACACTAGTTCCTGAGTCCAAACATGCCAATTCAAGTGTTGAGCAGAGTTTGTGAATGTGATGACAGATCTTGTTTATTCAATTTGCAATACACTCACATCAATCCAATTGTATTCGCTGTGTAAAAGGTGATGAGCATGAATCCACGGGAGCAGGATACTGCTCTACTTCCTTCACAAGTAAAATTGACTTCACGGTCGGAGAAAAAAGGATGAAGGAAAAAGGCGAAATCAGACTTCACCTGTCAAACTGAAGCCTTCAGCTTAGTTCCATATGAAAGCTATTCGGATTTGCTGAGCAATGTCCGGAGGAGGGCAAATCGGGTGATTTCCCTGCTGTTTTCCTTGCTGTCCAAGTTAAGGTGTATGGTCACTGTCAACGCCCATACTCTTCCAGACAACTCGAGTTGTTTCGCATCGAACAACCGAGAGGAGAAGGGTTGAAGGCTAAATTGCTTCAATTGAAAATGCATTTCCCTCTCATTTTAGTTTTGTTGTAATATCCTTCTCGATAAATAATTTCATACCTTTGCCTACAAATCTCTATATATTAGCAAATTACCCCAATACCTTACAAGGAAAATTCCAAGTTGAATTCTAAATTGAAGTGTTAATGTCAGCTTGTTCCTGCAGTCATGCACTCTTTGAATATGAATCTATTTTCTAAAAGATCCCACCTTTTGTACTTTGGTGGGTCTCCGAGATCCTTTTGATAACCTATGCTGTATTGACCAGATATCCATAGAAATTTATTGATTGTGTAAAGCCTACTTAGTCCAGCTAGTAGCTAACTTTGGCTTGAGATCTTTCATCTTTTTAAGAGTTGATATTCCTTAGGGTTAATACTTAAAAAATCCAAAATCGATACATTTGTGATAAATTTACCAAAAACTAATTTTTCGACCGTCAAAAATCCCAAACTAATACACACGTGACAAACTTATCTCAAACTAATTTTTTGACTGTAAAAAACTCCAAACTGATATATTATGATAAATTTACCCAAATTAATTTATTGATCATCAAAAACTTCAAATTGGTATACCCGTGACAAATTTACTCTCTATTAACTTCTATCTAGATATGCTATAGTGACGTGGCAAGTCCATGTGAAAATCCATAGGGTTAATCCATGAAAAATCCCAAATTTGTCACATGTATACCTTAAATTTATCACCGCTAAATTTATTACAAGTATACAAATTTGAGACTTTTTGTGATATTTACCCTATGAATTTCCATGTGGACTTACCACATCACCATACCACGTCATCATGGGTAATCTAGATTAGTAAATTTAACCTTTAAATTTGATGGAAGTTAACGAAGGGTAAATTTATGACAAATGCACCGATTTACAATTTTTGGTGGTCAAAAAATTAATCCTGAGTAAATTTATCATAGGTGTATCAGTTTAGGATTATTGATGATCAAAAGATTAGTTCGAGATAAATTCATCACAATTGTATTAATTTGAAGTTTTTGGTGATTAAAAAATTAGTTTGAGATAAATCTGTCACCAAAACTTATATTCTTTATCATAAGTTGGAAATTTATCTTAACTAAATCGACTACTCATTCAAATGATATGAGCATATTTTTCATCTCTTCTCGAGAAACAAGTGACTTTTTCTTTATAAAAAAAAAAAAATGTGTTCAATTTCAAATAGGGCGATGCCACCAAGATTTCCCTTTAGTTGGGTTGGAGGCTGGGTTGATTTGTACGAGGGCAGGGTTCATAAAGCGTGACCAATGTGAAAAATAAAGAGGACTTATTTTGACGTTAAATGAATATATTTATATATCACTAGTTTCTTTTTGTGAGATGACAAAGTATGGCGATAATCGATTCAAGTAGAAATGCCCATTTGCTCTTGTTCCTTATAGAGTGAATAGGAGTCATGTAGGGGTTTACTCTCTCTCCCTCGACTGGAGAGTTCTCCCTATCCTCCTTGTGATAGACCCTTTCCATCCCTGCAACAATGGATGTGAGCTATGCTGCCCCCCGATTGAGTATTTGGTTCCTCGAGAAAGTTCGAAGCTTGAGGAAGACCAAGGTGAAAACCTAGCTTTCTCCTCCTTCGGATCTTCGGATCCCTCTTGTTCTTCTCGATTCTGCTGGTAAGTCCCCTCTTCCGGCGATTTCACTTCTTGTCCTTGGATCGGTGTTTGGATCTCTCTCTTTTCAGATTCATTCCTCGCTACCTTGTTCCCATCTAGCTCATACCCACAAACCCTAAACCTTTGCTATAAGTCACGAACTCTCTTCACTCCAACATTTTCACGAGACCCATCCTTACCCGGACATCGAAAAACCTAACCGTCTCACCACGGTAGTCCGATCCGAGTCATGGAGAGTAATCGATAGACCATCTCCGAATGCTCACCCCGTGCAGAAAAATGGGTGATCTATGGGCGCTGATGATATAACGGATCTAAACGGTCGGATCTCTCAAGTACAAAAGCGATGGATGAGCATATATTATACGGTAAATTATTTACGAATCTTGATGTTAATTTTACTGCATTCGGACTACTATGAAGAGGTCTTGGAGAGTTTCAGAAGTCAGATGTGAGACGATTGATACAGGTTTCTTTGCTTTCATCTTCAAATCGAAAGAGGAGAAAAACAGAATCCTTCAATTTAGTCCTTGGTCTTTCTCTAGCAATTTATTGGTTCTTAAAGAAGGAGATCCCACTATTCCAAAACATTGTTATGAATTTAACCACTACTCCTTTTGGGTTCATCTAGTGGGTCTTCCTAGAGCTGCAATGGTAGATGATTGTATTCGATTAATTGCTGGAAAATTGGGTGTAGTGGAGGAAGTCAAAATAGATGCCCGTAATAATAGTTCTCGAAGGACTGGGAAGGCTAGAGTGTGCATGAATTTATCTCTCCCTCTGAAAACTGGAACCATCATCTATGTTGGTAATCGACACTGGTGGGTTGATTTTAAGTATGAAAGGCTCCCATTTTATTGTTATTCATGTGGCTGTTTGGATCACTATACTACAAAATGTCCGGTACTCCCATATGTGGATTCGAAGAAGAGGATGATAAACGCAAATTCGGAACGGTTAAAGGCTCAAGTAAAAACGACTTAGTCCCTGCTGGAAAACTTTTATGGGGATATTGATCTTACCTTGCTGGATGAAGAAATGGTTCCCGAAACTCCAATCGAGTCCCGTGGAGGAAGAAACACAAAAGATTCCATCGAACAGCAGCCAAGCCATTGTTATCTATCAACCAGCTACCCCGAAACCAGCAGTATCCTCGGATGAAATTTCTGCAATTATAAAAGGAAAGCGGATTCAGCAGCAAATTGAGCAGATAACAGAATTCCCTAAGCTAACTACAGGGATAAGTATTCCGGGTGCATCAAGAGCCAGTATGAAAAAACAGAATGCAAAGAAACAAAAACGCTTCACTCCCTATGATAGGAAAGGCACTCAAGTGATGGGTATGGAGTCGGACAACCTCATGGAGACTCCCATTCAGTTATGGGATGGAGATTAAGGCGGGGCTTTGGTGGCTAGCCGACAAAAGCCACCACAGCAGCCATGAAAATACTCAGCTGGAACTGTCAAGGTCTTGGCTCTCCCTTGATAGTCTAGCATTTACGAGCCCTAGTGGTTCGTGAGAGACCTAATATAGTTTTCCTCATGGAAACTAAAAACCAGTTCTCACTAGTAAATAATATTAAGCGTCGTTTAAAGTTTTCCTCTTCCTTTACTGTCAGTCCTAATGGTACCGCTGGGGGGTTAGCGTTGTTTTGGGAGGATGACATTAAACTTCAAGTGGATTATAGCAGTTCTGAGTTACTAGAGGTATCCTGTGATATCAATGGCTGCTCTAATGAGTTGAAAATCACTTTCCTACATGCTTCTACCTCCTTCCAAGACAGAGTATCTCTATGGAAATTTATTTCTGGTCGGCATGAAGAATCATCAGCCCCCTGGGTTTGCCTAGGGGATTTTAATGAAATTCTCTACTATTGGGAGAAGTTGGGAGGGCGGCCTGCGAGAGAGGTTTAGAATGACAGCTTTTCGAGAGTTTGTAGATTCCCTGTTCCTTATTAGATGTGGAGAGTAAAGGATGTGCGTTCACGTGGTCCAATAGAAGAGATGGAGATTTTCTTGTCCAAGAAAGACTCGACAGGGTACTTGGTAACTTAGAATGGAGGCTTACCTGGCCAAACGCTGATGTCTTTGCATTTCCAGCTTTGGGGTCGGATCATAGTCCAATTCTACTCAGCTTTAATGAGAGGCCATCAGTAAAGAGGAGATGTTTTCGTTTTGAAGCATATTGGCTTGACCATCCCGAATGTTCAGCGATCATTGATCAAGCTTGGAGATCGGCAACTCGCAACAAGGGGATCCGGTTACCAAAATATCTAAGCTAATACAGAATTGAGAATATGGAGCGGAGAACCTTCAGCAATGCATCAAAACAAATTGATCAACTCCGAAGCCAACTCATAAACCTCATTAACGAAACGGACCATACAGGAAAACAAAGGAGTACAATTCCATTACTGAAAAATTGAGCACTTTATGGCGACAAGAAGAGATGCATTGGGGCATTAGATCCAGAATCAATCAAGCTAAAGTGGGGGACAAAAATTCTAGATTTTTTCATGCCACTACGATCCGAGGAGACTAAGGAATAGAATTAATATGCTCAAGATCGAAGAAAATGCATGGATACGTGAACCTCGAGCTATTCATCAGCACATTCATGCTTTCTACCAGCAGTTATTTACTTCGAGGGGATCGATACTATGAGCCGTGCTAGATCAATGTCCTCAAGTAGTGTCTGAGGAAATGAACGATTCTCTTATAGCAGAGGTTACAATGGAGGAGGTTAAACTGGCTGCTTTTCAAATGGGTGCTACTAAGTCTCCTGGGCCGGATGGATTAAATGGTCTCTTCTTTCAAAGTCAATGGGCTACTATCCAAACAGACATATTTCATATGGTGGATTCCTTTTTCAGAGAAGGACGTTTTGATCCAGCTATCAATGAAACCCATATTACCCTCATCCCAAAAACAGCTCATCCAGAACAAATCACGAATATCGACCTATTAGCCTCTCGCAATTACAGCTATAAAATCATTGCCAAAATTATGTCAAACGAGGCTTAAACCTTGGCTGCCTACCATTATATTGCCTGAACAGAGTGCATTTATCAGTGGCCGGCAAATTCAAGACAATATATTCATTGTCCAAGAAGTCCTACACCACCTCCGAACTAAAAGAAGACGAAGAAAATTCCAGGGAGTTCTAAAGATAGATATGCAGAAGGCTTACGACCGAGTGGAGTGGGACTTCTTAGGTGATCTAATGCTGAAAATGGGCTTTCATGAAAAATGGATTAATCTAGTGAAGTTTTGCATCTCATCTGTCACTTACCGAATTTTAATCAATGGTGATGCAGGGAGATACTCTTTATCCTACGCGAGGACTCGACAAGGGGATCCTTTATCCCCTTACTTATTTATCATTATGGCGAATTCACTATCCCATATGATTCACAAGGCTGTTATGGATGGTACCACGAAGGGTCTAAAGTTAAATCAAGACTTTGTCCCTATCCTATCTCATTTGTTCTTCGCTGATGATGCCATCTTTTTCCTAGATGGAACTATTAGAGAAGCCCGAATCTAGCCAATATTTTAAATCTGTTATTGTTTTGCGTCAAAGCCGGGGATCAACTTAAACAAGTCCGGTCTGTTTATGGGAGCTACATGTCCACGAACCTTCAGCATAACATTGCGGCTACACTCGAGTCCCTATCCTTGAACATACGGGTAAGTATCTTGGCTTACCTTCGACGGGGATCGACTAAAAACAGATGTTTAACTCGGATATTAGCTAGAGTGGATCGAAAATTGGCGGGCTGGAAAGAGCAACTCATTTCAAAGGCGGGCAAAGAAGTACCGATAAAAATGGTGATTCGGGCATTACCACAATATGCTATGCAGATTTTTAAGATCCCTATCTCTATTTGTCGTACCATTGAATGTAAAATCTCAGCTTTTTGGTGGAAACAGAGAGCTGATAAAAAAGGAATTCACTGGAAAAGCTGGGACTTCCTAAAAAATAGAAAAGCGAGGGTGGTATGGGCTTCAGAGACTTAGTCATGTTCAATACAGCGATGCTAGGGAAACAAGCCTGGAAACTAGCTAAGGCCCCCGAGACCTTGTGGAGCAGAGTTTTTAAAGGCCTCTACTTTCCTCATGGCAACTTATGGACTGCTACTAAAGGATACAAACCTTCTTGGGGCTGGCAAAGTCTGCTAACTGGTCGTGACTCGCTTCAATCTCATCTAAAGTGGGAAGTTGGGGATGGTAAGTCTATTAATCTACGAGAGGATAGATGGCTAATTTCGGTAGAATTGGAGGTCCAGCTAACTACAATGACCCTCAACTAGTTGCTGACCTTATACATCCGAGATACACGCACATGGAATGCTCAACCGATTTCAGATTTATTTGACAACAATATTGCATCGAAATACAGCCACGATTCTAAGTACAAGCCCCAAACCAGATCGAATTATCTGGATTGGCCATCTTACAGGGGACTACAACATTAAAAGCGGGTATCACATTCTCAAATCAGCTAGTCAGCTAAACAAATCAAACACGGCATCCTCATCCTACCAAGTTCCAAACAGCTTTGGCGGGAAATATGGAACCTAAAAACGAGCCCTAGAGTTAAACAATTTACATGGAGTCTATGTACGAGGGCTTACCAACAAGGTATAATCTTCAAAGGCGCAATCTTCTCCCTGATCCATTTTGTCCCCAGTGTCCACTGCAACCTGAAACAACAGAACACCTTTTTTGTGAATGCTGGTGGTCTCGGCTAATATGGGAAAAGTTCAAGAAATTAAGCCCCGCTCCCTCAACGTCCATAACAAGGATAGACAAATGGGTATACGAGTACCGCACTCCGATATCTCTACCAGCCAAAAAGGTACCTTCGCATCCCTCCTCCGGGATCGATGGAAAGACCGAAACTCTTTGATCTTCCATGGACGCACCGAGAAACAAGATCAAATCATCACCGAGGCCCGCCTTTGATCTTCCATGGAGCTCAAAGACTATACGAGAAGTGGAATCCAAGTACTAGAAGCCAAAAAACCGAACCACAAACCTGGACACCTCCGATCCTGGATCCCTCAAAATCATGGCTGGATCGTCCGCCTCCATCGCGGGTCCGAAAGATGGCTTAGCCTTGCAATGTAGAAACCCTAAGTATTCGATGCACTTGAAAAAGTTGAAGACTTCCGAAAAGTATCTCCGATTCACGCACGAACTCAACCCATACCGTTTTAATCTCAACCGATTGCTATCTTGGGCCGTCAAATTGATTGCCGCTCACTCTCTCCCTCTCGTGGAGCTCCGGTTCGAACCGCGCCGTACGATCTCCTAGCCAAATCACATTTAACAGTTATCTCCCAAACAATTGGCTTGTCTCTCCACCGCGGAACCTTTTTAATATTCTCTCGTCTAGACTCTCCCACGTACTGTAATCTTTGCTTATTATATGCAATCTTCATCTTCGTCCAAAAAAAAAAAAAAAAAAAGAATAGGAGTCATGTTTTGTTTCACCTGCTGATGGGAGTACTCTTGGCCTTTCTTCATGATACCATGTGATGGTCCGCGAGAATTTAGCCTTGCAATGTAATCTGATGTAGATAACCATTCACGCTGCAAAATTGATCCGCTCACAAATCGATAGTTTCCTATAGGACTTTGTTAACATAATAGTCATTGGAATATTATGAGAATAACAATTTATCGTGAATCACAAATTCTTAAAGAAATAAATCCCATAATAGTTTATAATTATTTATAATTTGATTTTTTTGGAATTCATAATAGATTATTATTTGTATAGTACATTAAATACTATCACGCAATCATTTTTATTTTTCATATATCTCAATTTGCATGGACATCCTAATTTGCCGTTAAATCACCCCATCTTTGTCCTTTATTCTCAATCTCTTACCAGCATGACCTCACTATTTACGTGGGATGAAAGGACATGTCCTATCCATCAATCCATATTCTAAATCCACAATTAGAAGTACGTGTGCGGTTTTAATTGCAGATTTCGGGCCCCCTGTTTAATGTCTAAACGATTTATTTATATGCTAGGACTAAGATGTGCAGTGTGAAACAGCATTGGAAGTCCGAGCCAAATTCAAGTTTACGAACACTGAGATTGAGGAGTGAAGAGGCAACCATGTTTCTCTCGTAATTTCACGATCAGAACAATGCATCATCATTTGTACACACCGCACTTTCCATCAATCTAAATTTCTTTTCCCTATTTCATTCGATGATTTTCATTTGAACACCACCTATTTTAACGAGCCATGGTTAAAAATGACATATTGACTAAGTTAGTAACAAAATAATGATGAGAATGGTAATATCGCTTACATAATCGAACTCATTTATCCTAGCCAGATCTCCAAATAACACCTATATCCAAAGAAGCATCATCATCTACCTCAAAGTCAAAGAAATCCGCCATGCCCCGCTCCCACCCGTTAGTCAACGGCTTCTCTTGTGTATAAAGTTCTTCAAATGTCTCTTAACTTCCGCATTAGATCGATCCAAAATCAATGGCCAGAGGTGAGATCCGGGTGCTCCCGGCCTACAGGCAGGGCCATCTCTCCCCTGGCATCGACCTGTGCAAGCTTATCGCCTCGCGAGGCCGCAGGGCCACCCTCTCTTCCTCCATCCCCTCCTTCCACGACCACCCCCTCACGGACGTCCTTGTTGTCCCAGCCACCCCCCACGTCCCAGCAGCGACAGGTTCCACCAGCAGATGGAACAGGGCTAGGCCCAGCTCGCCGACTACCTCGAGGCCAGGTCGAGGAGCTCAGCCCGGCCCATCTGCGCCGTCCTCGATGTTCTCGTCATAATCGGCGGGCGGCGGAAGTGTTCCGCAAGTTAGGGATCCGAACACTTCACCTCGGGAGAGGTTGCTCCGAGGCGATGGAGTTCACAGCTTGGAAGGTTAGCCCGTTGGACATCAAGACCGGGAAAAGCCGTTTGATCAAACACGTGTCATGATCTCGAAGGTCCGTTTCTCGACTACCTAGCCAATCAAGTCGGTAACCCCGTTTGGGGCGTGGGTCCACTTCTCCCGGCTCGATACCGGACGTGATCCGGTTCTCCCCTCCCAGATCACCAGATCTGACCCAATAAACAAAGCAACGCGACCGAGGAGGACGTCATCCGATGGCCAGACTTGAAGCCGCATGGCTCCATGATCTGCGTGTCCTTCGGTAGCTGCATGGGGTTGACAGTAGAGGAGTAGGAAACGCTTGCCAAAGCGCTGGAACAGTCCACGTGGCCGCTCATGTGGGCGATCCAACCGGGCTCGGGCGGGTCCGAAGATGGGTCCTACCCTCATGGGTTGGAAGTCAAAGGGCCCAAACGGCCCTAATAATAACCGAAAGGGCACCACGGCTTTTGATACTAAGCCATCCGTCAACAGGCGAGTTCTTGTCGCACTACGAATGGAGCTCAACGGTGGAAGCTCTAGGGAGCGGCGTCCCGTTTTTGGCATGGCCCATCAGGGGGGACCAATTCTACAATGCCAAGCTGGTCGTGCACCATCTGAAGGTTGGACACACGATGTCAGATGAAGAGTTGGTGATGGTCAAAGAGGAGGAGATGGTGAAGAGAATTGACAAGCTCGTGAGTCATAAAGATGAAGGGAAAGGGCTGTCAAGGTCAGTCCCTGCACGTGCACTGGCCGATCTAGGTGCTTTTATCAATCTTATCGAGCAGATATCATGTTGACTTGATTTAGATAATCCTTCCCTTGAGTTTGGAGGATCCATTTGTAAAATAGTTGGCCCAAACTTTTGGCATAATAAAACATAGTTGGACCTATAAAATATCTTATTTATAGTGCTATCCCTTATTTTAGAAAAAGACGTTATTCGAATCCTTTGTGTAGCTCAAGCTTTCATAATATGAAATTAGAAGTTATCCATATTTGAAGAATATGAATTGGGTACTGCATAGAGATATTATCTTTGGAATGCGAATAAGGGAATATTCAGCTTGGTTTGGACTTCCGATGCTGTTCACACTGCATCACGTGCTATCACAACTTTATATACTATTCATACATATAACATAATAATAAAAATAAGGATAAAAATTACAGAATAAGTGAAATATTCATCTTACTAAAATAGTCTAAGCCCCTTTCATTAGGGGTGAACAAAAGGAATTGACCAAACCAAATTAAACCGGTTGGCTTTTGGCGTTTCTCAAGGGGCATGTTTGGTTCGTGGTTTCGTAAAATTAAAATCGGTAATTTTTGGTTCGATCTCAATTTTAGGAGTGGAACTATCCACTGGACTGAACCAATTATTACCTTCTGTATTTTTTAATTCTTTAAAAATTTGAAGAAACTCTAAGCTGGTTTTCTTTCCCTGTTCCTTTGCTGAAATGAACAGATGCGTTCGAGAAAGGAGGAGAGGGGTGTCCTAGTGTTTTTGAGGCGAATGATTCTGTCGCCAAAATGAACAAATGTGTTCTCAAGAAATGAGGAAGGGGCGTTGGTTAGATGGTTTAAGATCAGAGTTCAAGAACTCTCGCAACCGAAAACTCTTGCAAATGACCTCTTCCATTCGACCGTTCCATTTTGAATTAGGGGTGATCCATTTCTAATCTAATTCGATTCCACCTAAGCATTAAGAATCGGATTAGGATAATCGATTCTCAATTTTTGGGATTGAAAACCAAACCGGATGCTTTTAAGATAAAAAAAAAATTGGATTAAATCAACTGGTCGATCCAATTGTGGCAATTTCCAATTTGGGTGGTTCACCTCACCTTTGGGCTCCCCAAATATTGCATCGAATTCTTCAAACAATATTCCCATATGATAAATCAATCACGAAAGCACAACTAGCCATTGGGATTCGCTCCAATGGCCATTCTTCCAACATGAAAGGTGGAGGTGAGGGGTTCAAACCCCTCACTTTCTCATCTAGAATAGATATAGAGTATAATTGACCAAAAAAATCACGAAAGCGCAACCAGAAAACAGGTCCGAACTTTTCTTTTTAGATTTTCATTGTTTATTTTTAATTTTATTAATTTCTTGCGTCTTTTTTTCCATTTTTCACGGACGATTAGATAGATCTCCTCACTAATCCTTTGAAATCTGTAACATCAATCTGGGTCGCTCCCAGAATCTTGAACCCTTAATCACAGCAAACGATTCGATCGGCCGCTTCACCATGTCGGACCCGGCCGAGTTCCTCGTCGTCACCGGGTCGGCCCAAGATGAACTCCCCCCCGCCATGGAGGTCTGCCTTCACATCGCCAGCGGCGGCGACCGCGCCACCCTCGTCATCCCCTCCCACCTCTCCTCCGCCATCCCTCCCTCGTTCACCTCCAACCCCCTCGTCGCCGTCGCCCAGATCGCCAACTCCTCTGGCCCCGCCATGTGCCTCCTCCACCCGCTCAATCGCCACTTCAAATGGGCCCTCGCGGCCTAGCTGATGAAGAGGACGGCCGGCGGCGGCAAGCCGCCCCACAAGCTACACGCGTTCGTGGGTTTCCAGGTGGTGTGGACCAAGGAATTGTTCTGTAAGTTCGATGTCCCGGTGGTCAGCTTCGTCAACTTCAGCGCCTGCGCAGCGGCCATGGAGCGAGGCGCGTGGAGGGCGCAGGCGAGCGACGTCCAGCCCGTCGAATTTCGCTTGCTTGCTGAGCTAACCGAAGCAATTGCCATCGTTCACTCCGATCATAAGATACAGCCCTTCGGGCCTCCTCGAGGTGGCCCACCCGGTCCTGGCCCGAGGACGGGAGGTGGCGGAGGCGGGCCGCCGAAGCTCGGCGACTGGCCGCCCTGGGTGCCGGAAGTCGAGGGCTCGATCGGTCGCATGACCAACAAGAGCGCCGACCCGGAGCAGCCCTTCTTCCACAACATGGGGGACCAGATGAAGATGGTCGGGGGCTTCCACCCTCTCCTGTCGGAGCAATACGGGAAGACGTCCGGCTCGGTGATTAGCAGCCGCGCCTGGCCGCCCTGGGTGTCGGAAGTCGAGGGCTCGACCGGGCTCATGTTCAACAACAGCGCCGACCCGGAGCAGCCCTTCCTCGAAAACATGGGGGACCAGATGAAGATGTTTGGGGGCATCCGCCCGCTCCTGTCGGAGCAGTACTCGAAGACGTCCGGCTCGGTGATCGACAGCCTCGAGATATTGAGCCACCTGTCGACGGGCGGGGTCCGGTCACACCGCGGTTGGAACTCGACGGTGGTGGGGGTCGGCCTGGCAGTCCCGCTCCAGGCGTGGCCGAGCCGAGGTGATCAGCACCACAACGCCAAGCTGGGGGTGAGCCACCGCTACCCGACGATGGGCAAGTTTTTCGGGTCGAACTCGATCGCCGAGACAAGCACACATAGGTCTCCGTTCGGAACGCGGCCCTTCCCAGGTAAAAGGTACTACAACACTGACTCCCCAGGGGACGATCGCAAGGTGGGACACTTGGCGTCCAAAGACACGCCCAAGAACGTGATGGATGACGAACCCAAGGGGATCATCAAGACAATGGCCGCGGAAGCACTAGCCGAGCTCCTCGCGAGTCTTCAATTAAATCTGGAATTTGAGTTTAAGATGGGATGTTTTCGGCTCGGGGGTTCAATTTCACGTCCCCCAAAGAGGATACGCTAAAGTCGATATTGAGACTGAGGAGTTGAGAGGAACTACGTTTCATCTTGTAATTTCGCAACTAGAACTTTGTAGTTTGTACAGTCTGTTCCGTAGACTTAAATTTCTTTTCCCTATTTGACCGGATTCATTTTGTCTGAATATGACATAGAGAATGGTCATCCAATAAACTTTTTACGGGTCTTGGTTGAAATTGTTGCAATGATTAAATATGGAACCGTTAAGGGCCAAAATTTGAACGATGCAAGAATTATCTGGAGGTATTACATTGGCAAGCGAGTTCTGATTGGAATTCTCTACTGTGAAGCTCGTAGAATCTGCTTTGAATGGTTCTGTAGTGTTTGGATCGCCATTATTTCCTACTGAATCAGCAAAAACGGGTAATGTCGAGGAAGTTCCAACTTCCTAGGTTTACATGTCTTATGAATATCAACTCTGTAGCTGTCCAACATGTTTGCTTCCAAGAGTGTCGCCTTTTTAATGTCCTGCGCTTCTGGTGTTCATGATTAACAATTTTCATGGGGGTGTAGCTGTCTTGTTGCTTGAATTCGAGGAGAAAGAACAGTAAGATTGTAAACCTTTGAGGAGTTCTGTATCTGGTGAAAGTCGTCCCTCTGTTGAGGTAGATGTGCCGTTTCCAAGGGACATGAATTGCTTGAACAAGTAAGCATGTTACTGAAATTGTGTCGCTCTCTTGTCTTTTCTTCAGTTACTAACAATGGAGTGTATATAAGATGTATTCCTTTCAAATTCTGCTCTTTTATGCACTGTATTTTAGAAGTCCCTTTGTCTTTGCAAGTGTCTTGAATATTTGCTTCCTTTCTAATTCTGTTCATAGGCAATAATGACGAGATATTGGCACTCTTCTGTCTAGAATATGTGCAAGCATCATCACAAATTCTGTTTGTAGGCACTAATAATGAAAATCTTGGCAGTCTTCATGTTCGCTCCTCATGCTTGTGCAGAATGTATTTTATTTTTCGATTTTCATTTGGATGGTTGAAGATGTAATTTTTCTTGTCTGTCGAACATTTGTTGAAGAACAAGCTTCATAACAAATGTTCAACTCTCTCTCTCTCTCTCTCTCTCTCTCTCTCTCTCTCTCTCTCTCTCTCTCTCTCTCTGTGGCCTGGTGGCTAGTGGCCACAGCTATATATCTCCACATCTTTTTAAAGAATACCAGTCACAAAATTTCTTCTTTTCTTATCAATTTACAGGCTAAAAGGGCAACCGAGCTGGCCGTCAGCGCCAACAGACAGTTAATGGTGCATTTCTTTCGTCATTTTCTTCTGTATGGCTAGAAGCAGGAAAGAGAAGCTGTAATCCTGAGTCTAGCATGAATGGATTTTGATTGCAGGAGATTGAATTTCCAACAACAGGACTAAATTCCCTCCCAGGTTAGCACCAAAGCCTTTAGTTCCGACTTCACTTGTATCTTGGTGCTTGTGTATGTTTATTTGTTGATATCTGCTCTTTCTAATTGCAGTCTTTGCCACCAAAGGAAGTTCTTTTCTTTTTTACGCACTACCTAGCATTTTATGATTTGTTAATATCAATCATAAGGGGTATTAAGCATTTAGGAGGTGAGGATTCTCGTGGAGAATGTCCTTTGTGGTTTAGGGAGATGACTCTCTCTCTCTCTCTCGTGCATGGCATGGGTACAGATACTAAGCGAGCCAAAAAAAGTATTTTCTGTTTGGCTAAGCATCCTTGAACGCTATATGATCCATGTTACATTGACTATGGTTTCACTCTATGAGATTATGTCAGGTGATGGTGAAGGAAGCATGTAGATGACAGGAAGCATGCAGTTGATTCAAGAATTTTGCAATCAGTTGGTCGATGCTGGGAAGGTTACACGAACCAGAATTGTGAGTAAGTATTTATACTTCTATAACATTCATGTATGGAGATGAACGGCTTCCTTTCTTTGATTGTTGATTCAGTTTGCTTTGGAGCTTATGTTGGTGAAAGATGGGTTAACCTGAAAGACATATATAAACTGAAATACAGGGATGCAATAAAAAGGGAGTCATTTGTTTGCATACGGTAGAAGAAATTCGGTATTTGATATGTATGGACAACAATTAACTTACTGTATCTTGAAATTGTTTTTTTGGTAAAGTTAAGTGTCTGTATCTTGAAATTGTTTATTTATGTACATGCCTATTTTTTTTCCCAAGTACTCCTTTACGATATCTATAACAAAAGTCAATTCCATCTTGATATCCAATTGCAAATGGTCAATTTATGAACATTTATTTGAACTAAACCCATCAAAATGGATCATTAACCCATTTTTTTAAATTCATATGGAAGTTGAACGGGTCATAAATGAATTAGTTATATTAAACAAATTAGTCATAAATAAGTTTAAACAAAATATGAGTGTTAAATAGGTCATAAACGAGTTTACAATTTATTTCTTACTCATTCACTCCTTATACTTATCTCAATTTGGATATGAGTTTTTGTAAATTGGGTTAAGTATAGAAGTGTTTTAACAAAACGGATCAAGTCAATTATAAGTTATTGAAACAGATTTATTTGATCTGACCACTTTTGTCTCGATCTAAATCGGATCCGATCAGACCGTTCGACAGGTCATAGTCCAAAATACACAATAAGCCTTGTTATCCCTTCCTCCATGTTGGGCCCACGTGGTCTGTCGTCATAATTCCGGATGAAATGTCAGACACACGATCACGGTACATCCATGTCGCTTTTGCTTCGATGGGAAAAGGCTTCTCACTTCTTTCTCGTCGACCGCACGTCCTCTCGTTTCGCTGTGGCCTGAGAGTCGAGGAGTGGTTGGAAAAATGCCGTTATCCAGTGCTTCTGAAGCAGGAGTTGCATCACTCTTTCCCCTCCAAAAATCTCATCTTTCGGATAGAGAGGTCAGAGACTCGTGATCCTGGAGTGGACCCAGATACTTTTTCCATGTGTAGTTATGCCTCTGTTAGCACTTCATAGACACAGCTTCGGTTCTTGGTCCTTTGGCACAGTTGATGCATCGTACGTCTGGTTCTTGAATGAATTCTTGGAGACTCTTGTTTAGGGAAGTGGATAATTTCCATTTGCAGACTCCTGATCCTTGCTGAATAATTGCACAAAGACCCAGAGTGGCCAACGTTTATAGGCCATAGAAATTGTTGTAGATCATTAAGTTTGAAACCATCAAGGGCCAAAAGTTTGAACAGTACAACAATTATGTGGATGTCTTGCATCAGCAAGCAAGTTGTGATTGAATTTTCTGTACTATGAAGCTCATAGAACCCACTTTGGTGGGTCGTGGAGTGTTTGAATCACCACATTTCCTACCAAATCAGCAGAAACAAGTTTATGTCGTGGAAGTTCCAACTTTCTAGGTTTACATGTCTTATAAATATGAACTCTGCAGCTGTCCAAATATTTGCTTCCAAAAGTGTCCCCTTTTTAATGTCCTGCGCTTCTGGTGTTCATAATTAACTATTTTCATGGGGGTGTAGCTGGTTAGTTGCTTGAATTCGTGGAGAAAGAACAGTAAGATTGTAAGAAGGGTTAAGAGACCCTTGAGGAGTTCGGCATCTGGTGAAAGTCGTTCCTCTGTTGAGGTAGATGTGCCGTTTCCAAGGGACTATGATGAATTGCTTGAACAAGTAAGCATGTTACTGAAATTGTGCCGCTCTATGTTTTTTCTTCAGTTACTAGCAATGAAGTGTACATGTATGATGTATTTCTTTCAAATTCTGCTATTTTGTACACTGTGTTTTAGAAGTCCCTTTATCTTTGTAATTGTCTAGAATATGTGCTTCGTTTCAAATTCTGTTCATAGGCAATAATGACAAGATCTTGGCACTATTCTGTCTAGAATATGATCTACCATCGTTACTCTGTTCATAGTCAATGATGATGAGATCTTGGCACTTTTCACATTCACTCTGCATGCTCGTGCAGAATGTATTCTTCGATCCTCCTTTGGATGGTCGAAGATATGATTTTCCTGGTCTACCGAACTTTTGTTGAAGAACAAGCTTAACAACAAATGTTCAACTCTCTCTCTCTCTCTCTCTCTCTCTCTCTCTCTCTCTCTCTCTGTTGCCTGGTGGCTAGTGGTTACAGCTATATATCTCCACATCCTTTTAAAGAATACCAGTGACATAATTCATTCTTTTCTCATCAATTGGCTGGCTAAAAGGGCAACGGAGCTGGCCATCAGTGACAACAGACAGTTAATGGTGTATTTCTTTCGTCATTTTCTTCTGTCATGGCTAGAAGCAGGAAAGAGAAGCTGTAAACCTGAGTCTTGCATTAACGGATTTTGATTGCAGGAGATTGAATTTCCAACATCAGAACTAGATTCTGTCCCAGGTTAGCACCAAAGCCTTGAGTTCCCCTTCATCTTAGTCTTTGCCATCGAAGGCTGTTCGTTTCTTTTTTATGCACTGCCTAGCATTTTATGACATGTTAATCACTCGTAAGGGGTATTAAGCATTTAGGTCCTCAGTGATTTAAGGGTGATGACTCTCTCTCTCTCTCTCTCTCTCTCTCATGCATGGGTACAAATATTACACAAGCAAAAATAGTCTTTTCTGTTTGGCCAAGCATCCTTGAACGCTACATGATCCCTATTTCATTCACTATGGTTTCACTCTATGAGACTGTGTCAGGTGATGGTGAAGGAGGAATAGAGATGACAGGAAGCATGCAGTTGATTCGTGAATTTTGCGACCAGTTAGTTGATGCTGAGAAGGTTACACGAACCAGAATTGTGAGTTCGCATATATACTCCTATGACATTCATATGTGGAGATAAGCAACTACCTTTCTTCGACTGTTGATTTAGTTTGCTTAGTCATCATACTGGTCTTTTTCCTGTTTACTTTGGTAATTTGAATTGGACTGCTTATCTAGTATGCATAATTATGCATCCACCTTACACCATTATTGTTGAAATTAAATCCTACTGGGCAATTGAACTAATTGACTGTACAGTGGCTAAATTAAAATATTGTTCAGTAGTCCCTATACTTTCCGAAATTCAAAATCATCCCTGTACTTTTGTTTGGTTCAAGATGGTCCTTGTACTTTTGAAAAATGTCACAATGCATTGACCGACTTGGCGATGGATTTTTCTGATATGGACTTAACAGCATTGAATTTTTTGCTGACATGTTCTCTCTCTCTCTCTCTCTCTCTCTCTCTCTCTCACATATATTTGGAAACACAACCCTCCCTCTCTGACTTGAATGCTGACGTAGACTCTCTCTCTCTCTCTCTCTCTCTCTCTCTCTCTCTCTCTCTCTCTCTCTCTCTCATATATTTGGAAACACAACCCTCCCTCTCTGACTTGAAAACCAGAACCTCCACGCGGTGGTCATGGCTGCTGAGCTCAAGCAACAGTGGTTGCAATTGTTCGCAAGCCTTAGAAGACAGCAGCTACCATGTGGTGCTCGTCGTCTTCTGTGCGTGTGTGTCCAGCCCAATCTCAGATCTGATCATCAACAATAGGGAGGAATCTTCAGGCGGCTTAGGTGGATCTTTCACCAGCCCAAAATTGACTCTACTTTTTAACTGGTTTGCTTACACTTCTTTTTGGATTTGATGTTTGATTCAGTTCTCTGGACTTCATTCTAGCTCACAAGTATCATCTTCAGACTGAACCAATTGGAATCTAATTAAAAATCTCATTCAGTAATTTCCACAAACACTTTAGCCTCATTCTCTTCCTCTAGTCTCTCATTGCATGATTCTCACCAAACAAATAAATTGATGTTTGAATGACATCTGTAACTTTGCACTTTATCACCTGCAGCATCTAAGGCATCCATGGAAATTGATGTCCGATCTTCAAGTTCATGAATTTTGTGCTCTTTGTATGTTTTTGTTTTAGGTTTCTGTTTTTCTTTCATGCTGGTTCTGTTGCTGGGTCTTTGAAGATTTTCTGGCTGATATTACTGGGGGCAAAAGGAGAAAAACTGTGCTGAATGAGGTAAAAATTGACCATGGGTTTTAATCTTGCAAAGAAATAATAATGCTTGTAGTCTGCAACAAATGATGGTCTTTCTTCCACCTCCCTTCTTTTGAATTATTGCACGCCAAAGCTGAACACATGATTTCACACACACTGATGAGATTTTCCATTCTGTCATTTTTCTACAATTGTAGCAATTTCGCTGACATGTAATTGGGTTGTATGCTTAAATGTTTCATACTCCAACGGTACTTTTTTTTTTGGGATATGTGCAACACAAGTCCTAAAACTTGTAAGGAAAGTGCAATTGAGTCCTAAAACTTACAAAAAGTACAATCAAATCCTAAAACTTGTCAACTTGATTCAATTCAGTCCAAAGTTAACACCGTTAGTTTTCCCGTTAAAAATTGCTGACGTGGCGCCGACGTGACATTTTAAATTATTTTTTATTATACACATGGCTTTTAATATTATTTTTATTATTATTTAAATTAGATTTAAAAAAAGAAAAGGAAAAATTAAATTTATTTAAAAAAGAAAACTGTGCAAAAAAAAAAAAGGAGCACCGATGGTGCTCCGCCGCCGCCCATCGCCGGAGTGGCCGGCGACGGTCGCCGGCCCTGGGCGGGGTGGCCGGGCCTCGCCCGGCGAGGCCTCGCCGCCCCCGCGCGAGGGCTGGCGAGGCTCGCCGGCCCCGTGCGAGCCTCGCCAGATCTGGGCGAGGCTCGCCCAGATCTGGCGAGCCTCGCCGGCCCCGAGCGAGGGCCGACGAGGCCTCGCCCAGGGCGGGCGACGGTCGCCGACGGTCGCCTGGGGCCGGCGACCGTCGCCCGCCCTGGGCGAGGCCTCGTCGGCCCTCGCTCGGGGCCGGCGAGGCTCGCCAGACGGGCGAGCCTCGCCCAGATCTGGCGAGGCTCGCACGGGGCCGGCGAGCCTCGCCAGCCCTCGCGGGGGGCGGCGAGGCCTCGCCGGGCGAGGCCCGGCCACCCCGCCCAGGGCCGGTGACCGTCGCCGGCCCCTCCGGCGACGGTCGCCGGCCCTCCGGCGTTGGGCGGCGGTGGAAACCACCCGTGCACGCACCGCCCTCTTTTTTTTTTTTTTTTTTGTTGATTTTCCTTTTTAGTTTTTAATCTAATTTTTAAAGATTTTAAATATAATATTTTAATTTTTAAATCTATTTTTTAAAAAATGAATAAAAAATAATTTAAAAATCTACGTGGAAAATAAAAAACAATTTAAAATGCCACGTCAGCGCCACGTCAGCAATTTTTAACGGAAAATCTAACGGTGTTAACTTTAGGACTGAATTGAACCAAGTTGACAAGTTTTAGGACTTGATTGCACTTTTTGTAAGTTTTAGGACTCAATTGCACTTTCCTTGCAAGTTTTAGGACTTGTGTTGCACATATCCCTTTTTTTTTTAATGCATTCCTAATGTTGATTAAGGGTCTAGCACGCTATAAATTATTGAAATAACAATTTGCGGACTTTAAGTGTTATAGATAGAAGGATTGCTAGATGTCTTCAACGGCTGGTTCTAGTGTTGCAAATAGAAGGAGATCTATAATGTGGGAACATTGTAAAGAGATTCCTGATCAAGAAAATGCTGACTGTTTATATTGTGGGATCCTTATCAATTGTGCTAGTGGTCAAGGGACTAGCTCGATGCAAGGAATATCCATATGCAAACGCTGGAAAAAGGCAAAAAAGTGCCTCGGGTCAAGTTGTTGGAGTTGCTAGTTCATTAGGTTCTTGGAAATTTGACCAAAATGCCAGCAGAAAAGAATTAGCAATCTTGTTTATTCTTAATGAGTTGCCTTTTAAATTGGTAGAGCATGAGGGATTTTATCGTTTTGTGAATAGAATCCAACCAAAATTCTTAATCCCAACACACGACACATTGAGGCGCGATTGTTATGATTTATACATGGAGGAAAGAAATACGAAGGAATATTTCTCTAAGACAACTCCTAGAGTATGTTTAACAATTGTCACGTGGACTTCTTGTCAAAATGTGAGTTAAATGTGTTTGGCTGCTCATTTTAACAGCTTATTTTGTTGATACTGATTGAAAATTGTGGAAGAATATATTAAATCTTTGTTAGATCTCTGGTCATTCTGCTGAGATAATAAGAAAAGCAATTGAGAATTGTTTGACTGATTGGAGGATTCATAGTGTTTTTTCTATCACCATAGACCATGCTAGCTCAAATAACTTGGGAGTCAAATATTTGAAAAAGATATTTAACTCTTTGGACTCTCTGTTATTGAGAGGTGAGTTACTCAGTGTGAGTTGTTGTGCTCATATATTGAGTCTAATTGTTAGATAGCGGTTAAAAGACAAAAACAATTCAATTGCTAAAATACGTTTGGCCATGTGTCAAGTGAGGTCTTTCCCTAGTAGGCTAAGAAAGTTTAAGGGTTGTGTTAAGTTAGAGAATATTGAATCGAAGAGTCTTGTATTTTTGGATGTGGAAACTCGTTGGAACTCGATATACATGATGTTGGAATTAGTTTTGAAGTTTGAAAAAGCTTTTGGCAATATAAAATTTTAGAATAACAAATATGCTTATGAACTTTTCAAGGGGAAAGGGTTGCCCATTGTGAGGATTGGAATTATATGCCCATCACTTTCTTCCTTTTTTGAAATTGTTCTTTGTACAACTATAAAAGTTCTAGGATTTTTTTATATCACTAGCAATTATATGGCAAAGGATGTGTATGAGATTTATATGATGATTGAGAGATATCATGAAAACAAGGACCAAAGTTTGCGGGAAATGGCTCAAAGAACGAAAACGAAATTCCATAAGTATTTCGGTAGTGTAAACAACATCAATCTTACTTTATTCATTTTTTGCGTATTTGAGCTGTGATGTAAGTGGAACCATGTGAAGTTGATGATTCATCATGTTTATGAAAGCAAGTCGGCCGAAACTTTACAAAAGAAAGTAATAACATTTCTGACATTATTGTTTGGGCAATACCGCAATGGTGTATACCTCAAAGCAATTTAAGGCTAAAGGGAACAACGAAAGTTCTAATATTATGACTGAAATATATTTTAGCCAAACACAATGATAATATTTGGATGAAAAATCTGAATTGGACAGGTACTTAAATGAAGCATGTGAACATTGTAACTTTGAATTTGATATCTTAAGTTAGTGGAAAGTAAATTCATATAGATATCCTATCCAATCTAGCATTGCTCGAGATATCTTGGCCATGCCCATCTCGACTGTGACATTGGAGGCTACATTTAGCATAGGAAGTCGTCTCGATGTGTTTCATAGCTGGTTGACCCCAATCATGGTGGAGGCTCTTATATGTGCTGAAGATTGGTTACGATCTGCACCACTTTCACGTTCAATTGAGGACCTCAAAATCTTTGACTCAGGTGAGAAAATATGGTTTTAGAATATTCTACCTTTTTTTATTTCAATGCATATATTATTTCTCATTTTCATTGTGAATTTATTGCAGAGTTGCCAACTACGACCATAGAAACAAACTTGCTATTGACTTTTCTCAATGATTAACGTATGGGAGGTTAGTTCTTGATAAACAAAGAAAATGAAGTTTCAGGACCATTCAAGTTCTCTTGTTCCTTCTATATTTTCATGCTTATGCTTTAAGTGTCATACGTAATATTTAGATATGGACAAAACAAGTCCTTTTCTAGTTTTATGATCTTGCAATCATTTTTTAAAATGCCAATAGGAAACCGCATGACCCATTTGCTTTCTCTCTCCAAGTGATATTCATGAATGACCAGGAACTTCCTCTTTGTGTCATATTTTCTTTTCATCTCCATCAATAGAGTGGCTCAAACAATTTCTCAACTTGCAGAACCTACTTAACTTCCCTGGAGACCTCTTATTTCGATTGATGGGAAGACTGTATGAACATGACGACAACTTTGCAGTAAGCTTTCCTTCTTTCTTTTTTCTTTTTCGGCTGAATCTCATTGTTTGAGTTCATTCTAGGCTGGCAAGAAATCATACTAATTGGGAGTGTGACCCCTTCTGCAGATAGTTAGACATCCTGAAAGTTGGAATGTTTCGGCTCTAGAAGCAATTGGCCAGATTTTTACCCCTATCTTTGGCAGACCAAGTGACTGAAGATGAGTTTTGCCTATAACTCTTGGAAAGGTTTTATGGCAGCTCATGGTTAGAGAAAGGAAGGCTGTCCACTTTATGGAACAGACTGAAAATAGTCCTTCTGGCTATTGTCTGCACATCGTACTCTTCAAAACATGAACCTACATTTGTACAGTTGACCCTGAAAAGACGTGTTATTAGAGATAATTGTCTAAAGATTTAAGTTCGATGACCTTGTAGACATACTTTTAAATTGCTGTGTATGCAAAGGACGTGTCGTCTCCCTTAGGTGTATAGCATTCACTTTTGGTTTTGTCGAATTTCACTTTTATTGAACTTAGTAGAGACAATGTACTGTGATGCTTCAAAATTTGGTTGAGCTATCTCTTAAAACTAGCAGAGGAACCCAATGGGAAACTCATTGGGTGACAAAGGAGAGGTGAGGGGGAAAAAAAGTAAACTCGAAACCCAACCAGACTCATATTATTGCTTTGGGTATTATGCTTTTCAAGCCAGGTCGAGTTGGAACACACTGCCTTATGATTCTGGTCGGGTAATGTCAAAACTCAACCCGTTGACAGCCCTAACAGCATCCATTTGAACAACTATATTTGCTGAATTCATGACCACATTTTTGGTTTTGGTTTCTTGAACAGTGTCATATAGTTACTGAGATGAACAGTTATTATGTAATTACTGATCTAGCTTTCAGAGCGAATGACTAGACCATGGGTTACGGATGCTTCAACATGTCCCAACCATTACCAGAGACTAATGTGTGTTTATCTGGCTTTCTTTGGAACTTCTTAAAGAAGGTTCTTTCTTTTACTATCACTTTCACCTGTATGTAATGGAAGTTTTGCCCTTGTGGCCCTCCTGGACCTTATCCTTAACAGTGGCAAGACTATACTGCATCTTTCTATCGGAAGCGAGCAGCCCTCACAAAGACCCTTTTCCCGAAAATGGACTGTGTACTACATTCACAACTTTAAAGGAATGAGAGGAGGAACCCTCTTTAGGTTTGTGAATGCCGATCTGTTCATTAGGAACGTTCCTTTTTAAGAAGTTCCATCTCATGGACCTAACGGCAGTGTCTCTCTTTTTTCTGCCCTTTTCCGTTTCTATTGCATTGCCACATAGATGCTACCCTGGCCCATGGAAGGTTCTCAGAAGAGTCGGAAACCGGTACATGACTTTGCATCAGCAGGAAGCGATGCCCTCCCTCAAGGAAGTTGCCTTGAACATTCTGCCCTTGTCTTGAGCATCCGAAACATTGTATGTAACAGATAATACCGATGCTTATGTACAGAAACATGCATCATGGCCGCATGATGGTTATCTTTCAGTTTTTGTTTCCTCTGATGGCCATAGTACACTAGTTCCCGAGTCCGAACATGCCAATTCAAGTGTTGAGCAGAGTTTGTGAATGTGACAACCGATCTTGTTTATTCAATTTGCAACACACTCACATCAATCCAATTGTATTCGCTGTGTAAAAGGTGACGAGCATGAATCCACGCGAACAGGATACAGCTCTACTTCCTTCACAAGTAAAATTGACTTCACGGTCGGAGAAAAAAGACAAAGGAAAAAGGCGAAATCAGACTTCACCTCTCAAACTGAAGCCTTCAGCTTAGTTCCATATGAAAGCTATTCGGATTTGCTGAGCAATGTCCGGAGGAGGGCGAATTGGGTGATTTCCCCTGTTGTTTTCCTTGATGTCCAAGTTAAGGTGTATACGGTGAATGTCGATGCACGTACTCTTCGAGACATCTCGCGTCATTGCGCATCGAACAACCGAGTGGAGAAGGCACGTTGTCGACACGCACGCATTGATGCATCTCCTCCTCCGTGTTGACTCTCCCCTTGGATGTCGGCGAAACGAATCGATGAATGAATGGATCGCTTCTCGTCTCTTGTCGACAACACTGACCTACCCGCCACAACGAACGGTCAAGACTCTCGCACGATGGGACCCTCAAAAAGTCCCTTCCTTTCCGGTTAAGTCTTTTCTCTCTCCGTCTCTCTATCCCCTTCTTTTTGGGAAAATGTCACAAATAATCCATATACTTTTACTCAATGTCCAATTTCGTCCCTGAACTTTCGATCGGCTCAATTTGGTCCCTGAACTATGATAAAATGTCGATCTGTCTCTAAACTTTCGAACGGCTCAATTTAGTCCCCCTATGATGAATTGTCCAATCTAATCATTTGTTCTTTTTTTCATTTTTTTTCCTTTTTTTTTTTTTTTTTTCCCTTTTTTTTTTCCTTTTTTTTTTTTTTTTTTTTTTTTTTCCCTCCGCCGGAGCCGGCGGGGGGCCGACGTCCGGCGAGGGAGCCCCCTCGCCGGAGAGCCTCCCTCGCCGATCCGGCGAGGGAGCCCCCTCGCCCGACGCCGACGAGGGGCTCTCCCTCGCAGACGCCGGCGAGGGAGCCCCTCGGGCTCTGCCAGGGAGCCCCTCGCAGATCTGGCGAGGGCGGCGAGGGCGGCCCCTCACCGATCTGGCGAGGGAGCCCCTTGGGCTCTGCGAGGGGCGAGGGGCTCTCCCTCGCCGAACGCCGCCCTCCGCCGCTCCCTGCGAAGGGAAAGCAAAAAAAAAAAGGCAAAAAAGGAAAAAAATGAAAATTAGATAACGAAGGATTAGATTGGACAATTCATCATAGTTGTTCAAGCGACTAAATGAGCCGTTCGAAAATTCAAGGGGCTAGATCGGGCATTTTATCAATAAGATATAGGAATTTATTTGTGACATTTTCCCCTTCTTTTTCTCTATATAAAGACCGGATCTTGGGAACTAGAACCACAAGAAGACCGAGATCAAGTACCTACCCAAGCAGAGGAAGTACCTGCAGACATGTCGTCCGCATCGCCGTCGCCGCCGCCGCCTGAGATTCTGGTAGTGCCCTTCTTCGGCCAAGGCCACCTCCTCCCTTGCATGGAGCTCTGCAAGCACATCGCCGCCCGCAACCTGAGGGCCACTCTCGTCATTTCCTCCAACCTCTCCTCCTCCGTCCCCTCCGCCCTCCGCCACCACCACCCGCTCCTCCAGGTCGCCGAGATACCCTCCTCCCCGATCCCTCCCGGGCAGCCGGGATCCGACCCCATGGAGGCTCACCGGGCTCACCACTCCCAGATGGCTCAGGGGCTCGAGAGCATGCTCTCGCCCCGGCCCGACGATCCCAGCCCGGCCCGGCCGGTCTGCGCCGTCCTCGACGCCATGATGGGGTGGAGCGGCGAGATCTTCGCCAAGTACCAGATTCCGACGGTGGGGTTCTTCACCTCCGGCGCGTGCTCGTCGGCGATCGAGCTCGCGGTCTGGAAGGCCAAGATCGAGGATCTCAAGCCGGGCGAGACCTGTCGGCTCCCGGGCCTCCCCGAAGACTTGGCGCTCACGGCGTCGGACCTCAAGCGCCGCCCCAAGGGCATGCCGCCGCATCTCCGCGGCGGCGGCGGCAGGGGCGGCGGTGGAGGACCTCCGAATCTGGGACCCGGCGGACCCCCCCGGCCGGCTGGTGTCCCCGGGCCGAAGTTCATGGGCCCGCCCGGACCGGGGCAGCAGCCGCCGTGGGTGGAGGAGTCCGGCGGCTGGATCGCCGTGCTGTTCCACACGTGCGCCGAGCTCGAGGGCCTGTTCCTCGACTACCTCGCCGGCCAGGTCAGCAAGCCGGTCTGGGGCGTCGGGCCGCTCCTGCCCGAGCAGTACTGGAAGTCGGCCGGCTCGCTGCTGCACGACCGGGAGATCCGGTCGAACCGGCAGTCCAGCGTGAGCGAGGACGAGGTCGTCCAGTGGCTGGACTCCAAGCCCCGCGGCTCGGTGCTGTACGTCTCGTTCGGGTCCGA
The DNA here is from genome assembly GCA_014182555.1 of Eucalyptus erythrocorys. Taxonomy (NCBI): domain Eukaryota; kingdom Viridiplantae; phylum Streptophyta; class Magnoliopsida; order Myrtales; family Myrtaceae; genus Eucalyptus; species Eucalyptus erythrocorys. The sequence goes on along the minus strand of CM024601.1, from coordinate 7,340,591 downwards.
GGTGGGGCCCACGGCGGAGGAGTACCCGGAGCTGGCGGCCGCGCTGGAGGCATCCGCCCGGCCCTTCGTGTGGTCGATCCAATACGGGGCGGGCCGTCGGGGCCCGCCCAGGACGTTCCTGGGCGGGTCGCCGGACTCGGAGTCGGACCAAGGCTACTTCCCCCAGGGCCTGGACGAGAAGGTCGGAGGGAGGGGCCTGATCATACGCGGGTGGGCGCCGCAGCTGCTGATACTGAGCCACCCGTCGACGGGCGGGTTCCTGTCGCACTGCGGGTGGAACTCGACGGTCGAGGCGATCGGCCGCGGGGTGCCGTTCCTGACGTGGCCCATCCGGGGCGACCAGTACTACAATGCCAAGCTCGTGGTGGACCATCTCAAGATCGGGCATCCCGTGTCCGAGGACATGTCGAGGGACGTCACGAGGGACGACATAGGCAAGGGGATCGAGAGGCTGATGACCGACGAGGGCGCGCGGGAGAGGGCCGCGCGCATCCGGACCACGTTCGAGCACGGCTTCCCGGCCAGCGCGGCAGCCGCCCTAGACGCGTTTAGCGACTTCATCATCGGCAAGACGGTGGTGCCGTGAGCGGCCACGCACTCTCTCTAGTCCGACATTGAGATTGAGGATTGAAGAGGGACGCGATCAGAACAATGTATCGTCATTTGTATACACAGCACCTTATATCCACAAAGCATCATCGTCACCACCTCTAAGTCAAAGAAATCTGCCATGCCCTGCTCCCGCCCGTTAGTCAACTGCTTCTCTTGTATATAAAGTTCTTCAATGTCTCTCTGTCTTTCGCATTAGATCGATCCGAAATCAATGGCCGGAGTTGAGATTTGGGTGCTCCCGGCTTTCGGGCAAGACCATCTCTTCGCGTGTATCGAGCTGTGCAAGTTCATCGCCTCGCGGAACCACAAGGCCGCCCTCGACGTCTTCTGCGCTCTCTCTTCCTCTATCCCCTCCCCTTTCGCCTTTTTCGCTTCTTCTCTTCTTCCAAATGCGAAGTGAAGTGAAATTTACTTGTGAAGGAAATAGAAATTCTATCTTGTGTGTATCGATCCATGCTCATCGCCTTCTACACGGGGAATACAATTTGATTCAATTCGAGCATATTGCCCCATGAATAAACAAGATTTGTCATCTCCTTCGTAGACTCCGCTCGATGCACAAATTAGCATGTTTGGACTCGGGATTAAGTGTTCTTGTACAGAAGCATTGGTATTATCTGTTGCGTACAACTTCATTGAATGTTCAAGATGAGGGCAGAATGTTCAGGTTGACTTTCTTGAGGGAGGGCATCGCCTCCTGCTGATGCAAAGTCATGTACGGGTTTCCATTTGGTCTTTGATTCTTGTAGAATTTATGCTTTGTTTCACTTGCTTATGGGAGTTCTCTTCTGCCCTTTTTTCATGCTACAGCATCGCTGTCGATCATCACCGAGTACTGGGCCTCGCAATGTAGTCCGCTGTAGATATACATTCACACCGCAAGACTGACCCACTCACGAATCCGACAGTTTCCCATTTATCGCAATCAGCATGGACATCATAACCCGTCGTTATATCACCCAATCGTTGCCCTCTCTTCTGAATTTCTTACCAGCATGACCTCACTGCTTACGTGGGATGAAAGGACCTGTCCTCCCGAGCCTTTATTCCATGTCTAGACAAATTCATTTATGTCCTATGACTAAGACGTGCATTTCGCTCACACCAGTCATTCAACAACTTCTCGTGTATAAAGTTACTTCAATGTCTCCCTAAGTTTCGCGCTAGATCGATCCGAAATCGATGGCCGGAGGTGAGATTTGGGTGCTCCCGGCTTTCGGGCAGGGCCATCTCTTCCCCGGCATCGAGCTGTGCAAGCTCATCGCATCGCGAGGCCACAAGGCCACCCTCGTCGTCTTCTCCAGCCTCTCGTCCTCCATCCCCTCCTCCTTCCGCGACGACCCCCTCACGGACGTCCTCGTCATCCCGGCCGATCCTCCGCGCCCCGGCGGCGCGGAGTTCCACCAGCAGATGGAGCAGGGCATGGCCCAGCTCACCGACTTCCTCGAGGCCAGGTCGGGGAGCTCGGCCCGGCCCGTCTGCGCCGTCCTCGACGTCCTCGTCGTAATGGGCTGGGCGGCGGAAGTGTTCCGCAAGCTGGGGATCCGGACAGTCGGATTTTTCACCTCCGGCGGTTGCTCCGCCGCGATGGACTTTGCGGCTTGGAAGGCTGGCGTGTCGGACATCAAGCCCGGGGAGACCCGTTTGCTTCCCGGGTTACCCGAAGAAATGGGACTCACGGTTTCGGACCTTAAAAGGCGGTCTCACGTGGTTAGATTGCACAAGTGGGGCCAGCAGCAGGGAAGTAGAACCGGGTCGGACTCGGGTTCGGGTTCGAGCTCTTCTCGACCGCCAGGTCCGGGTGGGCCACCGAGGATCGGCCCGTTGCCGCCCGGCGAGAAGCCACACTGGGTGGATGCCACCGAGGGCTCGATCGCTTTGGTGATCAACACGTGTCACGATCTCGAAGGTCCGTTTCTCGACTACCTAGCCAATCAAGTCGGTAAACCCGTTTGGGGCGTGGGTCCGCTTCTCCCGGATCAATACTGGACGTCGTCCGGTTCTCTCATCCGAGATCAGGAGATCCGACCCAACAAGCCAAGCAACGTGACCGAGGAGGATGTCATCCGATGGCTAGACGGCAAGCCACGTGGCTCCGTGATCTTCGTGTCCTTCGGTAGCTCCGTGGGGTTGACGGTAGAGGAGTACGGCAAGCTAGCCAGAGCGCTGGAAGAGTCCACCCGGCCGTTCATATGGGCGATCCAGCCGGGCTCCGGCGGGTCCGAAGAAGGGTACTATCCTCACGGGTGGGAAGCCAAGGTGCGCGAACGGGCCCTGATAATAACCGGATGGGCGCCGCAGCTCCTGATACTGAGCCACCCGTCGACGGGCGGGTTCTTGTCGCACTGCGGGTGGAACTCGACGGTAGAAGCCCTGGGGCGCGGCGTCCCGTTTTTGGCATGGCCCATCAGGGGGGACCAATTCTACAATGCTAAGCTGGTGGTGCACCATCTGAAGGTTGGGTACATGGTATCAGATGAAGACCCGGTGATGGTCAAGGAGGAGGAGATAGGGAAGGGAATTGAGAAGCTCATGAGTGATGAGGAGGTGAAGGAAAGAGCTGTCAAGGTCAGTGACATGTTTCGGGGTGGATTCCCTGCGAGTGCACTGGCTGATTTAGATGCTTTTATCAATTTCATCACCCAAAATCATGTTGACTGAGAGGTAAATAATCCTCATTTGTAAAAAATATTTGGATCAAGAAAGTATTTTAAGAGCAGTACTTGCGCTAATTTAAAAGAAAGCATCTCATAAAACAGTAATTTATCACTTATTAAATCGAATTCTTTCATGTAACCAACACTGTGAAATTCGAAGAGACCTGAATGAAATGGTAATACTATATTCGGCGGAGCATGTGGTTATCACTATCGCATCTAATAATTCGTCTATATCTAGAGAATGTAAAGTGGCTGCAAGGGCCATATATGGTCCTATGCTAGTGCGGATATATGGTAGTCGCCTCCTTCACATCCACATTGGAACTTCAAAGGTGTATTCGATTTGGTTCGGACTTCCGATGTCGTTTCACATTGCACATCTTAGTCACGGCATTTCAAACAAGGAATGGGGGCCCCTAATATGTAATAGAAACTGCGCACGTCCTTCTAATTCGAGACTTGGATTGATGGGTATTGGGTAGGACAGGTCCTTTCATCCCACGTAAGCAATGAGGTCATGCTAGTAAGAGATTGAGAAGAAAGGACGGTGATTGGGTGATTCAACAACAGATTAAGATGTCCATGCTGATAGGGAAATATGATAAGCTGTGGGCAAGCACTACCTTGCAAGAATAAATTCTCGTTAATGATTGATAGCGACGTGGTACCATAAAGAAAGGGCGAAGAGAACTCCCATTTACGAGTAAAAAGAAAACATGACCCTTGTTTGCTCTGCAAGGATCAAGACCAAATAGACATTTCTATGTGAATCTATTCTCGACGGAGATATTGTCATACTTTATTATCTCATAAATAGAAATTACAGATATATGAATATAACCATTTCATATCAAAACAAATCTTTGGCGCAATGGCCCATAAGGATCAACCCTACCATCCACACTAACTGATGAGGCGATTTGGGCCCAATTGCCTATCATGAAATTGAGCATAACTTTGCAAAGAGTTAGCCCACTTTTTTTCTCAACAAGAGATGGGAATTATATTCAATACCATTTGATTGAATGGTTGATCTGGTTAAGATAGACTTCCATCTTATAATAAGAAATATCATATGAAAGATTTCAAGCCAAAATCAACTGCTAGCTAGACAAAGCAAGTGAAATGATCACATGTGAGAAAACAGGTTACTTTCTTTGACTCCTTTGTTACTGTGGGCTTTACACAATGAATCACATCATATAGATATCCCTTCAATGCAACATAATTTATTGAAAGAATCTTGGAAACCCATCAAAGCATCAAAGCTAGGCTCTTCCAAAAGCCCAAAGACAATCTCACATTAACTTGTCAATTTGGAATTCAATTCGGAAATTTTCTTAGAAGGTATTGAGGTAATATGCTAATATATAGAGATTCGTAGGGAAAGGTATGAAATAATTTATCAAGAAGCATGTTACAACTAAATTAAAAGAGGACGGAAAGGCATCTTCAACTAAACCACTTTAAACTTCAACCTTCTTCTTTTTTCCCCGCAATTGGCTCCTACTTCTTTCTGGTAGGCCTCCACTTCACGAGGGATAGATTAGAAAGACTCCTCCATGATAGGCCTCTGCATCAAATATTTCAAATTTCTTTTTTCTTGATCGAATTCTATCAATACGATAACAAAACTATCAAGAAAGCGAGATCGGTTGGACTAATATAAGATACCTACTTCATATATCATGCACTAGTAAGGTTTACGAGCAAAAAGTACTAAGAGAATGCATATCAGTTGGATTTATTTATAATATCACAACTTAAAACATTACGCATGTATAATAGAGTAATAATAATGGGCATGGAAAAATACTTATGAAATGAGTTGAATATTGATCTCACCAAACGGTCAATGCACTTGCTTTTTCTTTTTATATTTTTGGTCTCTCCTGCTTCTTCTATTTTCCACAGTGGAGAACAGATAGCAGTCAGTTCCCATGATCCACCGATTTAATCTCGACACTCAAGACTGACTCGCCCCTCTCCTTTTAATCCGCCAGCGACGCCCGCCTCCCGTCAATTCGCTCCCGAAAGCTTCAACGCCGATCACAGGGAAACGATTCGACCGGCCGCCTTTCCCCATGTCGGCGACGGCGGAGATCTTCGTGGTCACCGGGCCGGGGCAGGGCCACCTCCACCCCTGCATGGAGCTCTGCCTCCACCTCGCCCGCCTCGGCTACCTCGCCACCCTCGTCATCCCCTCCCACCTCTCCTCCGCCATCCCTCCCTCCTTCTCCTCCAACCCCCTCGTCGCCGTCGCCCCGATCGCCGGCTCCTCCGGCCCCCCCATGCACGTCTCCGACCCGCTCAACCAGCCCGCCGGCCGGGACCTCTCCGCCCACCTGGAGAAACGGGCGGCCTCCGCCGCCGGCGAGCCGCCCGGCGTGCTGTGCGCGATCGTGGATTTCCAGGTGGGGTGGGCCAAGGAAGTGTTCTGGAAGTTCGATGTCCCGGTGGTCAGCCTCGTCACCTTCAGCGCCTGCGCCGCGGCCATGGAGCTCGGCGCGTGGAAGGCGCAGGCGAGCGACGTCCGGCCCGGCGAGGCTCGCCTGATTCCCGGGCTGCCCGAAGAAATGGCCATCGTTCAGTCCGATCTCAAAAGGAAACCCTTCGGGCCTCCTCGAGGCGGCCCGCCCGGTCCGGGCCCGAGGCCAGGAGGCGGCAGAGGCGGGCCGCCGAAGCCCGGCGACCGGCCGCCGTGGGTGCCGGAAGTCGAGGGCTCGATCGGGCTCATGTTCAACTCGTGCGGCGACCTGGAGCAGCCCTTCCTCGACTACATGGGGGACCAGATGAAGATGCCGGTGTGGGGCATCGGCCCGCTCCTGCCGGAGCAGTACTGGAAGGCGTCCGGCGGCGCGCCGATCTCCGACCGCGCGATCCGGCAGCACGGCCGCGAGTCGAGCTGCACGGAGGACGAGGTGGTCCAGTGGCTGGACGGCAAGCCGCGGCGCTCGGTGCTGTACGTGGCGTTCGGCAGCGAGGTGGGCCCGGACGAGGAGGAGCTGGCGCAGCTGGCGGCGGCGCTGGAGGGGTCGGCGCGGGCCTTCATATGGGTCATCGGGTCCAAGTCCGGCGGCGACTTCGCGAGCGGCATGGAGGGCAGGGTCGGGGACAGGGGCCTGATCATAAGGGGGTGGGCGCCGCAGCTCCTGATCCTGAGCCACCCGTCGACGGGCGGGTTCCTGTCGCACTGCGGGTGGAGCTCGACGGCGGAGGCGGTGGGGCGCGGGGTCCCGATGCTGGCGTGGCCGATCCGGGGGGATCAGCACTACAATGCCAAGCTGGTGGTGAACTATCTCAAGGTCGGGTACAGAGTGGCCGAGGATTTGTCCCAGGTGGTGAAGAAGGACGAGATCGGGAAGGGGATCGAGAGCCTCATGTCGGACGAGGAGATGCACGAGAGGGCGGCCTCGATCAAGGCCAAGTTCGGGCACGGTTTCCCGGGGAGCTCGGAGAGGGCGTTCGAGGATTTTAGAGATTTTATCAACCAGGGACTTCGAAACAGTTCTGTCGCGACTAGGTCTTTGCCTATGTAAACGTGAGACTTTATCTTAGTTCTGCTTGCAGAACTTCCCATGTCTACTGAATTTTCGTCTGGGAAGTTTGCGTATGGCCTATGTAATGCAGGAATTTGGCGAGCCGTTTCGTGAATAAACCGGAGAGTCTGTATAGCCTGTTGAAATGGATGCGTGTGTTCAGGTTGCCTGATGAATTCACTGGGTCATGCCAAGTGAGTTGCTTCATTACAAATTAGTTAAGATTTGAATAGCTGACGAAAGAAAGAGACGGATTGCTTTGTCTTTAAAGAGCTTTGGTTTCAATCTCGGTCCTCTGCCCATGAAAAGAAAGCGAGAATAAAGATGGAAGAGATATTGCCGTTGCTTTCGGTGGTTTCTCATAGACAGGGAGTATAATCCAAACAGCAAACGCTGGGGACATCCTTTGGATCTTTCGGGCGTCAGTCATGACGTTGGATCCAAAGACTTTTGTGAGTGCGTAACGGACAACGCATCAATGTCTTTCGTCGTCACATAATTTCGGTGCGTCCAGATATTTCCTATCGAAAGGGCCAACCCCCTATCGGAAGATCGAACGAATAATCATAATCCCCATTTGGACAAAAGTAGGGTTTTAACATTAGACCTCTTTAGCGTTCTGTGGTTGCTTTCGTCGAAAGGAAAAACCGACCTTATCTAGTCGTTCCTATGAGATCTGCCGACCATGAGGTGAGCCATTGACAATGCGGGTCCTGCAAGATTTCTCATTTGATTTTGATGTGGGGAGAGAAAGCATGATGATGCCTGCAGATTTCGCGTCGGCAATGACATGTGGGGCGACCAAAACTCAACCCGAAATCCAAAATCTGATCTTGATGGAGGTTGGATCGTAACTAAAAATCACAGAAAACAGGAAAGTGAGAGACTCCGAAACGACGCACGCGCATCCAAACAGTGACCGAGAGATTGTGAGGTACTTCCTCCATTCCAAAACCCACTTTCACAGCAATCTTCCGTCTGCAAAATCCGATCCGGGTCGCCACCTACCAGTCCAAGCTTGCTCTCTCTCTGTGTAAATTATGATCGGGCTACAGATACTTAGCCTGCGAAATCTTCCTTCTCTTTGACCTCCTTAACCAGCAGAACATCAAGAAGTTCGACCAAGGCATGTCAGCCGAGAATGAGATCCTGGTGGTGCCCAAGATCGGGCAAGGCCATCTCTTCCCTTGCATCGAGCTCTGCAAGCACCTCCTCCGCCGCGACTTCCGCATCACCGTCCTCGCCGACTCCGACATCTCCTCCTCCATCCCCTCTGCTCTCCAACAGTCCCCTCTCTTCGCTCTGGTCGACGTCTCGCCTCCACCGCAGGAAACGCCGGCAGACCCGCCTGCTGGCTTCCCCCGCCAGCACCAACAGATGGCCCGAGGCATCGAGTCGTTCCTCGCCGGGCGGGACCCGGCTCTAGCCCGGCCCGTTTGCGCGGTGATCGACCACATCAAGTACAAGACCGAGGAGGTTTTCACCAAGCTTGGGATCCCCACGGTGACCTTCATCACTTCCGGGGCGTGCTGGGCCGCGGTGCAGCACGCGGCGTACGTGGTCCGGCCCGACGACATGAAGCCGGGGGAGGTCCGTGCCTTGCCGGGCTTGCCCAATGAGATGGTGCTGAGTTATTCGGATCTCAAACAGAGGCGGCACTGGATGCCTTCGAACCGGGGAGGGGGAGGTGGAGGGAGGGGCCCGGGAGGGTCGAGGCCGCAGATGGGCCCGCCCCTTCCAGGTCAGCCGGCCCCGTGGGTGGAAGAAGTGAAGAGCTCGGTCGCGTTACTAATCAACACATGCGACGATCTCGAGCGCCCATTCCTGGATTATGTGGCCAATCTGACGGGCAAGCCCGTCTGGGGCATCGGCCCACTCCTGCCGGACGAGTACTGGAGGTCGGCGGCGTCCTTGCTTCAGGAGCAGGGGATCCGGCCCGAGAGAGAGTCCAACTACTCGGACGACGAGATCATCGGGTGGCTCGACCGGCAGCCTCGCAACTCCGTCATGTACATCTCGTTCGGCAGCGAGGTGGGCCCATCGGCAGAGGAGTACCCGGAGCTAGCCAAGGCGCTGGAGGAGTCGAGCCGGCCATTCATATGGGTGATCCAGAAGAAGTCGGGTCGGACCGGCCCGCCAGGCGGAGGACCGGCCCAGATGGAAAGCAGCTACTTTCCACATGGTTTGGACAGCAGGGTAGGGGAGAGGGGGCTGGTCATACACGGGTGGGCGCCCCAGCTGCTGATACTGAGCCACCCATCGAGCGGCGGGTTCGTGTCGCACTGCGGGTGGAACTCCACGGTGGAGGCGATAGTGAGAGGGGTCCCGATTTTGGCGTGGCCGATCAGGGGCGACCAATACTACAATGCCAAGCTGGTGGTGAACCATCTCAAGATAGGGGCTCTGGTGTGTGATGAGTACCCGGCTGAGATGGTGCAGAAGGACGATGTTTTGAAGGGAATGGAGCGGGTCTTGACCGATGAAGGGATCAGGCGGAGATCGGTGGGTCTGGGAGAGAGGTTTGAGAGGGGCTTTCCTGAGAGCTCGGTGAGTTCATTGGATGCTTTTAGAGATTTTGTCAATCGGAAAACAGATTAGGCAATGCGTGCTTTGTTGTTGCTTTGTTGTTGCCTACTTGTATGGAGGAGGAAGTTTGAAGCTAGAACAATAAAGCAAGCATCAGTTCCTACCAATTTTCGCGAGAACCATATTCACGGGTTATAGAGCAGTGATCAATGCCAATTTCTAATTTTCCAAAGCCATTACTGATTCCACGTTAGATTCCTGAGGCTATCAATATCTTTTCCTAGACTAATTAATTCAGAGCCAATAATCATTTCACAGCCAAGCATCCGCAGACGCTTTTGGAGATCAAAGATGCACTACCAAAATTCATCGGTATTCTCGACATGTACCAAACCACAGATGCTGTACAAATGGAGAAAATTTATGAGAAAATTTATGAGAAGACGAATGAATTGTGGCATTGTGATTGAGAAAGTCAAGCACAAGATAAGAATACTCGTTCTTTTTGTTCCTCCCAACAGAAAGTGATTCTTGTATGGATATGAAAATTGAGGCGGTAATCAGTACCCTCTGCCTGAACAAATAATGTGCATTTGAAACCTGGATGGGTCATGATGGTTCCGCATCCAGAGTGGGAACAATGGCGGATGAAAGCTCGATATGAGAGACACGAACTGCTCCGATCAGCCGTTCTGGCAACTCATCAGCAGTGTTAGCCTGCACCATGCATTACACAAATTGAAGCATTAGATTTCTTTATCTTTTCCTTTTTCCTTTTTCTGAAGCAGGACATGAAGCGTTAGATGTCCGAAAATTAAGCTGCCAGAGCCTGCAACTCAAGCCAATGAGAAAAAGCATTTGATAGATAATGCCTCCGCAAAAGAACAAATATAGTCACAGACAATGGAGGCATTCTTTTTCAATCTTAAGACATCTCATATAACCTAATCATATAACAAGAAATAATAAAACATGTTATGCTTATCGTGGTTAAAGACTCTCCTCATTTGCTGTTTGTTATTTCTAATTTCCTCATCTAGGTCACTCCAATGCATCATGAATTAGTCTTTGAGCTTCGTGCAGTTAATAAAGAGGTTCCAGCTCCAGTATCCCTTATTTCAGCTGTTCGCAACACTTCATTTTCCTGGGTTTTCAATGATCCATTATTGCCATCCTTTGTTGAGTGTATTCAAGAGAAACCCAAACACCACAAAGAAAAGCCAACTGGAGGAAAGCCTAGATAGATGTTGAGATGGAGATGGAGATGGAGACTCGGGTTAGACAGGGAAAGGAAAGGCCTAAAGGGACTTCGGAGAAAACAACACAAAAAGAGATGGAGCATCTAGAGCTTAAAATGACTCATGTAGCCAGCCCCACCTTGTGGGAAAGGCTTAGTCCTTGGTAGTAGTTTTTGTTGTCTTTCTTTTTAGGCGGCTTTAAATTTTTCATTACGTCAAATATATTTTTAAGAGAATCATGTTCATTTTGAGGCTATGAATGGTAGCTAGGACATGGAATTCAATGAGTAAGATGGTCAAAATCCAGCCCAAAAAAGTTTACGGACTAGTGCAATGCTCCTAAACTGAAGTCATGTAATTTTTTTCATTTTCTCACAAGAAAAGTTGACATGGAAAACCAATGCAGATCTCTTATTGATGTGTCCCTAAAAATGAGAAACCTATTGACATATTACACGGCAATCAATATTGTATGAATATATGTCAGAGGTAGAGTAAGTAATGGGGAAGATCGCCATCAACTCCATATTAGCTCGAGTAAGACCAGACACTTTGCTAGCTTAGGCGTTATGCTCCAAGAATGTCTATGCCCCAATGTTATATAATATTTCTGTGAATTTGTTATCAAGTATAGAATAAAGACAAGTCAGCTTAGAACACATTTAAAAGTTTCAGTTAGCAACTAATGCACTTTGGACTCTATAAAAAGAGCATCAAAGTGGGGACAAAACCACAACAGAAGACATACAACAGAGTATGCACAATCATTAGCATACCTGTACAAGAAAAGCCATATCAACAACCAATGTTGTGATGACTCCGATCACAAGCCCCAAAACTCCATTAGCAACAGTAGAAGAACCAATGTCAACATCAATCTACAAAAAGAGAAAATTATGTTAAAACAAACAGAATATCATCAAATTCCCATAAACATTGCATCTAAGCAAAACCAGATGACTCTTTACTTCCAGGTAGTTAGAACCACGGATATAATTGCAGTCAACTGCTTTCCCCAACAAACAAGGAGTACTACCAACACTCTGTCGAACAATCCACGAACCCTGCATAATGTGCATTACAAGTCAACATCCTCAAGAAAAAATACTGCAGAAAAAGAAGAAAAGGTAAGGATCCAATTATCAGAAGAAGTACTCCAGGAAATTAATAGGATCCTTACCACACAGTGATAGATATAGATACTGATAGATCATTACTTGATTGAACGTGAAAATTTTAAATTTGGAGAGGCCTTATTATCACAATTTTCTTAGTAACACACACTAGGACGTCTAATAATTTTCTACATTAATATATATAAGCAACTTGACCAAATTGCCCAAGCATTCCTACCAAAGCAACTCAGGAACATAGTATTATCCACATACACCTATGGCCAGACATGTCTATGTGTGTCTAATGTAAGGATCCTGAAGTAATCATATGTTTCATCCTGAAAAATGTAGGGCAATTAAGTACTGTTAGTATTGTCAATTTGTTGATATCATAAATTGGCTGAGACAAGTACCTTTGGTACCGAAGGGATGAGCTTGAGTCTACTATTGCGGAACTCATCATCACCATCAACAAATCGTTGCAAGAGGGATCCAGGTTCTAATTTTCTTGTTACAAAGTAAAATACCATACTGTAGTGGGTTGAGCCGGGTACCTGCATAGATGATAGGGTTATGCTACTGCCAAACTAGCTAAACTGAAAATAAATGATTATTCAATTTGAGGTGCTTACTTGCACATTGATGACAATGGAGAAAAGCCCCTTTCCTGAAGCAACCTGCAGAGACATGTAGAAAGACCTAAATTCATATGAAAACTACTTAAGGTCACAAAATGAGAACAAATCATCAATTTACTCTTTGTGCAAAATTTTTACTCTATTTGTTCTGTTCCTAAGGCTTCAGCAGATCAAGTTAAATCAGATTACTGACCTGCCCCAACCCCATTGTAACATGACTAGCTTCAACCACTGTGAATTGCGGGACAGGTCTGGAGTCCCATGTAGGAAACTTGTAAAGTTTAGGACGAGTACAGAATTTAGTTGACGGGTACTCTAAAACAAGAAGTGTACTAAACATTTTACTGGAAGATCATTTTCTTCTTAAATACGGTAGATTATTCAGGCAATTATATTTTTAATTTTTAAATTAATATATTAATTTATTAAACTAACATATTAATCGTGTTCCAGTTAAGTTTCAGGTTCTCATATACTTAAGCAGGATGGTTTATAGACTACATTTTTAAACCCCATTCAAGGTGGTAACAGGTTCATGGTCCTATTTGAAACTCAATGTGGTTCTGTTTGGAACAGGGTCAGCAGTCCCAAACAGCCACCTTCTATCCCTATCAGTTTCTATCTGGTCGAGAGATGAAGATCCAGTTTACATCAACTGATCTCTCTTTCCTTCCTTTGTCTGTATTGACCTGACTAGCTATTCTTGGGTATAGTGGCACTAAGATTTTGCTTTTGGATAACACAATGCACCACCTTTACTGAGCTAAATAGAAGGACACTAATGATATGTGGCTACTCAGAATTATGATTTTTCACAATGTCTCATGACCCCCCCAAAGCACCAAAATGGAAGTCCCACCACACCACACCAGATGAAAAGCACCTCATACAACAAGTTAATGGGGTTTCAGACAGGAGAACAGTCTTAAGCAAAATATTTGAAGCAATCTGAGTACTGACTTGTGCTGCACATCCTTTTCGTCTAGCAACATGGTCTATTCTTTTTGTGTCCTTGAACCAATCAACAGCAACAAGATCCATTAGATGTTTTCCTGCAGGGATCTTCATAACAAAAGTTGCAAAAAATGTAGTGAGCGCATGACTAATGATAATGTAAAAATGAGTATATGAGCACAGAAGAAAGTTCTAAAGGACCTTTGATTTGTCATAGCAAAAATGCTTGCTCCGAACTCTGAAATTATTCCCATCAGAAATTCTCCAGCAGTCACGAGCATTATCACGATCAACATGAGGTAAATTACCAGAAAAGCATGACAAATCAATTTCTTCCGCTGCTTCTTCCTCCATGGCTTCATTTTATTTGCAACATACAAGCAAAGTGTTATCTTCAATTTACACAACAATTGCGACAAGAAGTAGTCAAAGTTCAAAGCACAACATTTACCTTCTTTCTTGACTTCACCCTCAAGACTAGTTGAGTATTCCTAGACCACCATTACATTAATGAAAAGAGAATAAAGTTAAGGTCCTGAAAAGATAAGCACTCATACATGAGGAATACCCAAAAGTAAATCAAACCTCTTGTTCTTGAAATTCCTCATCCTCATCAGAATCTTCATCCATCATTACAGAATTTCTTCCCGAAGCATTAATTTGAAGGGAAGGTGTTGGTTGAACATTAGATTCATTATGTTTAGCCTTATTTGAAGAAATAGAAGCCGATGTCATATTAACCATGACAGGGATTCTTGGAAGGGCACTTCTTTCATCTGTCTGGGCAAACCATTCACGCATTCCTTTAAGCAAGAAGTACATAATGAAGATTTGTCATCAGCAAAGAAAGGTGAAATTGTCTCTAGCTCATAGATAAGCAAACATAAAAGAGAACAGACCATCATAAATCTAATTGTGATAACCAGTACATTTTAGGCTAGAAAAATAGCTCTGATAATTGAAAAAGAAATTATGCAAAAAAAAATTTAAATGTTCTACCTCTAAGTACTCAATATATATTGCAGCTAGCTGAAAACCAATGAATTTAGACATCTAAAATTGTCTTCACATTTGAGTATAATCAAGTCAAACAATTATACAGAATATGCGAGATTTTAGTGCTGAAACCCAGACTAGATGCAAATGGAAAGGAGATGAAAAAATGAGGACATACATATGACAATAGGGAATTTGTGCAGTCATTGACCCCTCAAAGTATAATGCGCATCAGCAACAACCTTAAACTCAGAAAGTCAAAGAGAGAAATGTGAGAAGGAACTCACCAGCTACACTATTTAACAAATGAACGAGACAATGTTGCTGAAATGCTGGAATGTAGCCCACACCCCATCCTTTTAGATCAATTTGCATAAGATGCTGAACCTGTGTTCTTGGCCTCCCATTTCGAGATTTTAGCGGTGAGATGTTGAACCCTCCACCTGAGAGCGCATGATAAAATTGCTCTAATGATCTTCATATCGGTATTTTTCATTATACCAAAAAATCTACAATCCTTTTTTGGCTTTGCTAAATCTACATCTATGACTTACTCTCAACATGTGCACGCACATATCCAGGCTGTGGGCCACAATTTTCATGCTCTCTAGAACGGAATAGCACAACTGCAAAGAATCCAATAATTAGTCAAGCAATTATACATAAAGGTTGAAATAAGTCAATAGTAGGGTGTTCTAACATCAAGAAAAGGAAATTTCTTCATGCGACAAAAATAACTGAATTTGACACCAGTGGAGAAGCACTGTACCATAACTCCCATCATCATTCCGACGCCAGTACCGCACATAACAAAGATCACGTGGCCAAACCAACCTGCCATAGAGTTATTGACAACATCCGGTCTATTGTGAGTGAGCTACTCATAAATGAGAAATATACCAAGGCAGAAACAGTAAACAAACCAGAAAATTAAATGCCAAAGTCGCCCATTGATTTCCTAATATGTAATAGCAAGCATTAAATGACCGATTGAATCACTAATCGCATGACTCATCCAAAGAAATTGCATAAGACATATGTGGCCCATAACTAGTTCTCTAAGGTCAAGGCTTCTAATGTAAGTTTGCACCAGATTCATTTCATGACAGACTTGAATGAATGTAAGGCCCTACAAAGTTAGGGAAAACAACATGTGAAAATTCACCAAATCAAAGAAAATCCATGAGATTAGGCCTCACAATGTACATTCTTAAAAGGTTTTGAGTGTTCGATATAAAAAAAAAAAAAAAAAAAAATAAATCAAATTTCACAAGGTACAAGAAAATACTAGACAAAAAGTGGTAAATAAATGTCACTACAAAGTCCAAACAGACCAGGATAACTACACAGAGTTTTCACAGGATCATACTACAAGAGCGAGACATGAAAGTTCTCATTCTCAAGGGCCTTACGACTTCAAACTGCAAACTCTAAACTAAAAACGAAACTAAAGCTAGGTTGTCAACAACTCTCTCTTGGTTTCCTTGGCATTTTGGTTTTGTGAATTGTCATTTTTTCCAAAAATTTCATGCACTCTTCAAATCCACTTGAGCTGTGCAATTCCAGCCATCTCATCAAAATAATAGTTACAAAATTGTATCCTCATAACCCACGGTCACACATAAATTTGCCATTACATCAGAGTGTTGTCCATACATAGAGTTGAGTTTCATTGAAGAAATCCATGATGTAACAACCTCAACATCAAAAAAAAAAAAAGAAGAAGAAGAAGAAGAAGAAGCCATTGCATTTACATACATTATTTAGAAGTACAAAGAGGAGATTGAACCAAAGAAGAGATGATTACATTGGGTACCAGTCCAGCTGAAGCCGGTGATATAATATTGCCGTATGCCCATCTACCTCTTCAACTAACCTACCATCCTGGAAACTGCTGTCCCACCTGCATAGACAATAAATTGTCCTTTCTCATTTGAATCTGCAGACCATATAGATCATCTCATACATGCAGAGATTCACAGAGTAACTTCGAACTAAATAATTGTGTTTAATCAGAATAAACTTCAAGCTGTCAAACTTTCAGAGTGGACAAATCTGAGTGGTTCCTTTTTATGCTGCTAGATCATGCTACCCACAAACTAGATCAACTATTCTAGATGATGTCAGAATAAGCAACAAGCATTACCGTAATAAATTAAAATGTGTACATAAAGTATCAACAATGGTTCAGAGTATCCAGCTAGGACATATTGCAGTTCTATCGAGTCCATTTTAATAACCAGAAAATGGTAAGGAAAAGACCCACTCAAACCGTGTCCCGTCCATTCTCATAACAAGCTGAAATACTTCCTCACACGTAGCCTCAACAACTCCAACAGCCTTCATTGCTCTACCACAGCTCCTTGGCTGCATAGAACGCAATGAAAAATGTTGAAGGAGCCCAAAACATCCTAACATGCAGCAAAATCAAGCAACTCCACCAAACAAATATCAAAAAAGGTTGGAGAGGTAATCAATTCATGCACACAAAAGATATAAGTCAAAGATTCATACCAAGTAATCGACTTCAACAAGCTCTTCAAAAATCCGAAGACCTGTCACCAATAGAAAAATCAATTGTTTTATTTTTGCATCAGGAATGGCCAACTTTAACCAAATTTAGTCACAACACACTACCATTTTGGCACTGGTGCAGACGCCAATGCTTTTTGGGAAATCCTTGGTTATTGTTGTTCTGATAAGACATTTCTGAGCCAACTTCCCTGGTCCAATCAAGGACTGAATCAGGAAGACCTACCGAAAGTATGGAGATCAAGTTAGATAGGTAGATAATGCAATCATGACAAATATGAGAAATCAAAGGGATTGAATAACCATTTCCAATTGTTTTCCTTCGCTCTAGGTCTCGCTCTAGGTCTCGATGAGCATCATCTTCATCCTCCGGTGCACTGAACCTGAATATCAAAATTAGTAAGAAAATTTACACTAGAGCTCAGAAATATGTGCATGAATGACCATATTATTACTGTCAAAGTGCCCAAGGAGACTATGGATACACTGGCATGTACTACGTAGTTTATAAATTCTAAGTTCAGTAGCGTGGAGCAGGACACTAAGGAGAATAATTTTACAGCTAAATATGAATGGAAAATTAACAAAGAATAGACAAAATGAGAACTGCTTTGGATCTTCAGTATTTACTTAAGGAGATTCCTTCCATAATCAAAGTAGAGGCCCATTTCACAATGAGAAAACTGTAACCCATGCATCCTAACAAATAATCTCCACAATGTGAGGTTTCTCTATGCTCCAGCACAAACCAAGGGGTTTGCACTCTCTTGGTTCCCTATAATTTTTTCTTTTACCTATTTAGGAAAATAGAACGGATTAGGCATCCCTAATTTTATGTTTGGCTGTGGTAGGAAAACAATGTGAGAATTGAAAAGTTATCGGAGTCAATTGTTGAATATGCCCTTATACAAAGAAGTATGAGATAGATAAAAACGTTAGGTTAAACTTGAAAAAAAAAAAAAAAAAAAAAAATTGAATGCCAATTCCTTCACTTATGGCAAGGAATGCTAATTCAATCAATTGATGGAATTTGCACTCCCATCGGAATACTCATTCCACTAATGATACAAATGGAGACTGAATTGTGGTTCCATTCCAACCTCCATTCCGAGTAGCAAGCATAGCCTAAATATTTTAAAACTCAGAAAATTAAGGATATGAGCGAATTCCCTGAGAAAAGTGAGATGATGCTATGCAGCAAAATAAAGAACTTAGAATTGGCGTCTGAAGTTAGATGATGCCATAGAGCAAAACAAAGAAAATGTTGGTGAAAAGAGAAAAGCATCAACAAACTCAAAAAGAGTGTCATGCCAAATGACATGGTTAGAGAGATCTTATCCGAAGCACTCACTGACTTTCATGGTCTGAAGATGAAGCCGTCCTTCCATTGTCCATCCCAGGCTTAAATTCAAAAGAAACGTACTTATTGCCATTTACAGTTCGTGATTCCTGCTGCTGGTGACAACAGCAAGTATTTAGTTACTCATCCACAGTTAAGACTCAAGTATTGACATCAAAAGCTCAAACACTATGAAATATCTAAGCATTGAACACAGAAAGTAATAATGTTGGATGACTTGGCGTGGAAGTCTACTCAAACGACAACACTTAGTAAACAGAACAATTCTAACAAGTGCTACTCAAGTTAGGACGCAATTTAAAACCAAGAATCAGAGTTTTGAGGGAGGTTATTATGAAATTGCTTTTGAGAAATACAAACCTCATCGATCACTGCCTCAATTTTTTCCTTCCATATTAAGGCCTCCTGGATGTTAAATGCTGCCATCTGGAACAAGAGCATAGTATGATTATTCATTCCCCTAAAGAAGTTTGCAAAGTTCACAATCAAGATTTCCCATTACACTACTAAAACTACAGCAAAACAAATAAACTACCAGCAGTTTATAGCAAAAGTAAATCATTAAATGAAGCTTTTATTCGCTCAAAAGTGTAGGCTCTACAAGAGATAGTACTTGAAGCTACCTAGATGTAGCTTGGCAACTAGTCCCAACTAATTGAACAATATAATCATTATTCTTGACTGATTATAACTGGTCTATGTTTGTATCATACAGAGTTTTCTTTTTCCTGTTGGGGGAGTATATTAAATAGTTTTAAAATAGCACTATCAAGGTTCGGAACTGCAATAGCAATCGCCAATATAGTTGTCTGGCACACATCTGTGATGCTGTGTAGATAAATTGCCATTTTTGTTTTGATTTAAACCTGACAAATGTATAATGGATAGTTAATCACATTCCTCAATAGTACCACAATCCATATTCGTCTCCCCAACTTGGCATGGAAGTATTTACAGGATCCACAACCCCACCCCCACTTTCTCTGCCAGATGCTTTTTGCAAGTACACAAAAAAGAAAAAGAACGTCTAGAGTTCTGCAATAAGGTCAGAAAGGACACGAAATTGGATTTCAGTTACCTTAAACTTGTTGTTCAGTTCATTCAGGACAAAGAAATGGTCAAAAAAATCATTAGAAAAAGAGGAAAACGAGGGGCCAAAAGGAAAACTAAGGACATCATGGATACTTTCACCTATCTATTCCTGATGGAGACTGCAACAGATAGTGTACTAATTCACGCTGGCTAAATCTACCATAGACGCACAGTTGTATATTGCAGACTCAATGGGCATCCTGTACAGCTTCCATCTGGCCCAAAAAACCTAGCTTTAAGGTATTGCAGCATCTCACAGCAACTTCCATGAAACTACTCCACCTAGCTTTAATGTATTGCAGCTTTAGAAAAACATGGCTATATTCAGGAAAGGACCAAAATTTTCACACTATAAACATTGCTCTTAACCATCTGGAGAATTTCCATTGATATCATTGTCTAATAAACAATGAATTATTTGGATTTATTATGAGAAATATCAGACAGGAATTTGGTCAATATTAAAGGTCTTGTATGTAGTTCGTCCATTTAAAAAAATTAGAATAATTTGAGCCCTTATGTCCTTCTGCACCTTAAGCAAATACATTAATCTTCTCATGCATACATAACAACTAACACGAAAAGATCCAATGAGGAAAGAAAGCCACATAAAAATCCCCACTACAACCAAATTCGATCTCCCATTCCCCATTGTTGGCTGATTAAGAAAGAATATTATAACATTCCATGCTTTTAAAGAGAATCCGTGCAAATAATTGAAACCACGCACCGTGACTCGATGCTGCTTCTCCTTCTTGTTGTAAACACACAGTACATAAACCATCTGCAATTAAAAGCACCATTAGATAAAACATGAGACGGTTTACCTAGTTCAGTTCATGAAATAAACTATTTTTGGTTCATACCATACTAAAAGGATAGTACTATGTTGAGCATTTAACTCGCAACACCACAGAAATTCCAATATTGAAGTCTACAAGGGATCTAGTGGGAAAACAAGGATGGTAAGAAAGGCAGACTGAACTAAGCTCAGACTAATAAACCTACACCTCCCAGAGGATCACTTTATAAGCAACATTAAAAGCACCAGAGGAACTGGTATAGTTATGCACAATGACAGGGTGACATGAGATCAGTTAATTATCTGAAGAGAAGATTCAATTGCCTGCATATCAATGCGACTTAGATTAAGCAATAACACACTCTGGGCCAATCGATTTCCACAGATCTAAATGCAGTCATAGGATGCCCGAAAAATAAGCAAGTCAAGGGAAACGACAAACTCACGTGTCCGTGCTGCATCTTCAAGCCGCGATCCTCCACCCTACAATTGCCATCGATCACCATGGTCTTGATCGGAACCTAAGTCAAACAAACAAAACAGCCAACAGTCCAATATGGTAATCCTTCTTTCCCACTCAGGAAAAAGAGAGAGAGAGAGAGAGAGCCGAAGATCGAAAATTTAAATTGCGCATCATAGAAAAAACAGCTACAAGCTACCAAGCACGCGAATTGTCCATACTCCATTCTTCTACTTTCCAAAGAATTATCTTGAGAGAGAGAGAGGACCTGAATATCTTGAGGCTTCTTCTTGTAGTAAGCGAGCAGCCGGGGCTCCAGCACGAAGTACCTCATGTGAATGTAGGATCTGTAGATCTTCCGGCGCCCGTACCTCACCATCCACCCCTCGTACACCACCTTCGACATCGCCGCCGCCGTTCCCCGGGAGCACAGAGAGAGACACACAAAAGCGCGACCCCCCAATTCCCCCGAAATCCGAACCTCCAGCCGCCCCCGAAGCTCAGCCCGCCGACATTCCCCCGCGCGCGCCCCCCTCTCTCGAGATCAGGAGCAAAGCGCGGCTCTCGCGGCGGCGGCGGCGGCCGGCGGGGCGGGGCGGGCGATGACTCCGAGCAGATTCAGCTCACCGGGAGCCGAGGGACGGCAGCGGAATCCCGAATTGGAAAGGAGCTCTTTTTTCTGGGAAGCGCCGGAGCAGCAGCGGATGCGCGTCGCGTAGTGCCGGCGCCGCCGTCCGCGGCGGAGGAGGCGGGATGCGATTCCCGAGCCGGCCCAGTTCAAAGATCCAAGAAGGAAGGAAGAGAGAGAGAGAGAGAGAGAGAGAGAGAGAACGTGGAGAAATTCGGGAATGGACGGGCGAATAAAGAGAAAAAGGCGAGAGCGCAGCTACCCGCTGAAGAGAATTTTGAAAAAAAAAAAGGTGGGGAGAGAGAGAGAGTGACGTCCACGGCAGCATCATTATTCATTCCCTCCGCCCGATTTTGAAAACGTCGTTTCCTCTCTCGACCGATCTCGACGGCGACTGGGGGCTTTTCGCGGTTTTTTTATTCTTTTTTTTTCTGCTTGTAGTTCGAATCTTTAGCGCACTTTGACTTCCTTTTATCCCCGTGACGTCCGGACCTTTTCGCCCTACCTAAATTTCGACGGGCAAAACGGGCGTATGATTTATGCCCGTGAACAAAGTATCATGTTTTCGAAAAATATTCTTTATAAAAGTATTTTCTAGTAAATTGGCTATTTTTTTGTATTCGGCTAAAATTTGAAATTTGAGTGGAAAGTATTTGTCATTGTGCATTATCTAATTTCATTTTTTGGGAAAAATTACAAAAAATTAAATTTTAATATTGTTAATTGACCAACAAAAATTATTTTTAATTTTAATTTATATATTTTTTAAAAAATATTTTTAATTTTTTTTTTTAATTTTTTCCTTTTTCTTTTCCTCCCTCCTTCTTCCTCCTCCTTCTTGCTTGTTCTTCTGCCACCATATGCCTCAATGTGGCCGATTGCTCAATAACCGACCAAAACACAATTGCCAAATCCGGCAAGCTTGAGGCTCAACCAATTTAGGCAAGCTACGAGCTTGCCAACCAAAGGATGTGGCTCGCCCTCACCACATTTGGCCTTAGGCGAGGCCGGAGTTGGCCTCGTGGTCGGTGCCGCCCGCCACTATGGCCGACGATCGACCAAGGAAGAAGAAAAAGAAAAGGGAAGAAAATGAAAAAGAATAAAACACTTAATTTAAAAAAAAAAAAAAGAAAAAGAAAACATGAAAATAAAGAAGAAGAGGGAAAATAAAAAATAATTCGAATTTAATAAAAAGAGAAGGAGGAGGAAGTGAAGGCTTATAGGAGTGTGACGTAAAAAAAAATCAAGTGAGAAAAATGTTTTCCACCTTTTCACTTGTTTTCCCATAGTTAAGAAGACTTTTTTACCTTTATGAAAAATGTTTTCTTTAAGCAATTCATTTTTCATGAAACAAACGTCGGAAAATTCGAAAAACATTTTCACGAAACATGAAACGAATAGAGTCTCGCGAAATTTGGATGGCGTTATCGACTCCAATATAAGGGAAAAAAGAGTCTGGTTTTACTTTTTGTTGAAGCGTGACAAATATGTTCGAAGAAAATATTAGTTTGAATCCTTGAAAATTACTCTGGTTGATGGGTTTGAGTATGTTTGGTAACATTTCTGTGCCTCAATGTTTCCTATTCTCTTGTTCTACCAAAATAGAAAAAGAACATAAATCAGTTTGGTAATATCAATGAATTTTTCTATTCCCCATAATAGATCGGTGGTTAGGAATAGATTTGGAACCAAAAAAGAAAAAATACTTTTTTATTTTGGATAACAAATCTAAATCATGTCATTTTTTTCTTCTTTTCTTTTTTTCCCCTTCTCCCTCCTCCTCTAGCCAATGGATAAGACTCCCTCAAAGCTAACAAGGTCATCAGGTATCGTCTTTGGCCGATTGTCAACCATCACCAAGGACTAGAGGAGGAAGAAAAAATGAGGAAAAAAAAAAAAAAAGAAAAAATTATAGAAAAATCTCATAAAATTATTTTAAAAGCTAAAAGAAATTCTACGTTATAAAAATAAGTTAAGAGTCATACCAAACATATTCTTGTTCTTTTTCTATTTTGGGAGTAAAAATCTCGTGTAGTTACTAAATACGTTAAAATACTCAAAAATTCATCTAGGAAATAGATATGACAAATATTATTTATAAACGTAAATTGTTCCTAAAAACAAAAATATTACGAATGCACTATTCGTGAATTGAGAGGAAGTACTTTCTTTTAAGCAATTCCATTTTGAAGACAATATCAAAAACAGTAAATCTGTGCATTGTATTGAAACTGTGCGATGCTTCTTTTTCCACAAGGTGGAGTTGTCATTGGAAGTTACATCGGGCAACTTCTCGATGTTATTTGATTCCATTCAATTAGAAAATGAAATCAGACTCGAACGAATTCACCCCAAGTAGCTATCGAGGGTGGTTGACCTAGTGGTAAAGATATCAATTGTTTTTCACAGGACCACAAATTTGATTCGCATCGCTAGCAAATCTTTGAATGGGTTGGTGTTGCATTGCCTAGTTAAACTTCTTAGCTATTAGCGCCTTGGTAGGTTGCGGTGATTGTCTTTCACCCCTAATTACTATCGAGATGGCTGGCCTAGTGGTACAAATGTTAACTATCTTTTCTCAAGGTCACAAATTTGATTTCCGTCACAAGTGAATCTCTAGATGATTTTATGTTACATTGCCCAATTAGGCTTCTTAGCATATTAGCACTTTGGTTGGTAGGCCACAATGATGGGCTTTGCCAATCTCGAAACTTGGATCTGGAGGTGGTGTGAAATAATAATGGCTGAAATCAAATAAATCATAGCTAACGTGAGACCATCATGGTGACATCTTAGGAGGATCGCCAAAACCGATCGCAGCTCCCTCCTTTTGGTTTAACAGAAAGGAAAAAAAAAAAAAATGCACATGCTCGGCTTTGATCTTAATAATCTCCAAGTAATTATTGCAAATTATCGTGCTTTAAAAAATTAGAAAGTAGCGAGGCCGGTACTCCAAGCCTAATCATTAAAAGTTCGCCACTTTTGATGAGATTGACTTAGTGTTTAATTAAACTAATAGTGGTGCCAACTAGTTTATCGAAAAAGTTTTTCAAACATCGGCACCGAAAACACCGATGTTGAAAATCCATGATGAACAGTAATAAAAGCACGAATATAGACGGGATTTTCTTGTCTTTTCATTTTTCTTTGTTAAGTTACGAACTAAAACTTTTGGCCACCCATTTAAGAGGGGAAATTGTCCAAAAACATCTTAAAGCTATCGTCTATTTGTGAATTTAATTTCAAATTTATGCAATTTTGTCAATCAAATCCTTTTTTTTTTTTTTTTTAATTTACCACTTGAAGTCATCTAACCAATAATAACTAGAACTCATTAACACGAACGCTAATAGTATCACATAGAACGATTAAAGCTCACGTGGACAATTTTTTAAAATTATTTTTTATTTTTTTCTAACAAATCTAACGAGGGTCACCAATTAGCCCTTATCGACCATAAGTGAGGGCCAACAACCCTTGTCAGCCACTAGGTGACGGCCACAAAATCCTCACCATATTTGGGTGAGGATTGACTAACCTTTGCCTATTGTTGTGAGCCTTGCCAAATTTGGTGCGAAAAAAAAAAAAAAAAAAAGAAAGAAAACTAAAATAATCAGAAAAGTTATAAAAATTTTCACATTAATAGTTGGTTCTAGATGTACCATATAAGATAATCGGTGCCTAGTCAATGTTTTCAAAAGTAAATTAATTGGTTAAACTTAATAAATAAATTGTCAAAATGTCTAAAACTCGAATAATAAAAAAAGAAATGAAAGAAAACAAGCGGCAAACCTGGCGAACCACCACGATGGTCGGTCGACAAAGTCATCATCACGCCGCCTCCCCCACGTCCACCAAAACATAAACAAAGTCATCATCACCTGGCAATCCCCTTCATATCTTTTCCGTCGACTCTCTCCACTTTTCCATCTTGATTTGCCTTTTTCATCGTGAAGATTAAGTAATCTTAAAATATCATTCTACGCCCCGATCTGACCGATGCTAGAACTCGTAGGTCGGGCGCTCGAAACGTTGAGAAACCCTCGAGAATTTTCTAGCTCCCCCGATATTCGAGAACGACGAATTGCGAAGCCCCGATGAAGAAATCCTTCTCGGTAAATGTCAGATGGAGCGGCGTTTCTTGTCGGGCGCCAACACAGGTGGGACCCACATGTTAAATTCTTGACTCCCGATAAAAGTAAGGGTTAAGTACGAATAGTCAAGGTTAAATATGTCGTATACGCTTCATTCCATGTTGTTCTTGTGCTCTTTTGGTCGTTAAAAAGCTCCTCCTCTCTCTGTGAAGATTCAACGGTCGAGAAGAGGCGGTACGCCAAATGAACTCGCGGACACGTTTGACGATAATGAAACGAGTGGAATGGAACTTTTTATATATGGTTTGAGTGCCGTTTGGAGTACGTCGAGCTTCTTTGGACAAATTCAAATGTTGGACTGATCGGGTTCGTGACCTTTGGACATTCATATCGACATTGAATGTGGTAGTGTTTCCTCGTAATCTTGCATAAAACATTATACTTGCAATGTCAATTCAAGTCCATTTGAAGCAATTCTTGTTTTTATTTATGAATATTGCGACCGGCGTACTAGATCTTTTTTCGTTGACACAAAAAAAAAAAAAAAAAAAAAACCACATCTTCATCTCTTGACTTGGATTGAAAGAGGTCAAGCAAAACACAACAAAAGTAAAATTTGCTAAGTATTGTAGGGTGTTAGTCTCCAAATACATATGGTCGATGAGATGAATGGTTCTAGCCAACGAGAGATGTAAAGGAAATAACCAAGTCCTAGACCATGGGCATCGGTAAGTGAGGTTCAACTAACGGGATTTAATGAGCTGGATACAAAGAATTCACTTAAGTTGAGGGGCCGATAATTTCGAATGTCACCGTTGAAACCCATAAAAAAGGGAAATCAACTTAGCTATGAAGAAGTGAAATCGACACAACTGTTAGATCGGGTAGCCAGGGATATCGGATGCAATTAATGATAGAAGCTAAGCAACGTGGGCTATGGTAACCAACCACTGAGGAATGGAGTTGTCTAAGTGTTAAATAACTGTTTATTAATAGAAGTTGCCAAAATTCAGGAGTCGTACAAGATGCATTTAATTCCATTGTGACCTTGTTAAGTAGTAAGTATTAATACTTTAATTGTAGTTTGTGCAAAGGACCGCCGATCAATTAATGAACACTTGCTGCTGAATTGTACTTTTAGTTTATCTTTACGTCTCATTAGCTTTTGACATGGTTGGATACGATTGGTACTTCTAATTTCTCGTCGATTTATGTTTCTTATCCAAGAATCAGTGAAATGCCATTCACATTCTTTTATCGATTGAGTCATCAATCAGTACATCAATAGGTACTTTGATACTTTTCGATAAAACAACTTTTTTCTAAGAGTGCTTGGAATACCTCAAAACCTACAAATCCATCGTGTTGATCCTAGTATTATTTCGTCATGGTTTTTTCCAATTTGCATGATATTTTATAGTTTCGATGATGAAATCAATAAATAATTCGCAAGCATGGAAGTCAAAAACGGAGGCTTCGAAGGATTGTAAATTTTCTATGCTCTAGGATCATACTATACAAGCATGATCTAGAAAAATTCAGCCCTCGAGCATTGTCTCTATCGTCTCTTCCTACATTTGTTCATTAAGGTTTGCTCTCTCTTCTCCACTGGCGGCGTGAAAATCAAGCCTCGTTATACAAATAATTTCCTAGGCACACTCACTTTCCATAATGATAATAATAATGAAGATAATGATGATGATAATTTTTTATCAATTTTTTCAATACACCATAATAAATTGTCAAGTGATGGACTTTTCAAACGAAAAATAAAAGAATATTTTCAATCAGGTCCTATCGAAAAATGTGGCATGACGCTCGACGCCACCAAACTAAAGACTTTTGCTGAAAAACATTAAATAATATTATCTCCGAAGTGAATGATTATGCCATCGAGTTCGCATTGGAAATTTCCTCAGACGAAATTATCGATACATGTGAACGTGGTGATCTACGTTGCGTTCCAAATCCGAGTTGTAATTTATGTCGAAACACGAAAGTCAAATTCCTACGAAACGGACGGTCCAGATTCGGTGCGGAGTTAGGTCGACCCGGGAGGAACGGACGGTCCGGATCGCGCCCAAAAATTAGGTCGCTCCCCCCGCGATAAGGAAGCTCCCACGGCAAAATTCGAGTGGGGCGGGGCGGCACCGCAGGACGAGCACGCGAGGGCCCAACTCGCGTCCGTGGCCGCGAGATCGGGAGTGGGCCCCCCCGCGCGCGCGCTTGCCAGCCGTCGGATCCGAACCGCGCGCCACGTCGGACGGCGTCGTTCTCCCCTCGGGAATCTCCCTCCCCTCCTTCCTCGACGGCATCGGCGAACGCGATTTCTCTCTCGTTCCTCCGTTGCTATAAATAGGGGGGCGGGGGAGCGGGTCAGATTTTCTCTCTCTAGAGAGGAAGCCGCGTTCTCGCAGGGAGCTTAGAGAGAGAAAGAGAGAAAGAGGGAGGGAGATTCGGGGAAGGTGCGCTTTCGCGCGAGCTTTTTGGGGGGGGCGCGTCTGCCGACGAGAATCGTGAGGAGGTGAGAGCTCTGGATTCCTCCTTCCGCCGGAGCCCGCGCCGGTTCCTATGCGCTTCGGCTTTCAGGTCCCGATCCCCTCTCTTTCTCTCTCGGTCCGTCTCTCGCTCGCGCGCTCGCGGTCGCGATCGGTTTTGGTTGCGCGTGGATTATCGCTCGCTGGCTGTCTCGTCGCGGCGCGATCTTGAGGAATTCGTCTGGTTTTTTTGGGGCTACGGTCTTCCGTTGGTTCGATTGGCTGCGTGTTCGCGAGTTTTTTTGTTTTTTTTTTTTGGGTGTGATTTTAGGGCGGTTCGGAATGATTCGTGATTTGGGTGTGCTTGAATTTTGATAATCGGTTACTTTTTTTCCGTCATTGATTACGATTGCGAGCTTTTGAGGCTCGATGGGGGCTAGGTTTTGGTCTCTCCTGTTAATTTAGGGTTTTGCTGCCTGGGGATTTTCCGTTGATTTGATTGGTTGTGTGGTTCGTGAGTTTTCGGAATGCTTTGTGAGCTGGGTGTGCGCGAATTTTGATAATTGTTCACCGTTTTCCGTTATTGATTACAATTGCAAGCTTTTGAGGCTGGGTGTGGGCTAGGTTTAGGTCTCTTGTGTTAATTTAGGGTTTTGCGGCCTGGGCTAATTGTTTTGAGGTGAATTTTTGCCCCCTTTTTCCTAAGACATCAGCTGATTTCTATTTGGTGGAGACAGGTGATGGTGCGGTAGTTATCACTCCCTGTTAATTATTGTTGGGATTGGTTTACTGTTTAATTACATGCCTTTTGGTATTATTTTCTCTTCCGACTTGGTGTATAGCCTAAGGCCGAGCACAGAATCGATGATAATTGGGACATGAATGAAGGGCCTGCAAATTCAAATAGTGGGTCTTTTACTCTTTTACCATGGAGAAATATTTTAATTCGGTTGATGGAGGCACGGGTTCTATTGATATTGTCCTAGGGCACTGTCCGTGAAAATATTTTTTTGTTTTGTTTCCAGCGATAGATTTTAATATCTTATATTTAGCTTATTTTGGGTAAGTCTAAGTTGTGATGAAGCTAGTTGATGAATGTTTGTCTATGGTCTGATTTCCTGAATATGACGAAATCTCTCATGTGGTTCTTTGTTTATAGGTTTTTAAGGATCCGGCTTTAAGGAGCTTCTTATTTTCTCAGATATGGAGCAAGCCTGCCTTTGGTCAACCTGCGATCAGTCTCGTCTCTTTTCATTTGGGGAAGTGTTCGACTGGCGTTTTCTTATGCTTGGTGACTTTCTTCTGGTTTCCTTCGTCAATTGCACTTAGTGGTCGCCTTCTGTGAATGATCACTGCTGGAGGCGTAATGCAAGCTGTGATTTATTGTGGATCTTTAATGCACTTGGTAGTGCATCAACAGGCCATCAAGTGAAAATTTCCGGGAGAACCTCTTCAGAGGTAAGAGCAATCCCATGAATTGTTTCCCATATTGTCTCCATTTATGTCCAATTTTCGGTATCTGGTCAATTTCTAGGTGGTTTTATTTCTTTTAACCCAATTAGTGGCATTATTACAGGTTTGAATTCTGCTACTGCATATCTGAAGTTGAAGTTTGGCGGATATTGAGATATTGAGTATAGGCTTTTCTTATTTAGCACTTAGATACGTCATTGGAAGTTTCTCTTTGTGGCAAGTGGGCTAGAGTGATGAGGAAGCTGTTTATTGGAGATTACAGGGAATTCTGAAACCTCAGCTGGCGCTTGTATCCCTAAGGCTGTCTTTTGTTTAAGCTTGTTGTCGCTGTCGACATGATTCTCGCTCATCGTCTTTTCTTGCCAAGGGTGCCAATTTGTGATCAACAATCCATGGCTCCAGCAGTGAGGAAAGCTGAGAAACCTATCCATCAGCAGTATATTCATCTCATGCTTTCTCATATCAGCTCATAGAAAGCAACGGATGTTTCAGCTGGGACCTGGGCTTTGGTGCTTTTATTAGTATTTGGAGGTGTTCAGCACAAGACATCCACTGAAGTAGATGCCGTATTTCTGTTTTATTTTCATTTGTTTTCTTGAATAAAGAAAGAGCCTTGTTGCACCGGAGTTGTTGCTACAATGGAGAGGTGAGTTTTTCTTCTTTTGCTATTGTAGACAGAAGGTTTTGGGATTTGACTTCATTTGACCGCCCTTTTGACTTCTACAGGTACGAATTACTTAAAGAAGTAGGTGATGGAACATTTGGGAATGTTTGGCGAGCTATTAATAAGCATACTGGAGAAGTTGTAAGTTGTTCGTGACTTGGCTGGAACTGCAATTTCTCCATATATTTGGTGCTGTGACTAGGCTTCTGCATGCGTTTACGTACTTACTTGATCTTTAACCTTAACAGGTTGCAATAAAGAAAATGAAGAGGAAATACTATTCCCGGGAGGAGTGCATGAACCTGAGAGAAGTGAAGGTACTAGAATTTAGTTTTCTTTTTGTGTTTTCTCTATCATATAATTTTGTGGTTAGGTATTGATTCTGATGGTTTTGTCTTGTGTAGTCATTGCAAAAAATGAATCATCCTAGTATTGTGAAGCTTAAAGAACTCATCTGGGAAAAGAATATCCTGTTTTTTGTGTTTGAGTACATGGTAAGTAGTGCTGCATTATTCCTTCTTTGGTCTTTTGGAATTCATTGGCTGATTTTATGTCTTCTTTTGTCAGGAATGCAACCTCTACCAGCTCATGAAGGACAGAGAGAAGCTCTTCTCGGAGGCTGAAATAAGAAATTGGTTCTTTCAAGTGTTTCAAGGTCTTGCTTATATGCATCATCATGGGTACTTCCACCGTGATTTGAAGCCAGGTAAATGATGCTTACTAGGAGTTATAGTCATGATCAGCTTATCGGTCCCCTTCTTTATTTACTGGAAAATTTAGGGTGGTTTCTTTAGTCTCTATCTGATCATAAAAATCGCGAAAGCCGCTGTAGTTTTCTTTTTGGCTGGCTTGTGTTTCAATCTTATGTCTGTTTTTGGTCTTTTGCAGAGAACCTTTTGATAACCAAAGACACGGTGAAAATTGCTGATTTTGGTCTTGCTCGTGAGATAAATTCAGATCCACCATACACTGAATATGTCTCAACACGCTGGTGGGTTGTTTCTCCTTTATGTGATCTCTGATCGATTCACTCCGCTTTTGTCTCAACAGTATGATAAATCTTAAACATTAATGCAGGTACCGAGCGCCAGAAGTGCTGCTTCAGTCACACTTGTATGGTTCTAAAGTTGGTAAGGGTCCCAGAAGAAAAAAATAGATGTCTTCTGACTTAGCATTTGTAGGTACCTTTTTGAATCTTTGAGATTTTGATCTTCCTACAGATATGTGGGCTATGGGTGCTATTATGGCTGAAATGTTCACACTACGGCCGCTCTTCCCTGGCATCAGGTATATGATCTTTTGCTAAGGCATATCCATTTCTTTTCCAAGTCTCACTTACCGTCCAATCAATATTTATCTATTTTTCGTTTGTGTTATGCCAAATATAATGTTTTCTCATAATCCTCATGCTTAGTTCAGGGTTCAAGTTTCTCTTCTAGTTCTTTGTTGGACATTCAGTGTTTGATGATCTTCCTTGCTTGCCTGCTTTGCAGTGAAGCGGATGAAGTCTTCAAAATATGTGGTGTAATAGGAAGTCCTACTTGGGAGTCGTGGGCCGAGGGTCTTCATCTGGCCAGGTCCATTAATTATCAATTTCCACAGGTACCCTTACAAGTTTTACCCGCTTGATCGGTGTTTTTCCCCCTCAGTAGGCATGGTCTGACTCAGCTATTCTGCAATGTAGTTTCCTGGTGTGAATTTGTCCAGAATGATACCATCTGCCAGTGCGGATGCAATCAATCTCA
Source organism: Eucalyptus erythrocorys (assembly GCA_014182555.1). Classification (NCBI taxonomy): domain Eukaryota; kingdom Viridiplantae; phylum Streptophyta; class Magnoliopsida; order Myrtales; family Myrtaceae; genus Eucalyptus; species Eucalyptus erythrocorys. Next base: position 7,308,986 of record CM024601.1, on the reverse strand, counting down.
TTAGGGTGAGCACTGTTTTTATGACGTATAGCTTGCTCTAGATTCGATCATAATATTTTATTGTGAATTGCAGTCCCTCTGTTCATGGAATCCATTCCAGAGGCCCGGAGCAGCTGAGGCCCTTCAACACCCTTTCTTTCAGGTGAACCTTTTATGCTTTTCTTGAATTTTTGTTGTTCAATTTATGATACAGATTGGGCGCTCTTTTGGTATATTTGTTCATTGTTTATTTTTTCTGTGCCAGAGTTGCTACTACATTCCTCCTGCCCTTCGATCAAGATTAACTGCCAATAGGACACCTCCACCTGGTTGTCTTCTTATCTAGACTTTACTTTTTATCATCCGTCATCAGCTTGGAGTTAATTTGTCATGTTTTGCTGCAGTGGGAACAAGAGTTTCTTTGGAGGTGCAAAATGGCAGAAGGTATCCTGGGATGTTGGATAATCGAAAGCTTGGTGGCAACAATTCATCACCAAGAGCAGTGGCTCTGAAGCCAGGTAGCATGAAATAAATTACTGGTTATTTGAAGTGATTATCAATTTATGAGCACTATGTATATCAAATTTCCAAGCGAAGAGAAGTGTAATCATTTGTACTTTTACAGGAGCTCAGCGGAAGCTTAATATGGTAAATCAGGTGAGACTCAAGCCTTTCCTATCAAAAAATATTGATTATCATCGTTAGAACTGTTCAACATGCTGGGTAGTTAGTGAAGTAAATTGTTTGGGCGTGCAATTGGTAAACAATTTCAACTTATTGACTATGGATATCATACATGCTCATGACCATTTAAGATTAAGTCCTCGTGTGGTTTTTACCTTGCGTTTTTGGGCCTAGGTAATGTATCATACATGCTATCTAATAATAGTTGCTTCCATCCATTGTAATTTATGAGTAGCTGGAGTGGTTTGGAGTTCTAAGTTTATCAATGTATCACTATATCGCATGTCAAGAAATACTAAACAGGTTTTTTTTGTTCCATAAGGATTCAAACAAGGTTGCGCCATATTCAAATTCCTCTGTCAAACAGCCAAGATTTCGACCATCAGGAAACAACAGCCCAAGTAAGTCTAATTTCTTTATTGGGTAATGGTGCTGTAAGTATTTGGACCTTTGCCTTTTGTTTATTTAATCAAGTATGTCATGTTTCCAAATTTAGCTGAATGTGATGCTTTCCATCAATAAATTACCATGTCATGTGCTGGCGTGGCTCACTTAAGTACAATCGGCTACATGGTTTGGCTTACTCATGAAAAATTGTGCCATTTCCTTCTAGACGTCAAGTGATGATTGATTTGACGATATTAGTTGTCTGATTTGTTGACGTGGCATTATCTCAAGAGGCCTAATTGTACGTCAAAAGGGACAGTTGATTGTCATTTAACGCGTTAGTGACCACATTGACATTTTCCGCGATTTTAATGGACGCCTAACATTGACCCTCATTTGAAAGTTAAGCATTTCATTAAACTTAAGAAAAGCTAGGTATCCAATTTGAAGAATGGGTAAAAATTCAGGTACGTGTGGTATGTAATTGCTTCCTTTGGTGATGTTTCTACAAGCGAGGTTTCCTGGATTCCTTATGGACACGTAACTTTATGTTCATTCATTGCGTGGAAGCTAAATCTATATAACTCTAAAATAAATTCAAATCTTAACTTATATTAGCTCATCATGAGCCATAAATAAGATGATCTCATTCAGAAAAGATGACGAATCCACCCACGGTCCTGGACCCCACCCGTCATCGGTGGTTTAGGTTCTGGAGAATGTTCAGGAGAGTTCATTTATTTAGTCATTTATTACTTGTTAACAAATAATGCTTCTTAATGTTGCAGCTTCTGTGATAAAGGGTCCAATGTCCAGAGAAGTGGCTGATGTAAGTGAAAAGTTGGCAGATATGAGCTTTGGTGCTCGCAAAGGTCCGGAGATGGAGCAATTGCCACCTCTGAAGGCTGGTGGATGGCGTGATGGACCGGTGCATGCGTATTATGGACAACGCCATGGACAGTGGATTCAACCTGGCCGAGGCTATAACCGTAAAGTAGCGGGATGAATGTGCAAGGGTGCCGTTTTCCGCCTTTCTTCCTGTGGGAGAATAAAATCAGACTCGCAGTACTTTGCTTGTGGTTATTTCCGAGTTCCTGATATTTTATTTCTGTACAACTACGTTCGTTCTCTTGTTGTGTCCCAGTGATTGGGAGCTTATATTTGTCGAAATAAATGGCTCTTAGCAGATGCTTGATAAGTGCTGCTGTTGCCTTACGTTGTTTGGTTTCTGTTGTAATGCGATTTGAAAGCGAAGGTATGCCAAGCCAAGTGGGAAGGAATTTGAACCGGCATCATTCTTCAAATGCTTCATAAGCATATGCATGCCGCGGGAATTCGAAAATTAGTCTTTATGAGGAGATTTTTGGCTTCTTTCAGAGGGTTTGTTGAGACTTTAAAAAAGCTCATCATAGTCTGTTAGTCAAAGGCTGTTAAGTCTCAACAAGCCTTTTCGATTAAGAAAAGACCTCGAAACTTTGATTGCCAGTCGGGAAAGACAAATTTTCTTATTTTGATTTGGCGATTCGTTCCCCGAAAACGATTCCGACAAGACCGATTATTAAAAAAAAAATTGATTCGTAAAAAAAAACGTGTTTGGTAATCGTTCAAAATTTCGATTTTGGAATAGAATTGCGTTTGATAACGTGTAGATTGATTATGTTCTAAATTAATTTCTTTTAATTTTTAAATAATTTTTTTACTTTTTTACTTTTTTTCTTTTCTTTTTCTTTTTTTCCTTTTCTTTTTCTTTTTCTTTTTTTTTCCCCTTTCTCCTATTAACCTTTTTCTTCTTCTGGCGACCTCACCGAGCGTCACCGGCCCCGCCGAGGCCGGCCCTCGTCGCTTGAGCCTCGCCGGTGTGGGATCGCCTGCGGCGAGCTCCTCGCCGGTGGTTGGGATTGCCTTCGGTGGCCGGACTCGCCCGGCTCGGCGAGCCTCCGACGAGGTCGCCGGACGGGCGGCCTCGGCTGCGGCTCGCCGGACCGGGCCGGCGCGCGGCGGCCGGCGAGCTCACCGAACCGGCGGGCGGCGGGCGGGCGGACGGTGGCGGGCGGTGGTCGCGGGATGCCTAAGGGAAGAAGAGAGTTTTAACGTGTTGATTCTTTTTGATTCTCGGACGTAGAAGCAACTTTTTTGATTCTTAAATCTCATCCCAAATTGATTTCGAACGTATTTGTCCCGTATTTGTTCCGGAACAAAATTTTACCAAACACGATTCTCGTCCCAAACCGATTTTGGGAACAAAGAATCAGAATCAGATGGTTGCCAAACAGAGCCTTAATCCATGAAGTGAGTGTAAGCACTAAGCGGCCTCCAAGCTATGGTATAATTCTAGGCAGGAACGTGGAGACCTAGATAAGGGTGAGCGGTTTTAGGTTACTTATAAATTTTATCTAAAATTTATTCATAACATGTTTCTAAATTTTGGGATTTGGAATTAAAGTGGATCTTGCAATTTTTTACCCTGCATATCCAATTTTGAAACTTATCTTGTTATAGGTTTTAGGGTTTATTTATGTTTCACCTGTATTTTTAAGTGAAATATCGCTATGAATTATCACATTTAATGGTCAATATTTAATCATGGCTCATATTTAGACATACAAAAATTATGAAATCTTAAGATCGTCGAAAATGAAAACTCAAATTAGTAATTTGAAAATATATTTATCATTGTATTTAATGAAATATCATAGGATTGCACAAATATATAAAACAAACAAAAATACAAAGACGTGTTTCAAGTTCTTAGTTTCACTAATCGAAACAAATTTAGAATATGAAACCTAGTCCGCATATTTTAGAAAAATTATGAAATCTTAAGATTGTTGAAAATGAAAACTCAGATTAATAGTTTCAAATTATATTCATCATTGTATATCATGAACACTTGCTGCTCAATTGTATTTTTAGTTTATCTTTATGTCTCATTAACTTTTTACATGGTTGGATACGATTGGTACTTCAAACTTCTCATCCATTCATGTTTCTTATCCAATAATCAGTAAAAATACAATTCACATTCTTTTATCAATTGAGTCATCAATCAATACATAGATAGGTACTTCGATACTTTTCGATAAAACAACTCTTTTCATGGAGTGCTTGGAATACCTACAAATCCATCATATGCCGATCCCAGTATTATTTCATCGAGGTTTTTTGCAATTTGCATGATATTTTATGATTTTGGTGAGTAGAATCGAGAATGAGGTTTTCATTATGTACATGCTAGATCATGAATTAGTAAATAAAGTCAAAACGGAGGCTTCGAAGGATTGTAAATTTTCTATGCTCCAAGATTATACTATATAAGCATGATCTAGAAAAATTCAGCCCTCAAGCATTGTCTCTATCGTCTCCTCACATTTGTTCATTAAGGTATAATTTTTTATTAATTTTTTCAATACACCATAATAAGTTGTCAAGTCATGGACTCGTCAAACGCAAAATAAAAGATTATTTTTCCATCAGGTTCTATCAAAAAATGCTGCGTGACGATTAACACCACCGAACTAAAGACTTTTCCTGAAAAATATCAAATAATATTATCCGTGAAGTGAATGATTATGCCATTGAGTTCGCATTAGAAATTTCTTCAATGAAATTATCGATACATGTGAACGTGGTGATTTACATTGTGTTCCATATCCAAGTTTTAATTTACGTTGAAACACGAAAGTCTAATTCCTACGGAACCGACAGTCCAAATTTGATGCCAAGTTAAGTTGACCCCTAAGGTTTCAGGGTTCATTTAGGTTTCACCTGTATTTTTAAATGAACGATCTATGAATTGTCACATTTTGATGACCAACATTTAATCATGACTCATACAAAAATGATGAAATCTTAAGATCGTCCAAAATGAGAACAAAGGTTTTGGCTTCCTTCAAAAGGTTTGTTGAGACCTAAAAAAAAGCTCATATGAGCCAATTAAGTCTCAACAAACCTTTTCGATTAAGAAAAGACCTCGAAACTTTGAATTGCCAGTTAGGAAAGACAAATTTTCTTTCTAAGTAGGGTTATCCCACGAAGTGATTGTAAGCACTAGGCGGCTTCCAAGCTATGAGATAATTCTAGGGAGGAATGTGGAGGCCTAGATAAGGGTGAGTGACTTTAGGTTACTTCTAGATTCTATTTGAAATGTATTCATAACATGTTTCAAAATTTTGGAATTTGGAATCTAACCAGATCTTGCAATTTTTTTTACCCTACATATCCAGAAATTTGAAGCTTATCATTGCCATAAATTATCACATTTAATGACCAACATTTAATCATGACTCATTAGACATACACAAATTATGAAATCCTTAGGATCGTAGAAAATAACAATTTAGATTAATAGTTTCAAATTATATTTATCATTGTATACCATGAAATATCTTGCACAAAGGCATAAAACAACAAAAATACAAAGACGTGTCTCAAGCTCTCGGTTTCACTTATAACCTACTAATTGGAACATATTTCGAATATGAAACCTAGCCTACACATTCTAGAGCCTAGAACCGATTCAATTCCCACCAATCCAATTATCTAATTCTCAGCTCCACCATAGAATCATGCTCACCTTTAAACCTAGGTAGTTGATGGTAGATCTATTAAATGGATGGGTTAGATCGAAAATAGTCTGACCAAAATTGATCCAATTGACTCATTTTGATCCATTTTAACATAATACAAATTTAACGACTCATATCCAACATCACTCATATTGTTGGAACACTTTGATATTTAATCTAATTTAAGGAAAACTCGTTTCTTATGATTCTTAAAAAGAATTATATTACTAAGACACTTTCATGCAATACAATTGAGTGGATAATTTTTTAAAATCGAATTTAAATAAATTTATTTTTTAAATTAATTTTTTCTTTTTTTATATATCTGTGTTTTCTTCTAAGAGGAAAAGAAAATAATAAATTTTAAAATTAAAAAAATAAAATAAAATTTTATAAAAATTGGCTTGACATCTCTTAAATCCAACTCCACCTAATATATATTAGAAATGAGTTTCTCTTGCTATTTTTCATATGGGTTAATCAACCCATTTAAGACCCATTAATTTATTAGTAGGGAGTGAGCATAATCCGGGTTGAGCCGGTCCACCCCCAACCCTAGATCAACTTGTATAGTATTGGGACTCAATTTTTGGGACCAAAGACCGACTCTAGTAAGCCTAAGACCGAAGACTAGACCGACCCAATCGGTTCCAGGGTCAACTTGGGACCAAACGATATATTTTTTTAATTTCATTTTTTGTACTCCTTAAAAAGGCAAAACAAACGTTTTAAAGTACATATCTATCGGCAACACGGCGTTATGCGATTAAACTATAAATATTAGTACATATTCAACAAATTTAAGATAAGGCAACAATAGAAATTTCACATATGTTTAAAAGCAAGAAATCATAAAAACGATTAAGACTTCTCATAGAGATATGAGACACGATGAGAAGTTGAGCGGCGAGCCGAGAAGTTGAGCGGGGTGAGTGTCGAGTCACAAACAAGGAAGTTTTTTTTTTTTTTTCCTTGCTAAATTGAAGACTAAGAAGACAAATAAGACAGAAGAGAACAAGTACTAGAGGAGAATGCCATGAGGAGTCATTTAATATTGTTTGCGCTTTTTTAAATGCCGTGAGAAGCTGTTCAATGGTATCGATGCTGGTTGACTTAAGGCTTTCTCTTTAAAATATATTTAAAAGAATTATCAATAATATGTTACATATAATATTACAGTCAAGGTTAATCTAGGTTAGACCAACCATAAACTCTTAGAATCGAGGATCAATTTATACAGTGCTGGTCTAGGAATCTTGGGACCAAGGACCGGCCTAGTCCCCTAGGAACCGAACCAAGACTAGCGGCGTTGGGCCGGAATAGGATTGGTCCTATTCTGGCCCGAGGTTAACTCGGGACCAATGCTTGCCCCTAATTGTGAGACAACCATTCATGACCATTTAAACCTGCTCTTATAATTTAAGGCTGTCCATTTATGGCCCAATTTACCAAATACGGGTTAAAACATGAATTCTAGACCCATTTTGCACCCCGTGGACTAAAGTTAAATTCGGGAATTGAAAATCACTCCACACTCCAAGCAAGTTAAAATCCTCCCTCGTTCCAGTGCAATAAACATCTAGCTTTTGGCCTCATATCGAACTCGATCAGATGATTCTAGCAGAAGACAAGGTACAGTCACAGAAAGAGAAACCCTACATTCATAACTCTCCATCGCTCTCTGCAGAAACAGGACAACTTTCGATTTTACAAAAGCCTCCGTGCAAATTCTGAGGTCCCACCTATCAAAATACAACCGACAGAATCTTTCCTATACACAAGAGCGCACAAGCTACTGGCTTGGGAAGAAACCACTCTTTTTCTTATTGAAAAAGAAGAGACAGCCATTTGCATCTTTGTTTATAGGACCGCCTTTGTTATCACCACATTCAACACAATCCGAGCGTTCCCCTTTCGCTTTTGTTGCGTTCACAAGAAGAGGTGAACATGATAAAAAGAGGGTAATGACATTGCAGCATATCTCACACTGTTGCCAGAATAAAAAGGAAAAAATTGATTTGAATACACCTCCCGCATTTGAGTATAGCTCCTGCAGTTTCCAGCTAAGTGTGGAAACAGAGGAGAAACAGGGGGGCAAGAAAGAGGACTAAAGAATGACGAAAAAAAGAATGAAGAAACAGAAAAAATGAAATTACATCTCCAGCCTTGAGGACAATATACTTGTATGAGAAGGTTCTTAACCAGAATCAGGTGATTATTAGTCACTGTTCATTGCCTGAAAGAATTTGAATGCAGAAATCCCTGAACCCTTGTTGGGTTTCCTTCGACTGATCTCCTTGTGTGTCTGATATGCAGGATTGGATTGAACTCTCAACTGTCTATACTACTATTCTGCAATTTTTGTTGTACATGAAGTGTGTGTCTTACTCGCTTTTTTGCCGTGAGCTCTTGCTCGACGAGTACCAAAGCTTTTTTTGGCAGACCAACAGTTTCTCTTTCTCGACGCCATACTCAGTGTCTTCTTTGCGGCACCCCCATCTCATCCCCTTTGCAATGGTCGCGATCGCTTCGATGAAGTAGCTAGACTCCCGCACGATCACATACCCATTGGGACGCAGGATTCGGTCCATCTCCAAGAGAACGAATTTCATATCACACCTGCCAAGATTCAAACAACTTCACTTTCAGGTAATATATATTTGTGTTCCTAGTACTCGTTTTTTTATATAGGCGAAACAGAATTGTTCATAGCATTACTTCACAACTGAATTATTTGTCAATCATTGCACCATAAAATGGCCGTGTTCGGGTCAATTTGAAAGCACACCATAATAATGGTGTCATCATCTGATGTGCTTTGACTAAGGGAGGAGGCTAGAGAAGACGCCAATTATTAAAAGCACATTCCTGTTGATGAGAAAATTGATGGAAGACACCGGCAATACCTGTGGCTCTCAGCAGTGAAGAGACCATCGAGGTGAAGAAGGTCGTATGTTCGAGGATATGTTGAAAACGCCTCACACCTGCCAAAAGAACCAAAACAAACAGATTAAACATTGGAATGATCAAATGCAATTAAAGTTGTAAAAGATCCTACGAACAAAAGTCAACATTGAAGTTACCAGTCATGGTATGTTCCAATAAGCCCGCGATCATAAACGATGGCAAGAGTATTGGCACCATAGGACGAGACAACGTTCATAACCCATAAGGGATCATCAATCAGAGTAGCTGCAAAACCTCCATAGACAGTGTTCATATCCATGACATTTCTTATTTTATCAGTCCCAAGTGCAGGTAGTACTTTCTTGTAGTGCTTTGCCCGCACCTTCCACTTACTATCATCGTGCTTGAAAGCACTCGCGCTTCCTCCGTGTATTTCTGACATGCGCTCAGGTGCGACGTGCAGTCGCTCAGGCCACTTGGGGATGGATTTGAGACTGATCTTCTTGAGCTTCGGATCTGGAACAACCACGCAAGGACGGAGCGGAGTATACCAAGCAGAGTCCAGCTCAAGGCTGTCATCGCATTTCGGTGGGTAGACATCAGGTTTCGCGAGGCGGTTGTAGCAACTGCTGTTGGAGGTTTTCTGCCACACGGCGATGTCATCCTTCTTGTTATACAGCTTGAAGCACATTGAGGTGAGCAGCTTCTGCAGTCTGTCATAATCTGACTTCTGTTCCTGCACGGTGGTGTTCCATCCACGCCAGCGGTTTTGGTAGTCGACTGGTGGTCCTGAGAGGACCCAGAAACCTCCAGGCCGCACTATCCGGTTGATTTCTAGGAGGTATAATCCGCCTGTGACCAATGCACTTTCATAAGTAAGAAAAGAGAGATTTCATACCCGACATCCAATTCTTCCTGGTATTTAGATTCAACGCATCAGGAAAAGGAGTTACCAAATTCAGTCCATGGGATAAGGCATCTTGAGCAGTGGGCCATATCGAATGAGTTCGACGGGAAAGGTAGCCGTTGCGTAGAGATGATGCCTAGTATTGCCGGAATCCCCCGTTCCAAGGCAAATTGGACTTGAGCTTCATGATTATCTCGAGGGGCAAGAGAAACAGTTAATATCCCATGATCCAACAAATCGCCTCCCCAGCTCGCAACCTGAAACAATTTAAAGATATTGTAAGCATCAGCTAAAACTACCACTAGAACTGTAAGTGCCAAATCTATTAAAACCACAGAAGCATCTGCACAACTCAGAAATGCTAATTAAAAAAAGTACCACAATTCTTTTCCCCTTCATGAGTAAGTACAAACTCACCCCACAACCCGTGTCAATGGCTGTTCGAACTGTGCCATCTTTCATACCCGGGATCAGATCTTGCATCAAATCAACATATGCACTCACACCCTTGGGAAACATCGTACCGCCACCAGGAAAAAGAAACTTCTCTCCTTGCTTTCTCAGCCAGTTCTGGTTTGATTTCTCCTTGTTGATCCAATCATATGGCACGTTCCTATGACCCGATCCACATATCCATTTTCACTATTGTGTCATGAATTCAGAAATTTCTGTTTTCTAGTATGATTGAGGAAACACAGTTACCTGTACCAACATTCGTCCCTGCTCTTTGGCCATCTGACCGGCGGCTTGTACCCTTCTGGTGGCGGGACCAAGCATTCCTTTCTCTCAAAAACCGCCGGGCAATGGCGCTCCATGAAAGTCAGACGATGCATGCCATACTTCCTCCACCTCTGTGCCCAAAAGAAGAAAACCACATATCTTAGATTCGTTCTGGTAGATCAGATCACAACAAACTATTTGCTCTGCTTGTACCTTAGGATCTGTGCAGGGAGTATAGTCTTGGTAGTCTAAGCTACACTCAGGGAACGAGACAAACTTCATCTGAAGTGGAGCAACTGTCGATTCTTTAGGAGAAGGGACGGCCTTAGCAATGTCCTTGACATTCTTCACCTCGAATTTGTTCTTCTCAGCACAGAAAATACCTCCCAGATAAAATGACATGCCACATAAGGCAACGAGCAAAATTGTCATTGGAAGAACTCTAGTTCGCTTGTCTTGTAGGGACCCTGGTTTTCCATCCTTATGCTTTGTCATCCTATCGTTATTAAATTACAACTCTCTGCACAGATCAGATGTGGCTTTTCAAGTCAAACTTCCTAACAAGATATTTGAAAGCTACTTGAAGCTTAATTCACAATGAACTTTTCACCATTCTTATATACATGAATTTCTGGGAAAGCTCACTGATCGGACAAATGATATTCGAACAAGTACAGCAGTATAATGTCGATGACTTTCTCATCACTTATAGTTCATAAAGCAAGATATTGAGCACACAATGCCAATTGCAAATGCAATAATCTGAATAGTTTTTATTCATTAAATCAAAGAAGTTTAGTCCCTAGGTAGCCAGTCAATACAGAACTGCATTTAAGAACTTAGTTCATAGTGAAAAGAGACATTGTGCATTTTTAGTTTTTTTTTAACCAAAGGGAACCCATAGATCAACCTCAGAAGAGGAAAAAACCAATAATGCATTGCCAATGAAAGCGAGTGATCATTGTAAGAGGGTTAGGTGAGTGTGGTTGTAGGACTCATCTCTAGGACTAGGGGCTATCTTCAACAGTATCCATTTTGGCATAAAAGACAGATCAGTATAAACAGATCTAAGAAAGTTAGATATACCAGATCTAGTGTTATTAGCGGTCAATATTCTAATGCCGACTTCATAAGAGGACTCGCAAAACCGTTCAATGCTCACAAGACAGGACAGCAAATTCATACAAATAAAGAATGTTCATGTCACCTTCCCTTTTTCTCACATGACAATGGGCCCAAACTCAACAAACACAGCCGACCTAACACATTAATAGGAGGACCTCTCTCTCTCTCTCTCTCTATCTCTCTCCGTGAGAAGCCCCCACAGGATAAGAAAAGGCAAAAAGAAACCACAGATAATCAAGGAAAGCAAACTAATTGGACACGCTTCATGTGATTTCATAATTCCTTGAGATGAGAGGCATTCCCCAATTCAGCTGTCGGTAATACTTTGAAATCGATGTTCTCTCGTCAGAATAACTGTTGACTTTCAACAAGAAAAACTCACAATTAAAAGAGAACAGGCAACAAAAGGAAAAGCAAGAACTCGAAAGATCTTCATTGAAATGGACGCCCGCCAAAGTATATAGTGTCACATCCACCCGAGTTTTGACTAAAGCAGAACCTAATTAGCAAACCAAGATCCGCAGAAGAAACATAAAGAATGCAGAGTGCAATTGAAGTGATAGTACTCTGTTGCCGAGGAGCAACTAAATCTAAGGATACCACCCATGAATCAGTAAATTTGTGACGACCCATCTAGTCCTTGCTCCAACAAAATCTAACTGTGATAAGCAATGACTGGTCAACTGAATTTGCGGAGCTAGGATCAAGAAGAGAACAAGAAGCGAACTTTACACCCAAGAACGACCAGATCCTGTGCGAATTACTTTGGAAGAGAACGGAGAAGAGCGAAATGGACGAAGGTGGGGTCAAATGTCTAACGGGATCTGCGTTACGTGCGACAGAGAAGGAAGAAGAAAAGCAAAGTACCAAAGAAGGAAATGAACAGTTGCGAAACAGAGCAAGAACAAGAACAGGAGTCGGGAAAAGGAGGGGCGACCGTGTTTCAAGAAAGTACCTCACTCGACTCTGAAAAGAGAGAGAGAGAGAGAGAGAGAGAGGAGAACCTTGGACACCACTCTGCTTCAAATCTTGGGGAGACCCAGATGCAGAGCAACCCACCACTTGTGGGGTCTCAGGTCTCAACAGATGTAGAGAGAGAGAGAGAGAGAGATGAGATGAGGAATTGAGATGAGCTCCTAGGACTCACAGGGATATAGGCATATACATTAACATCTCTCCCTCCCCCTCTCTCTGTCTCTCTCTGTCAGAAGCTTGTTTTTTTAAGTGTGTTAAATCTGAAACACCTCTCTCTCTCTCTCTCTTCTCGCCCTCTGCCTCGCTGGGTTGCCTTGCTTGCTCCCTCCCTCTCCCTCCCTCTCTCCTTTCTCTCTCTTCTCTCTCTCCTCTTATGGGAAGTGCTTTGCCCACCGACCTGGCGGGTCTGTATCTTTCCTTTTTAAAAGATTTTGTTAATGGCTTTTGGGTTCTTTCCGCCCCTTTTTCACTGTCATCTCCTGGAGTCGTCATCATCAGGTAAAAAGCGGGGGCCTCCATTGATTGATTTCCACCGTGGAGCATCATGGACCGGAATTGCACGCAGAAAGGACAAGAAATCTGTAGTTCTTTCAACAGGAATCTTAGGTGGACTAAATTTTGATTTGCGAAATTAATATATAACGAGATAAATTTTTATTTTGTCTTCGAGAGCGGTACACTAGATAAGTGTTCACATATGTTACGTCGCTTAATATATCAATATCGTAGATCAATTTATATATTTATGGTAAGAAAATGTTTTGGATGATGTTTGGTCACTCACACAAAATCTCAGCTAAGGTTAGGATAAAGTTAGATAAGACATGCTATTTCTTGCTTGAGAGAAAATCGGACGTAACTACAAAATGGGTATATATTACTCGACACTATTTTTGGCGAACCTTGATTGATATTGGATATGTAAATCTATTGAAGAGGTGACAATTGCAGCCATTGTGCTTGTCATCATCGATGGTGACATTCACCATAATTCTTGTTAACTAAATTTGTACGTGGGTGATGTCTATACTAGATCCGCTCACGAACGTAACAATCCACAAGCCCACCCTTACCTAATTCGAGCGAAAAGCGCTTGCAGTTGCAGACATCTTTAAATTGAGTTATAGGACTAATTTATGCTTGCATGTACACACACAAATATATATATTTTTTGTATGGGTGAGTAAGACGAACTGACTAAATCGGGAATCACTCGAATTGAATCGAATTGGTTGATTTCGTTCGATTCTCAAGAATATTGGTCCAATTTTTAGTTCCTAAAAGTGGAACCGATGTTCAAGTGGTCTAGACAGCCCTTTTTTTCTTCTTTGAATGTCTCACGCGCACGCTTCATTTTCTCCTTAGGTCTTTCCTTTTCGCCCCATGATACTAACGCCTCCAATCTTTCCTTTGAATTCAACCGGTTCCATTGGACCACCTCGGAAATGGACCAGATTCAATTTTCAATTATGGGATAAGATTGGACTCCATCAAAAATCAATTACCTCTAATTTTCCGTTCATCGGTGGGCCTCGGCTATAATTTTCCCCCAATTTTAAAGCCATACACACGACTCTGATTTCCCTATTGAACTCTTCTCGTCCATCTATATATCTACCAATCAATTGGCATTTAATGAAGTTATAGCCCTCGCCACGCCCAATTTTTTCTCTCTTTTTCGAAAACTCAACTTCGGTTCATTCCAAGAATTTTTTCGGCAGAATCCGTGCCGGGATCATATTAGACCGTTCGGACTAAACTATGAACACATGCGGTACGGCTTTGAGCCATGATGAGAAATCAGATCGTGAATCTCTCTCTCTCTCTCTCTCTACATCATTCGTTCCCCCGCCTTCTTCCTCGAAGTTTCCTTCGGCCTGGCGAGGTGAGAGATTCTCTCTCCCTTTCTCTCTCCCCATCAGACATGGCTTCAGATGGAATCAGAGAATGCCCCCCACTTTTCTCTTCTCTCTGTGGCCTTTACGCTTTTCTTCTTTTGGCCCTTTCTGGTTCTGCAATTCGTATGATCGAACCCACGAGAGAAAATTCACTTCCCACCTGCGTAGCGCCGTACTGGCTGGCATTCGGAGAGAGATGGGGGAGAGAGAATATTCTAAGCTAGATCGAAAATGGGTCGGATTCATTTCGTGGTTTAGGCACATGAGACACCAGTTGGATTCATGTTTGGCCACGTACTTTGATTTTTTTTCCCTAGTAAGAGACAGTACCACGAAAACCCAAAAGAGAGAAAATACCAAGAGATTTCCTCGTATTCGAATCGGCCATGGAAAATTAAAAAAAAAGGATGTCAACTTGGTTCGGAGTGTCTGGACACCCAACGCGGTGAAAGGGCCTGGTCAAAGCTAATGGAGAATTGCTATAAACTATCTTAATTTTTCGAATTGGTCCCGATTCGAACCATCTGATGTGAAGCTTATGATTTGCTTTTTCATAGGCGGCTTTGTCCTTAGCACCGAAGGTCACTAGATTATTCGGGACATGTTATATGTTGTCGATTTAAACATTATACTGACGGCTCCCACATTAATTTATTGTCCTTTACATTGAACGACAACTCGCTCAAGTGTCTGCACATCTAATGCGTCCGGCGAAAATGATAAGAAAACCACACTTAAAAATGAAAGATATGTATGGACACTTGATCGCATATTTGAAAAAAAGAGAGAAGTCTTTATTTAATAGCTGAACAAGCATCCTAATCTACTTGTTAGTGAAATCCTCACTTAGATATGTGGAAGATAGAAGTGGGCCATATAGGGCACGTGGGAAAATTGTCTAAAATGTTTTAAATTTATTGTATTTTTGTGAATTTAATTATAAATCTTTTAATTGTGTCGATTGGGTCCGAAACATTTTCACGTTTTATCAATTAAATTCATCTAATCAATTTTGATTTGAAATTGCTAATTAGGAAGCTAACTATTCTATGTGATACGATTGGGGCTAGCATGATTTATTTTTTTACAATATTTTAATGTTTTTCTGATTTTTTTATTTTTTTTTTAAATATGTTCCTCCCTTTGTTGGCCATGGCTGGTCTTGTTGATAGCCAATGGAGGTTGTTGACCTCAAGGGAGGGTGGCCCTTACCTAAGGCCGGCGACCTTCGCTAGCCGTTGATGAGGCCCAACGATGGCTAGTGGAGGGAAGAAGGGAAAAGAAAAAATGAAAAAAAGTAAAGAAGGAAAATAGAAGAAAATAATAGAGGAAAAATAAAATTTGTCAATATCAGCAGTAGCACCAGATATATGACGTAGGATGGTCGGCATCCACTTTAATAATTTTCAGCCAATTTGGGGTAACATTTATGGAAAAACTTGAAATCTATTTTAGACTCAATTGAGACAATAATTTTTTTTTAGGATTTAATTAGTAAAATCTTAAAATTTAGGACTTAATTGGTAAAAGTTCAATAAATTTAAAACTCTTTCAATAATTTTCCCTAGGGCACATGGATTTGTGATCCCTCACATGTGGACTAAGCCGTGTATGAGAAGCAGTAATTACATCGCTAGAATCGCTGACCAAAGTGTACGTCTCTCAGCAACAATACGTCTCTCAGCAACAATGCAAGATGCTACCTTTCATTATTACATTGCCGTGACGGTGCTGGAGAGAAGGGGCAGACAGAAGACTATAGTAATATCAATAGCCAGCAGAGACACTGAATTCGATGGCGGCATCCTCTCATGGCCTTCACATGTCGAACAGTCAACGCCCCTCTTTTTTATGACTGGAGATCAAGACAAGGATCACGAGACTTGACATTGTTCATTGATGAGATCTCAAAGGTCGTGTCCTCCTTTTTTGCTTCCCTTGCATCGTAGGGTAGAGAGCATGTCAACCCCTCCTCCAACCATCTCTTCAAACCCCCTCCCTTCAGCGCTTTGGATTCTCTACATATCGTCAAAAAGAGAGACCATGTTTAAGCCTACCGTGCTTGATATTACATTAGAAACTTGCGTTCTTGTAAATGATCACTAACTTACACAAACACAATGGATGTAAGAGAACTGGGAGAAAACAAGTTTAGCGAGAAGAAAACAAGAGCCAAAGGATAGAACAGATGATACTTTGGCTTTAGGTTTCTGAATGGATAAGTTTGTCCATAAAATAATGTATGGATGAATTTTGAGGTGAATTCGTGTGTCTGTAGTTAGGTGAAGATATCCATTGCAAAATCTTAATCCCTAGTGTGAAAATTATTTCTTGAATTAAAAGCTTCATCTCCTTCTTTATACATCCTTGTAGGGTTTACTTTAAATTGAGACAATCTAGGTTTGTTTGGGCTTATGAACAAAGGATTGTCATTGTGCGTCTGCAGCGTTTTTGGTGTGGTGTTAAATTGTCAAGTGCCACACATTTGACTATTCGTCTAAATGATGATGGTAGATGGTGATGGGAGATGGTGACGAGCTCTTTCCTCCTCTTACACCCATCTCGTGTTTTTTCCCTGCACCCATTAACTAGATCATTCAGATGTACCATGAATGGATCTACCGTGTAATGAAAAGGGTCATATAGTTCACTTCCTTGCTCTCTCCATACCTCCATTATAATGTTCTTGCACCACACTAGGCTTTCTTTTCCCTCCTAGTTTGGTGTTAAATTGTCTTGTGCCATACATACATCAAATCAATTCAATTAGATGGTGATCGGAGATGGCTATGGAGGTGGTGATAGCTAGGTCCCTTCCCCTACAATTCATCCCTTGCATATCCCTCCTACTCCATTCATTCATATCACGTGTCAATTTATATCTTAATCTAAAAAAAAAATCATTGATCTCTCCATTGCGCTTGTGGACATTTGTCGCACATCGATTGTTCTATGTATACTTGATGAACATGGATGATGACTCCAAGAGGCACAAACATGACCCACTTGTCCTCCTCCTTGGTAATTTGTTTTTGTTCCTTGATAAGAAAATTTTCATTAAATAACTAGAATACGGCTTCATAGCATTTCAAGTGGAAGCATAGCATTTCAAGTGGAAGCAAAATATAAGGTTTAAGCAATTTTGAAACTAACACATGCTTTTCTTTACCCCGGATGTCCTCTAAATATCTGACTAATTTTCCGATTGGTAAATTACAAATATGTCAATACATAACCATCTAATTTAGTGCGGGTTTAACCATCTAAAATATTAGTTTAATGTAAGACTGTAAACACGTGATTCCACCTTGTCCGTGACACTCAGATACATGAATGCACGTCTTTTTTTTTTTTTTTTTTTTTTTTTTTTTTTTTTTGTATTTTCCAAGATTGAAGATAAGATATTATAATAACCAAGTTAACGCAAAAAACAAAAATCTCCGTCACCGACAAGTGTCGGTTTCCTATTTTATTCTTTTCGTTACCATAGCCATTGGCACATTCCTTATCTTTTCTGAATAAAATAATCCAAATTTGAAAGAGAAATAGTCGTAGTCGTTGCCGACATGCAAGCGACGTATTTTCCACGTCCACCTGTAACGAATACAATAGCAGTTTACTATTTTTGGGAGGTTTTCCAGATAAATAAATCATGAATTAATTAAACGAATCAAGATTTAAGAATTCTTAATCCTTTTTTTTTTCAAACATTTAATCCATTTCCATATAAATACCAAAGATATGCGGGGCAGTTCAACTGCAAGTCTGCAAACCAAGACAAGCCCAGGACAATTTCAAAATAAACAAATTTTATATAAAAAAGATGAATAACCAGAATAAGGTTAAAAGTCACCCTCACTAAAACAGCGAATTTGTGACTTCTTCAAAAGAACATTGGGGGCCGATCACTAGATCTTCTTCAGTGATGAATATCAAGATCTTTATTTATTGCTATGATTTTGGGTTTTGATGATTTGTGCCTAGGTTTGGCGTTCCCAAACAAGATTGAATGAGCACTTATCTGACACTTGTGACAGCAAATCCTTCACGAATCTCCTTCGATCTTCTTCGAAACTCAACTTATACACCAATGAAACCAGAGGAAAGAAAAACATTGAAATCATGCATAGAAAAATCCCTAAATTTAGATTAGAGTGGGATAGAAAACTTCCTGAAATGGGAGAGAAGCTTTTAGATTTAGACTAAGATTAGAAGAGAAAAGCTCCACAAAACAGAAGGAAAGCAAGGAAAAAAAAAGCTGAGAACCAAATCAATCAATGAGAAGGGGAAAAGGGAGGGGAGAGAGAGATTTAGCTCAAACCCTCTCCATTCTAGAGGTCGAATAGGAAAGATATGTGAAAATCAAAGGGAAAAAAGATAACCTTAGGATGGTAAGAATTTTTAATTAATTCAGAAGAGAGTTTATAGAGCAATTTGGGAATTTTTTAAAATTGTTTTTTAGCCCCTAATTGATCTTGCAGATTTAAATGTAAACAAACATATACGGGGAAAACACCTTATTTCCCAACTTTCTTCTGCTAAACATTGCAAAGGATTGCTCATCGCATTTGAATGCCCATTATAATTCTTCTTAAACTTTGTCTAGGGACTGTCTAGATTGATTTTTACATTTGCTTTATCTGAATTTTGCAGTTCACGTATTTTGATTTTTCTACAATTCGAAAATCCTGAAACTTTTGCAAATTCTAATCTTTATAAATAAATTCATATGTAACATCCTAATGATATTTTTTATTTTTGGAATTTGACTGATATCTTAAATTTCAAGGGAACCCAAAAAGAGAGAAAAAAAAAAAAAACACATTGTGCTTATTTTCAAGGATTAATACTCTGAAAAACCTCAAACTGGTGCACTTGTGACAAATTTACCATAAATTATTTTTTTTACCACCAAAAACCCAAACTGGTATACCTTTGACAAATTTACCCCAAACTGGTACACTTGTGACAAATTTACCCTCTGTTAGTTTTCGCTAAATTTTATTATCAAATTATTAAGTTAAATGACACGTGACAGTTGACCGGTATACCGATTTAGGATTTTAACCTCCGTTTGTCACCGTTTACAATTTTTGTGATTTTTTTGGGTATTAATCCAATTTAACATATGGTATATTTGTCGCAAATTTATCATTTTGGGGGGTTTTTTTGCAATCGAATAAATTAGTTTGGGGTAAATTTGTCATAAATGTACAAATTTAGGGTTTTTTTTATAGTCAGTTGAGGTAAATTTGTCACAGGTATACCGGTTTAGGGTTTTTCATGGTTAAAAAAATAGTTTGGAGTAAATTTGTCACAAATATACCAGTTTGGGGTTTTTCAGAGTATTAACCCTATTTTCAAATCTAAACAAACAGATCCTTAGATTTAAGCGATTGGAAAACTTAATTAAAAAGCAAATATATTAGATAGAACTCTTTAAATTAAGCTCGAGAACGAGACAATTACAATTCCTCCATCTTAAATTTTCCTGTTGGGGGTTGCGTAATAATTGATCGAGAAAATACAAAAGGTTGGGACCAGAATGTGAACGAAGGAGCAAAAGCTATGAGTGCCGTTCCCTGTTTTATGTACTATCTCGACGTGACATTACTTGGCTCAATGGAAGCCGTTCCGCTAAGCATAGTCACATCACATGCAATTTTTTCATGTGGGCTGTCACATTATTAATATTTATTGAATGTGAACTACCTCGTTGTTTTCTCAAGTCAACAAATCTTTCTTGCCATTTTCTTTTTCATTCCTTTGGGATGAAATTTTTTTTATAGTTGCATATAAGCAGCGTGGCAAATCTAAGGTTAGATTGAGCACAGGTAATGGTGTTACAACCATTAACTGAATGGCTACATTATACATATTAGCTTTTTGGAAATTTAAGAACCACATTGAATATTGAAGGAAAGTTTAGAGATCACCTGTGTCATTATTCATTTCAAAATTTAATGCTGTAGGCATTGGTAACCACTCAAGGGTTCGTTTATTTTATTAAAAATGAATGATTTGAAAAATGTCTTCTTAAGAATGATGGCTTTTATGCTTATAAAGATAAATGAATTGAAGTTTTTTTAATTGTTCATGAGAGTAGTTAGACATAAATTATTATTGGAAATGAAAATATTTTTATTGATTAATAATTTCAAGCGATACAAGTTTTTGATTTTGGGAAAATGTTTTTCAGATTATTTATTTTTCTCGAAACAAATGCGTTCTCATGTCATACTTTAAATAGTCATTTGTATAAAAAAAATTGAGGCGGCTCATGTTTTCTCCATCTTGAGGTTTTTCTCTTATTTTGGAAGTAATTAGATGTATTTTGGGTTCGATGGTCGGGTCCCCAACATGATGTTTCCTTTGTCAATAGGTGGTCCCCAATACATGAATGTTCAATTCTAGTGATGCGGACCTAATTCACAACAGTCACACATTGGTCCAGTCCATCTCTTCAATCCAATCGAAAGCGAACCAACAATCATGAGATCACGAAATTTGTAAAGCGTATAACCCGATGTCAATCAAATGGTGAACTGAGTAGATATTAAAGCCGTGCATTTATCTTTCGCTCTATAGTTAATTCAAGCTCGAGTCAAGTCGTCCTCTACTTATAATTTCATTTTGGATAGCCGTTCTGTGTAGATCATAGCGCGATACTAGTCTTATGAAGACTAACTTACAAAATTGAATTATTTATCAATGTGGGTGAGTGGTCCTTTGAGGAGTTTTCAAAAATTAGTTCCCACATCATTAAATTGACTTTGTAGACCAATGTCAATTAACTTTAGCATTTTTGCAGGTGTCGTATGGAGACAATATACAAGGTAAGACGAGCTCGTTCCTAGTTGGGAACTTGGGAGAGGACAGAGGGAATGCTCCAAGAACCAGACGAGAAACAACTAATCTCTGACAAGAAAAAGGACGTGTGTCTGTGTCTGCATCTGCCGAGCGTAGATTTCCCTCTTCCCCCGCGGGCAAAGAATGCAAAAGATCATCATCATTGGGTGGCCTTCATTCACATCGTCCTTTAACGCATGGACAACGAGAATTGTATGATGGGTGATGAACTCGATCATCAATTTTGGGTTCCCCTCCAATGGCTCTTTGATGCTCTCTCAAGGGTTACTACGCAACAGGTTTGTTTTTTGAGATGCCCTAATTCCTTTAAAAAGTATCGATTTTAATTTTGGTTCCAATTCTAATATAGACATTTTTTTTTTATCTCATAAAAAGATACGAACTTTATGTTCATATTCTTTACCCAAAAAAAAAAATTTATGTTCATATTTCAATTCTATCCCAACTTTTTCTTGTATCATTAAGAAAACGAATTTTAGATTGGATCCCTTGTTAAATTTCCATCCAATAATGCCATTAAAGAAACGTGGCATTTTGCATGTACATCTTTCTTTCTCTGTCCCTCCTTCTATGTGCTGTTCCACGTTGTCTTTTATCTTTCTATCCGCCTTTTCTTTTCTTTTTTTTCCTTTCATCTTCTTCGTCTCCTAAGAACTCCTTCGCGAAGAAAAGCACCCATTACATTCTAAATTTTGCAAAGTCTAAGACCCAATAAAGCTCTCCTCAGATCTCAAGCTTCTCCTCAAGAGATTTTTTTGAAGGAAAGAAGATAGGAAAATAAACAAAGATCACTTTAAATGACAGGAGAAGGTGGAGAAAGAGAGAGATGTACATGTAAAATGATGTGTCCGATCTTTAACGGTATTATTAAATGGAAACTAAATAGAAGTCAGAATTGGGACGCAATTTAAAATTTGTGCTTTTTCATGTAAACCAAAAAAAAAGTTTGGGCTAAAGATGAGCATCAACTGAAAGTTGGTGTTCTATTTTAGACAAAAAAATTAGACCAGAATTAAGACCGATCAAAATTGGCTTTATTTACGAGGTAAAAAGAAATCTGAATTAGAATTGAGATCTGATTTAAAATTTATGCTTTTTAAGAAAATCCGGCAGTTCTCAAAGTCAATTGAGCTGTGAATTTTTTTCTTAACTTCCAAGTGATATTCTATTTAAGAAATAATCATTGGCTTTGGACAATTAAACTTCAATCCCAAGTCTAGATGGGGGTGGTCCAAAGCCGACCCTGATGTCACCAATAAAACATCGACAGGAGTAAATCTAGCTTTGACCATTTCCGATATTTCCAAGAGAACCGCTAGGTCCAATAATTTCGTCTGGAAAGAGAAATTATATTATCTGTTCGTAAATTTTTGAAGAGTTTGACTTTTACATCATATGTTATGATTGCAGATGAGTAAGAGGCCTAGATGGTGGCTCCAGAAGAAAAGGCCCGGCCTGACGTCATTAATCAATATTTGAAAAGATACTAATTAGGTGCCTCAAGATTAAAGACAAATTATAATTTGTTCAAAAATATTGTTAAGGACATCTCCTTACTTTTTTTCAAGATATATCCTTTTACCATCAAAAGTAATTTGAAATAAGACTCCATCGTTATGTGAAAATGAATAATTTTAGAAACATTTTTTTAAAGAGTTATTGTTTATAAAAATGAATCAATAAAGAATATTTCCATCTTTCATGAAAAAATTTATAGTTGAAAATGAAAACATTTCCGTTGACTAGTTACTTCAAATGATAAAAGTAATTATTCTTAGGAAGATTTTTCCAAATTATTTATTTTTTGTGAAACAAACGAAAGCTTTTTTGAGAATTCTAATCAAGTTGGAGTGGCTCATGAGTAGCTTTGAAGAGCTATACACCACATTTCTATTCTCAAATGGCACAATTTCTTTAAAAAGTATCAACTTTTAGTTGGCTTCTAATTTCAACTTGAACTATTTTTCTCTTAAAAAGGTACTAATTTTAAGTCCAGTCTAATTTTGACCTAACTTTTTTTTTTTTTTGTTATCTTATACAAAAGTAACAATTTTCAGTGAGTATCCAAAATTGGCCCTTGTCAAGTTTCCGCCCCATTATGCCGTCAAAAACTTGACGTATCATTCCACATGTACATCTCTCTCCCTCCACGCATCGTTCGACTCGTCTTTATTGCCGTTCTCTGCCTCTTCTTTCCTTTCATTTTTTCCCTTAATCTTCTTCATCCCCATTATGACCCCAAAGAACTCCTTCATCGCGCAGAAAAGCATCCGTATCAGATAGAAAACGTTGCACAATTTGATATGCAGTTAGCAAAAACTCAAGCTCTTAACACATACTGAATTAAGAATTTGAAACTTCTCCGATATATCTTTTCGAATGCAGATAAAAAAAGTAAAGACAACTCTAAATCTTTAACGATATCATTAGACGGAAACTTGACGATAGTCATATTTAAATATTGATATAAATTTTATTTTTTCATTTGATAAGGAAAAGAAAACTTCCGATGAAAATTGGAACTTGATTTAAAGGTTTTTTTTTTTTTTTTAAAACTGAATTTGACATTCTCAAATTCAATAAGTTGTCAATTTTTTCCTTAAATTCAAAATGATAATTTAACGAAGAAATTCATGATGAAGAGAGACAGTCACTGGCTTTGGCGAATTAAACTTCAATTCCAAGTCTAAGGTAAAGGTGGCCTAAAGCCTAACCCTTTGTCACCAATAAAATCAGGACAGCTTTTGTTGCAATTATCTGCCCCCAGGCGAGCCACCAAGACCAAATCTAGGTATGACTATTTCCAAATGGTTGACTAGAGAACAGCAAGAATCAATAATCTTTGGGCGGGTTTGATAACGATTCGGTTCTCAAAAGTAGATTTTGATCAGAAATGGTTATTTTTTATTTTATTTCCGAGAACAGATCCTAAGCATTTTAAGCCGTTTGGTAATTGTCCAAAATTTCGATTCTGGAATAGAATTGCCTTTGGTACCATGCTCATTGATTTTGTTCCAAATTAATTTCTTTTAATTTTTAAATAATTTTTATACTTTTTCCTTTTTCCTTTTTTTTTCTTTTTTTTTTTTTTTTTTTTTTTTCTTCTATTCTTCTTCTTCTTCTTCTTCGGGCCGATCATTTGGGACCGGCGATTGGCCTAACGAGGGCCGGCAACCTCACTTGAGCGTCGCCCGGTGGTTAGGCCGGCCTCGCCGGGGCTGGGCGACGCTTGCTTGGCCATCGGCGAGACTGGGCGAGCCTCTCCGGGACTAGCTGAGGTTTGCCTAGCCACTGGCGAGGCTTGCCTCCGGCGAGCTTGCTGGATTGGTTGTCGGCGACTGACGGATAGTGACGGCGGGCGGCGGCGGACGGCAGTAGACGGCGGCGACAGGCAATGGCCAATGGCAACAAAGAAAGGGAGAGAAGGGTTCACTTTTTTGATTCTTTTTCTTGTTTTCGGAATAAGAATCAAATTTTTTTTAATTCTTGATTCTACTCCCAATCTGTTCCCGGGAATAAAAATTTTACCAAACGCGATTCTATTTCTAATTATCTTGGTGCCTCAAGATTGAAGGACAAATTATCATTTGTTCAACGATGTTGTTAAGGACACCTCCTTATTTTTCGCAAAGGCTATACTTGTCACCAGCATAAATAGACCATGAAAAGTCATTAGATCTCAAAACTGGAACTTGACTCGCCTGGGTGTCATCGTCGTAACCTTTGGGAATCGACTGGATGTGGGCACAGAGGGCATTAGTTAGCACTGCACAAGTTAGTTGCGTGACACA
Organism: Eucalyptus erythrocorys; assembly: GCA_014182555.1. Lineage (NCBI taxonomy): Eukaryota > Viridiplantae > Streptophyta > Magnoliopsida > Myrtales > Myrtaceae > Eucalyptus > Eucalyptus erythrocorys. Next base: position 7,284,178 of record CM024601.1, on the reverse strand, counting down.
AAAATAGAGTTGTACCGTGATATTAACACTCCTTTAGCAATCGTGAACGACTCTAGTCCAACTTAGGCTCGATTTTTATTTATTTTTTCCCTTCCTTGTAGCATAAATCTTTCTATCTTGATGTTTGCTCAGATCAAGCTTCTAATAATCTCCAAAAGTCAAAATTAAGTTTAAATCTCGTCTCGATCAATTACTCAAGTCACTCGAATTCAAGCAGTCGAGGAGAATAATGTTAAGACCTCGATTGTTTCGAGAAAAATGAATGATCTATAAAATATATATTTAAAAATAATCGCTTATATTACTTATAAAAAATAAATCAACAAAAAATATTTTTATTGTTGACGACAGTATCTAAACATAAATTGTTATCCGTGACAAAATTTTTTTGATTAACTAATTATTTCAAGCGATATAAATCATCATTCTTAGAAAAATATTTATTAAATTATTTATATTTCGCGAAATAAATTAAACGGAGGAGATTCTAATTGAGTTTGGAGATGGCATCTCTCTCTCTGTGGGCCTTTTTCTGGGCCCAGTCAAAGCGCCGGTCCGAAGCCGAAAACGATCCGTTGACTTAATTCACCTCCATTCCTGACGACCAAAAGATCTTCCTCCACCGTCCCGTCGCGTCCGCCCTCTCTCTCCCTCTCCGCCGCGAGAGGCCGCGAACGACGGCCCGCCTCGCCGGAAAACCCTCGGTTCCTCGGCGGCCGGAGACTCTCCCTCCGATCGCCACCTCCGGAATCGCTCAGCCCGACGCGGAGAGGGCTTCGGGGTTTCCTCGCCCCATGCTTCTCCGCCGCGCGTAGTGTCCCGATATCGGCCGTCCGGATAAGGCGTCGGGAGCTATGGATCCCTCCGCCGGCGACGCGGCCTCGCCACCGCCTCATCGCGGGGCGAGGGGCGAGAGCGGGAATCTCGCCTCACTGCTCCGATTGTTCCTGGCTCTCCTTTTACCCGTCGTCTTCTTCTTCTCCTCGTCGTTCGTGATCGGCGTCGTCGCCCTCCTCGTCAGTAACTTCTCGATCCCCAGCCCCATGTCGCTGCCTGCTCAGTGCAAAATCGTCTCCAGCAGTAAGTTCCGTTGAATGATTGCTCATGCTTTCGGGTCTTTGTCATTTGAGTTGGCTGAGCTAAGTTGTGGATTGTTACCGTCTTGGCCGTTTTGTGCTACTTCAGCTGCTAGCTAATGATGAGAAATGGACAGGATGTAGTATGTGATGACTCACTTGATCAATGAAACGCAGCGAGTTTCGTTTTCGTACTGTCGGTCGTACTATGCGCTCGAGTGTCGTATGCTGAGCTTTGAATTTTTTCTTGCAGGTGTGGATATAAGGTCGTCTAAAGTTTGCGAGCTTGGGCTGTTGAATTATAACGCCAAGATTGTCTTCAGCTCGTCCGAGAAAAGGAAATTCCGGTGCCATTATGATTACTATTGGGCTTCAGTATTTAAGGTGATTCTATGTCCTCTGAGGAGTGATTACCGTTTTTTATGTGCATAATGTGCATTTCATGTCTGTTGTGAGGTTTAATTATCCATGGTATCTTTTGGGGCCAATGAGGCTCAGTTTTGCTGATTCCATTGTTGCCTTGTTTTGTCTGGAACTGCAGAATTTTCATAGTTATCTGCTTAGTTTTCTCTAGCCTGATTCTTATTGTCCATACAGCTGCCTGATAAAATGTCTGTTATATTTGACACATTTGTAATGCTATAGAGTCCTATCAAGGTTTTACTCATCTCTATCGCGCATGAGTGCAAGAGGATGCACCCCCATGTGCCCATGCCATTTCAAGCTGAGTTTTAGATTGGATAATGTTGTGCATGACCATAAGAAGCTATCTTTTCATTCATTTGAGTGCGCAATGAATCTTATGTTTCCATCACTTATTATATGGAGGTTCAACTAATTAGGAATCAAGCATGTGTCGAAAGAACTACTTGTTATATCATTTGTCCTATTATCATAATCAACCTTATACTGTCTTTTTTAGCTATGAATTTCAATTAAGGAAATATTGTTATAGTAGTTTCACTCTATGCTTATTGTCAGTTTGTCATCTATGTAACAATGTCACATGCTGATGTATTTATGAACACCATATGATTCTTTAAGTCACAGGGGAACTTTCTGAATCAGCTGTTATTGATTCTGCGAAAATACTGTTCATATGTAAGAATACTATGAGCTGTTGTGAAGCTGAAAAAGCATTTGTGTGTTGGTTGATACATTGGATACAATGAAGTTTGAAGCTGTTTATAAATGTTCATGGAAGTGAGGATTCTTGCTGTGCTTGAGATAAATAAAAGTTAAAAGAATCATTCTAGATAAGAATATAAAGGAGATCGAAAGTTTAACTCTTCTATGATTTTGATGAAGGTTGGAAGTGGACAAGGTGGTGGTAAAATCTGTTTGATTAGGTTAAGCCTGTCTTTGGCAAATGCCCTCCTTATGTTCGGATTTGATAAATTGTACCTTGAATGGATTGCTGAATCATTTAATGTTGAATTTGGTTTCCCATGATATTTCTAGAGACACTTAATTTACCGATTGCCTAGTTCGACCAGTCTTACTTCTAGAAAGAGACTTGTTATCATAGTGCAAATGAACCAGGTCAACTTGATTGAAACATATGGTTGATAAAATTGGCAAAAGCCTCAGACATAGTTTTGCTGGTTTGTTTCTCTTTTTCAGTCTTCTTATTCAAATAATTACGCAGTTCATATTTGATCCTTTTGATGTCATTTTAATATTGAACATATGTCGGGGTTGTGTGTAAATCTTTACTTTGGGAGTTTTGGTTTGTATAGTTTAGAATTAAATCAGATGGCAAATGTTGCTTCTTCTTGGCTTTAGTAAGTACCTTGTTATGCTCCTTCCAATTCAGGCATTCATCGAAATTGGTGCATTTGTGTGTTTCTTCTATGTTTATGAACTTTTATTTGTAGTCATTAATTGATTGTGTTCCATGCATAGGTAGTTAGAGATTAGATGCTTTTATCAGGCTAAGTATCTTAGTTTAACTCAGAAGAGGTAAAAGAATGGCGAGAGCAGTCATAGGAAAAGAAAGCTACCACACTTACTGACTGCCGAATTGAATTTACTCTTTTGCCCCTCCTTATAATTGCAGGTAGAATATAAGGATCATTTATCAGGGCAGACTCGACTAGCACTTGCAGAGGCCCCAAATGAGGCCCTTCCTGCTAATTGCAGACCTGGTTTTGGTGTTGCTTGGTTGACCAAAGATAAATTTCAGGTAAGAAATGCACCTTTTCAACTTGTATGCTATCAGCTAAATCCAAACCACTATTTGTAGGTTTTTGCAATCACCCTGAATATTAGGTTTATTTCATCGGGATTGCTATGGTTCCTTTTGTATATGTTTTTTGAATGCACGACTTCATGACCTGTTCTCACACTGGTTTTAGGTGAATAATACTTATGACTGCTGGTATACATCTAGCAATTCCAAAGTAAGCATCTATCACGATGACTTCTTTAGTTGCCAAGCCAAAGATCCATCTGCAATGGAGATGATGAGGAGATACTATATATTGTGAGTACTTGATTCCTTTCTGGTCTCTTTTCCTTTTTCTGTATGAGGAATGTTACAGCAATAGGGTTGGCAGTTCCTGTGTGCTGAAAATAAATACACTATTTTAAAACCAGACCCTGACTGGCTTGTGTCATGGTCGTTTAGATGGTTCTAGGTACTACCAATTTTAATATTCTGTTATTCTTTAAGTTGGGACCACATGGGAGTTTGGCTTGGTGGATGAAAGTTTTGGAAGCAAGTATGCATGATCCACTGATCAGTGGTTTGAACCACCTGTAGCTCTGCAGTTTGCATTTATTACCTGGGCTTGTGTTGTGTGTGGCATGAAATGTATGTCTCTTGTCTGTTCTTGTAACAAAGTGGAGTGTGGTCTCTCAGCAAACTGCCAAGCAAGGGCTGCCTAAGTTGAATCAGGTCAACACTCTGATTTCCAACCACTCATGGATTGGTGGTGTAGACCGGATCTCTGCCCCTGGCCAACTAGTAGGACTGGCCAGTCCAATCCGACTTTTAAAATACTGCATTAATCACATAGTTTATAATGGTCAGATTACAACAATTTTATTCTGTTTGGTTCAGTGTCTTGGCACATCTGAAATCAGTTCACTTTTGCGGTCTTGGTCCGGCCTTTGCAACTATTTTGAAGTATATTCTCGTGCTCTGTTTGAAGTGACCGATGACTGTTTTTCATCTGAGTTGCATGCTAATCTCAATATGCTAATCAATGGTAATTAATACAGAACTCAGTCCCAAGAATCATCACAAGCCAACATTGCCATGTACCATGTACATCTAATTGTGCTGTAATTTGTTCTTTTTCTGAAGTCATATTGCAATTGAGATTACTGTCTTATCTGCTTACAGATCAGTTGTTATTGAACTTCTAGAATACAATATCTGAATTCTGGCTGGCATTAAAGATCATATTTGCCATTATGTGACCTTCCAAATGCTGCATTTCCATCTCCTTTACATTTAGCCTGTACATATTCATTTGTTGTGCCTCTTACTTACATCATGGTTTCTAAATTGCTTATTGTGGCCTGTGTATCGTCAGGTTCTCGGAGATTTTCAAATCCTGGGTAACCGGCAAGATCAGAGCTAAATATTGGAAATGGGAAACAATTGTCGGGGTGGTTACTGGTTTTTCAACCTCCTTAATATCAATGAGTTTCATCAGACTCTTTCAACAGATCAAATCTCGGCATTGGTCACGTCCAACCAGGACGCTACCTCGCACAGTTAGTGCAAACCGATTGAAGCGTGCTTGTTTGTTTGTGGCATATGTATCTTTTACTGGTTGGCTTGCTTTACAATATGGAAAAAGGCTGGGCCTTCCTGTGATTTATGTTCATAGGTAGTTTGGAAAAGCCATTTTTTGACACCTTGGCATTTAGGATTCTGCTATTAAAGTAATTGCAGGATCTTGTTGAATATTGTACTTAGCAGAAAAGAGAGAGGTTTTCTCAGGAATTAAGTCTTGGTATTAGTGTGGAATAGCAGGATTTATGTAGTGAGAGGACGTTCAAGGAAGAGGCAATTCAAATTGCTGCTGTTGATCTCTTAATCATCCTGAATTTGTGGTGTAAGATGTGTATTGAGTATATCTCTTGTCCTAGCTAATCTCATTATGTAACAAGACAGAGAGGGAAAAACAACAGAACTAGTTTAGAGTCCTATTATTACAGAGACGTGTGGAGAGTGAAGATGCAATTTGATGCAATTTGATTTCTAATTACAATGGGCAATTGCATACATAAATAGTTCACATTTCTCATTATGCTGGAAACCTAATTTGTTTTAAGTTTTGGCAGTGAGTATATAAAAGTGATACTATAACTCAATTCATATTGAGATTGTTGATTTTATGGTATCTCTTGCTGTTTGAGGTCACAATGTTCTTATCATATAAATATGCTAATTTCTCTTTCCAAATACACTATAAAGGAGTAGCAAGATTTTTCTTTTATCTTTTTTTTTTTGGGGACTTTTTTTTTTTTTTTTTTTTTTTGGGGGAGGGAGTGGGGGTTGGGGGTTTCCGGAATTGAATAGATTCAAATTAGAAGCAATTGGAAGTACTCCGCACCCACTGCAAATACCCGTGAAATCACTGGTCTTTCATTCCATAAAAACTGCGTATAAATTTAGTGGGATAACTCCGACCGTCCTTATCAACGAAAAATAAAAATCAACACATGTGGGGGCAGATTTGAAGCTTACTCCTACCTGCTCTTTGATGGCCAAGACGCAATAGTGGATTCTCATCTTGAGTCGTGATTTAATTCGAGGCTTGCTCGACAGGACCATGAGATGCTTGAAATGACTGATTGCAAGTTGAACTAAGGTTTGACTCCCCCATGGGTCACTGTTTCCATAACTTCTTACAAATGAATCAAGCCATCAACATGAGAGATTGAGATTCTCTCTAAGTGATAATTAAGATCCCTGCGCTTATTTAAGTGATGTTGAGAATTATAAGGAAATAGGCTTTTTTTTTTTTTCAAAGTGGAAAAAAATGGCCACGCATCCCCATGGTACAAACTCCTCTAACTTCTCATGCATGCCATGATTGATGGTTCATGTGCAATCTTAGTTGCATAGTTGGTCCACTAAAATGACGTCTCATATTTTTTCTACAAAAAAGATCAAAATTGAGAGACTGAAGTAAAGACGTACCCCTATCTTTTAGATTGACCAACATGAGTCATTCTCCGGTCCCTAGAAATATTTCTAGTCCTTGAATCACAAAAAGAAAGTAATGTAATCATCGATTGAAAATATCTTCAGATTTTATGTATTGTCAACTAATTTTATATAAGATTAAAGACAAAATATACGTGATTATCATAAATTGCAAACGAGCATAAATCTCTCAGGCGCTATAAAAACTCTCATGGCAGAGATATGGCGCCAAGACATGGCCTTAGATTAGAAGTAGCCAATAATGTTACTCATCTACACATCAAAATGGTTGCCATGTCTGCTATTCATGCAATTGAAGGCATTCGCAAGCATAATTTACTGATGGAAACTCTTTTGATTGAATGCAGGAACTTGCTCGTGGATCGGCGGGAATACAAATCAAGCATGTATTTAGAAGAGCAGATGGTCGCACGGATGCTTTGGCCTTGCTTGGAAAGGAGCAACGGGTTGAAAGATTATCGCATTTATTGATAACGGGTCTTATATGCTCTTTATATTTATGCGGTCTCTCTCCACTTATTGACTTAAGTTTTTGGATTGGACTTTCATTGTCTCACATTACTTGACAATTGATCTTATATGTATCTATGGTTTGTTATTTATTCCATTACTCCATATCTTATTAAAAACCTTTCGGATAACATTCCATCAAAATCTTAGGTTTGGACGGTGAAAATGCTCCGGATTAGGGAGATAGCCCTTCATATATCCAAAATAAGTAGAATGTATGTATTGATTTCGGTGATGAGTAAATGAATAATTTTGAATAGATGGAGCATAATACACAAAGAATCCAACTAAGTGCAATATCTAAAACTATCACACAACACTTTGAGTAGAGTTCCGAGATATACAACTTGAATTGGTTAGTTCAATTCTTGATCATGTGATTATGAATTAGTGAATATGATTATGTGAAACGCATTGACATGTGCCCGTGGATATATGATGATGAAGAAGCCAAAAAAGAGTATTTGTGATTGTGAAATTTTAGCTTTCTTAGAGAAATTACATCACCGATATAATTATATAGAAAAAATTATCCACAAAGTCATAAATTTATTGTACAACAATCAATTTAGTCATAACTTTATAATTTGGCTAATTTAATTATAAGGTTAAAAATAACAAGACGTAAGTAGTCCTTGATGAGTTCTAAGATTTAGTGCCGATTGCCCATTTTTTATCGTGTCAAAGATCAATTTACTATGCGCGCGAAAGCTGACTCGAGGAATCACCAAACATACAAATGAAAATTCTGGAAATTCTGAGCGTAAATTACATGAAACACATTTAATTGGCCTAGCCGCTGATTTGTTGATGGGTGACTGTTTCCCCAGCACAGCATCTTCTGATAAAAGATATCAATAACCCACGTGAGAGACTGAGGGTTGACAATGTGACAATTAAGATCAAGTATACTATGAATGCCATATGATAGCGTTAGGAGATGGGTTTATCAAGAGAGTTCCTAGGCCTGCCATGGGACGTTACTCTTGGGCTTATCAGAAAATACTCAACATATTGCCTCTCACTGCCTTTCTTTGTTGAAAATAATGTTGATATTCATAAGCAAATTGCGGTTTTTTTTTTTTTTTGGCAAAAAAAGGAACATAAATGATCACACATCCACAAGTTAGACATTCTAGGTCGAATTCTCATGCCGTGATTGATGGTTCGGGTGCAATCATGATTGCATAAATGGTCCATTAAATTGGCATCTCATATATTTTTCCACAAATAGGCCAAAATTGAAAGACCCGCAAAAAGACTTTTGCCACTTTAATTGACGAACAAGAGTCATTCTATAGGTTTTTTTTCTTCAAAAAGTTAATGTTTCAAGATATGATTGTGTTGATCACACATGATCCATAAAATTATTGGATACAATACATATTTGATCTTTGTCTTATCTTCTAAGTCAAATTCTCATGCCGTGATTGATGGTTCAGGTGCAATCATGATTGCATAAATGGTCCATTAAAATGGCATCTCATATATTTTTCCACAGATGGGCCAAAATTGAAAGACCCGTAAAAAGACTTTTGCCACCTTGAATTGAAGAACAAGAGTCATTCTATAGTTTTTTTTTCTTTTTTTAAAGTTAATGTTTTAACATATGATTGTACTGATCACGCACGATCCATAAAATTATTGGATACAATACGTATTTGATCTTTGTCTTATCTTCTATTTAGTTGGTTTAGATGGCCAGAAATTTTCTACTTTCCTTGTAGACTTGGGCTCAAGCTTTATTCGGAGCACTCTAGAAATAAAGTCCCAATTGCACCAAGTCAATATGATGTAGTGTGCCTTTAAGATCTCCCAAGAAAATGAATTAGTTGAAGTGAACGAAAGCGCCTCTGGACACCACTTCACCACTAAATTGAAAAAAAAAAAAGGAAAGTTACTAGAAGTGATCGTTGTGGGTTTTGTTAGTAGAACTCAAAAGTCAAGTTGCAGAGCCGAAACTTACATTAGGAGGCAAGGTACAAAAGAATTGCTATACTTTAACTTTTGTTTTTAACCAATAGATATACATAAACAAGTAGGGTACTAACGATTTTGTCCAAGATTACGTTGAGAAGACGTGTGTGATGTGCAAATTGATACAGCCGCCCTAGACTCTCAACTAGAGAAAGACTTGGAAGACGACTTTCAAGGCAAGGTGCGGTTGACGACTTATGCTGAATGCAAAGTTGATGAAATGCAAACATCGACTTCACTTACACGGCAAGGATTTTGATGATAGGTGTGACAAGTGCCTCAAATTCTCCGTCATAATTCTATGAGTATCGCTTTAATTGCTTATGTTATCGTTTATGGTTGGTGATACACCTCTTATTTTCTTAGCCTTTGTTAAGGGGGAGGATTTGATGCAATTGAAGAAGTTGAATCACATAATTTACGCATAGCATAAACAAATACCAAGTATCGAGGCATGATCCAAGAGTTCAACTCAATGGTTGAAGAATAACATTGGGAATATATAATTCCATTTTAGGCTCATCCACCATGGTATTCGACTCACTTTATCCGTACATGAAAATTTCACGCGTTTGCAATTTACCTATCTAAGGTGGACTTCATTGTCGTGGAAAAAGAAAGTACCACTAATTCATTCATTCTTATTGTGCAAAATGATGAATTAGTTGGACTAAGACCGAATTGAAAGAACTACTTGTTCAAATCGTCTTAGTCCTCTTTGAATGGCCTTTTACTACATAATAGGCACAAGTATTGTCACAAGCCTAGTTGGTTTGTCACTTTGGCCATACTTGGAATGAAACAACATTCCTATGTTCCAGATGTAACTTGATTTGTTTTGTTTAATGTAATTCTATTATTCCCCAAAAGAAAGGGAGAAAAATATTTATCTCCCGTGTATAGGCATGCATTTGTCATTCCCCCCCTCCCCCTTTTTAAATCATTGATATTTCATTCCCATTCTTCACTCCTATCGTATGACGAAATTTCAAGAAGCTAGGGAATTAGTGAACCATCAGGGAGTCAAATGGCTTTGCAATTTCATCATATTGCCTAAAGTCTCATTTTTTTTTTTCAAAATTATGTTAAGAGTTATGAGCCAACAGGCATTTTTTTTTTTAAAAAAGGGAAAAAAGGTTCATACATCCACAAGGTACAAATTAAGTTGAAGCATTCATCCTAATTGTCTAGATTGAAACTCAATTCTAGTGTCATTGTACAATAAGAGTGAAGAATAGGACTCTCACGTCGAAATTAACATTTGACGTGATAATGGTCAACTAATGCTTAAAAGAGTGATGAATAAAGCTTAATTTCTCCTTTTTCTTTCTCTGAAAATAACATGATTACATTTAAAAAAGCATGTCGAGTTACATTGTCCGAAATATATGTGCTTCCCGTGTTATTGCACATTAGGTCTATAATAACGTCTGGAACAGAGGAATAAATAACAAATTGCAAAGCCATTTGACTCCTCTGAATATGTGCTCAGTTTCAAATCCCAGCAGCCCCTCGAGCTAGTTCCTAACATTCAGCCAAAAGAGGGTTAATAGCAAATTATGCCTTTGATTGCCTGTGATTGCTTGACTAACAAACATGGAATCCATTTAAATGGGCAAATGGGTAACATTATCAGCTAATTCTAATCTAAGGCCATGTCTTTGTGCCATATTTTCTACCTGATGTGTCTACTGTCTGTTGGAACTTCTCTAGTTCCTGAGAGACTTATCCTTGTTTGTAATTCATCTTAATCACGTACACTTCATCGTTAATTTTATATCAAATGAGGCAATGATATATAAAATCTGAAAATATATTCAGTGGAAGATTACGGTCTTCTCTTTCTGTAATTCGAGGACTAGGAGTACTCCTACAAACCGTAGGACAGCTCCCGTTCCGATCTGAAAGAATGGACAAGAGTCCTGATAAGTCATGTAATTTCCTATTGTTGTGAGAAGATTACTCGCCCAACTTCAGAGTCTCCCCCACTTTCTTGTCAAAATAATACAGATTTTTCAACCATAGCCCAAAGACTGGGTTGAGTGCATTGACAATTAAGAGGCACACTTGATCATAATCAAATTGATTATTACGCATTATCAACGTTGTCAAAGTTCAAGTGGCCATCTCTTATTCTCAACTTAATGGAAGACTTGGGAGACTTCTTTCGAGTCATGGAGTGGCTGGCGTCTTATGCTGAACGTGGACTCAATGATGAAACGCAACATCGACTTCACTTGCACGGCATGCATTTCCATCATGGGTTCTACAAGTGTCCCAAATTTTCCATAATTCTTCAATGATTATTTCATTTATTGATTATAATATGATTAATGATTGTTAATTTTATATCAAATGAGGCAATGATATATAAAATCTGAAAATATATTCAGTGGAAGATTACGGTCTTCTCTTTCTGTAATTTGAGGACTAGGAGTACTCCTACAAGGACGGCTCCCGTTCCAATATGAAAGAATGGACAAGAGTCTTGATAAGTCATGTAATTTCCTATTGTTGGGAGAAGATTCCTCGCCTAATTTCAGAGTCTCCCCCACTTTCTTGTCAAAATAATACAGATTTTTCAACCATAGCCCAAAGACCGGGTTGAGTGCATTGACAATTAAGAGGCACACTTCTGATCATAATCAAATTGATTATTACGCATTATCAACGTTGTCAAAGTTCAAGTGGCCATCTTTGATTCTCAACTTAATGGAAGACTTAAAAGATTTCTTTCGAGTCATGGAGTGGCTGGCGTCTTATGCTGAACGTGGACTCAATGATGAAACGCAACATCGACTTCACTTGCACGGCATGCATTTCCATCATGGGTTCTACAAGTGTCCCAAATTTTCCATAATTCTTCAACGATTATTTCATTTATTGATTATAATATGATTAATGATTGATATTTGCCTTTTATTTTCTTAACCTTCGATGGTTTCTCATGGAGAAGGAATTGATGCAATTCAAGAAATTTAATCAACTAACTTATGTACAGTGCGAACAAATATCAAATAACATGGTATCTCCCAATGACTTTTAACTCAGCAGTTGATATCATTTTTGGGTCACCCACTAGGGTTTTGACTTGTTTTCTTTACTTGGTCCATACATGAGAATTTCATCCATTTGCGACTTACTTATCTAATATAATTTATTGTCTTATGAAAAGAGAGTACTTTGTTTTATTTTTCTCTCTTAAGTATTCTGAAGTATACTTGCTCTGTTTGAAATGACCGATGAAGTTTTTCATCTGACTTGAGTGTTAATCTCAAAATATTAATAAACGGTCAACAGTACAGTACTCAGTCTCAAGGATAAGTTGTTGCCGAACTTCTACAATACAAAATCTGAGTTTTTGATGCCATGCATGATCATATTAGCCATTATCTCACCTTCTGAATGCTGCGTTTCCAACTCCTTTTCAGTTACCTTTCAAGTACATTGAACGTGTACATATTTATTTTTTACATCTCTTACTTACATCATGGTTTCTTAATGACTTAATATGGCCTGTGCATCATCAGGTTCTGAGATGTTTTCAAATCCTGGTTGACCGGCAACATTAAGGCTAAATATTGGAAATAGGAAACAGTTGCTGGAGTGGTTACTTGTTTTTCAACCTCCTTGATATCAATGAGTTACATTTTCCTTGAAGCGAGCTTGTTTGTTCGTGGCATAAGTATCTGTTACTGGTTGGCTTGCTGTACAATACGGGAAAAGGCTGGCCTGACAGAGATTTATGTTTACAGGTAGTTTGGAAAAGCCATTTTTTGTCACACTGGCATTTTGGATTCTGCTACTAATGTTGTTGCAGAATCTTGTTGAATATTGTACTTAACAGAAAAGAGAGAAACATATGCTTAACAATGTAAAATGGGAGGGAGATAGCGGAATGTAGGCAGTGAAGGGGAAGTTAAAGCAAGAGGCAATTCAAAATGCTGCTGTTGGATCTCTTAATCATCCTGAATTTGTGATGTAAGATGTGTATTGAGTATATCTCCAAGTGTCCTAGCTCAAATTAACTAAACGAGAGGGACTAAACAATGGAACTAGTTTAGAGTCCTTTTACAGCAGAACGTGTGGAGCGAGTGAAGCTGCAATTTGATTTCTAACTACAGAAGGCTCTCAGTAGATGTATATTTCACATACCTAAATAGTTTTTTATTTTTATTTTTGGGTCAAACACATACCTAAATAGTTCGCCATTCTCATTATGGTGGTAGTCTAATTTGTATGAGTTTTGGCAGTGTGAATATACAAGTAATACTTTCTATAACTCAACTTATTTTGTGATTGTTGAATTTATGGAATGTCTTCCTGTTTTAGTGTGTTAATTTCTTTCCAAACAAGGGGAGCGCTGATCAAAGAAATCTATAAGGTTAACACACTAACCTTTCAACATATGTTATGCCAATTAGAACATGAATTGTACATAGAAGTTACCTCAAAATAAGAGAAATTATTTCACCCTCGGAAATTATGTGGGCGCTTGCTTTTGAGTTTTGTCCAGTCAAAGAAGAACTTAATGTACTGTTTTTACTGTGATTTCTTTCACTGTCTAATGTCTCTTAATAATGGCTAATGAAAGCTTGAAGAATAACAAGTTTTTACCCTCTTCGTAGCCCTCAGTTTAGTGTTGCAGTCTTGAATGAGGTGTACGACTTAAGATTTTTCCATAAAATCAATGTCTTCATGTTGCCCCCTTCTAGAGCTGTATCTGCTCTTTTTATAAATTTGAATCAAATAGAAAGGTTTACAAAATGAAAAGATGAACAAAGATAACACTAATGCGGCATAAAAATAAACCCGAGCCAACCTTTTTGCAGAAAAGTCAATCCAAAAACAATATGGATTATAAATAGCAAAAATACATTAGGTTGTTAAGAAATTTAATCATGGTTCATATATATTTTGTTCACGTACATGCACACGCACATAACTCTCTATTTCTGTTCATTCGTGCACATGCGCACATACGACTTTTTTTTTCTTCTATGCCCTGCTTTTATCTAATAAAGGTGTAGTACCCCCTTATTTCAAAGTCTTTATTTGATTATTCTAACTGCATCCATCTATGTCAATAATATAATTTGATCTTTCATCTTTTTATGTTCTGATTGCGTTGATATTTTTTTTTTGACTTTTATGTTAAATGGGTGTTTCTCATTTCACACTTAAAACAGATGTATAGCTGAGTTTAAAATTAGAGAGACATGAGCCCACCTATAAATGGCTTATTGATGGAAGTCTGCACAAGCAACCCATGTTGTTGAACAAACAACTATGAACAACATCTGTACTTAAAATTTAGCCATGAAGCTTTGAGTCAAGTCAAACAACACGAAGAATTTACATGGGAGCTTGTTGCCAATTTCCAATATGTCACCAAAAGAAATGGATGGATTCTATATTACAAGTATGACAGAGAAATATGGATAAAAGGAGAATGCCAAGCCATTGCGCTTGTGCCCTATATAATAAAAGAAATGTTTATACGTCTAAGATCCTGCAGTTTTCAAACCCATACAGAAGGCATACGTAAAATCATTTAAAGTTCTGAGGTCAAGCACCATGAATGGCCAAGTAGCAAGATAATTCCATTGCCAGAACCAATTGTTGCTGCCTATAAAAACCTTCTACGTCGCACTCTCCCTCGAAAACTCACTTCAATAACCAAAAGAACAAAAACAAAAGTAGAAAATATGGCAGCCTTATCATTATATCTGCTGCTTACTTGGATATTCTTGCTTTCTCTCTTTCATACTAGGTTTGCTGAGGTACTTTGTCATGCGGACGAGAGCTCGCCTTGTGGAATTCAAGAGAAGTTTCAGAACCGACACGACGATTGGCCATGCGTTTATTCAAAAGTCGATTCCTGGTCGCTGGATGGAAGTGCAGATTGTTGTTCGTGGGATGGCATCGAATGTGATGAGGTCACCGGCCGAGTGATCTTCCTCAACCTCAGTAGCAGTTGTCTCTCAGGCATCATGAGTCCTAACACCACTCTCTTTCAACTCGTTCACATGGAGTCACTCAATCTCGCTTTCAACAGCTTCAACTTCTCCTCAATTCCATACGGCTTCGGCAATCTTTCAAAGTTACAATACCTTAATCTCTCCTCCTCCAACTTCTCCGGTGAAATCCCTCGCGATATCTCGCAACTCTACAAGTTAGTTTCTCTCGATTTGTCTGGGACACTTCATATGCCCAACATGGGTGACTTCTTTCATAACTTGACTGGGCTAAAAGAACTTGATCTTTCTCGGGTAAGTTCGTTATCACCTTTCCTACCAATGCTAGCGAATTTCTCTTCCTTGACATTGCTCAGGCTAGAATCTTGTGGATTGAGTGGAAACTTTCCAGTCAGCATTTTTCAGCTGCCAAACTTGGAAGTCCTTTCCGTTTTTGAAAATCCCAACCTTTCTGGGTTTTTTCCTAAACCGCACTGGGGTTCTTCATTGAAATCCTTAGACCTTTCCGGGACCAATTTCTCGGGAGAAATACCCAGTTCAATAGGAAATCTTAGTCTCTTGAATGAGTTAGTAGCCTTGGATTGCTATTTTTCAGGATCACTTCCCTCTTCAATGGGTAATCTTTCTCGTCTCACTGAACTATACCTTAATCAAAATAACTTGCAAGGTCAAATCCCTGTTTCCTTTGGTAATCTTACCCAGCTATCAGTGCTAGGGCTCTCTTTGAATAACTTGAGCGGTGATTCCTTGGAGTGGGTGGTCAACTTGACAAAGCTCACCGTCTTGAGACTTTCAGGTAATAGTTTTTTTTTGGTTATATTAAGCGCAATTGTGATGTCACGTCATCTATGCACTAACCCACTAAATGGACGACAAGTGGCTTTATCGGGGCCCACCATCATAAGTCTCTCTTTGCCAGTTCGGACGGATCTCTTTCCTCCTCCATCTACAACTCCATGGAACCCGATCTCTCGAGCTCCATCGCCACTTGCTCCCACCCTGACCATGACCAAAACCCCCGCTACAACAGCCACAAGCAAAACTACCATTGCCGCTTCAAGAGCTTCGATTCCGGCAAGGGCTTGAGCCGGAAGGCCTTCTAGCTTGACAAGTTCAGCCAAGTCCTGAACCACGAACAGCTTCTTCATCAAATTCTTCTCCCTCAACTTCCTCAATTTTTTGACTGAAAAAAAAGAAAAAAAAATTCCTCAATTAATCCCCTGGGACGTTGTGATCTTGATGGTTGAATCGACGTGCACCTCGTCCTCCCACAACCTCCTCAAATCCCTAATTTTCAGATTGATGCTCCCACTGTACCTGAAGAACTCGGCCTACGCGCTGATCGAACATGCGAGTGGTGGCCATTGATGAAGCCCGATTTCGCCAATCGGATGAACTACTCGATGACGTAGTATGTCCCCTCGCCGCCATAGGCGATGAGGGAGAGGATTAGGTCCTGCCCAGAGTCGAGGTGCGAGGCCGGAGAGCGTTCACGTCCTCGACAACTAGCCCAGCCGGAAGGCCTTTTGGCTCACGCCGACGTTGGACTCGAAGCTCTTGAGGTGTCGATGGAGGGGTAGGGTTTTGGGAAGGAGAGAGGAGGATAGGATGATCTTTGGGGCGTACCTGGAGATCTTGAGAGTATTGTCGAGGTAGGCCTCGAGGTGGAGGAGGAAGTCCCTGTCTTTGGTTTTTCCCGTGGCCGTTGCAGCAGGGGTCTTGGCGGTGGTTCAGGAGGGAGCGAGCAATAGTGGAGCTCAAAGTTTGGTGTAGAGAGGAGGAGAGGAGAGAGACTTTCCAATTTTTGACGGTGGGCCCCTCCAACGCCTATTTGTTTGAGTGGGCTAGTGCATAATGACTTGGACCTAATATTTTCAGGCGAGGAGATTATTTAGCCAAAGAGAAAAAGGAAATTTAAATTGATGGTGTAACTAACGCTCCTTTGTCTTGTCTCTTTTTTTTTTCTTTCTGTTTGGTGGGTAATCGGTTAAGCGGTGGATTTCCATCTTCATTTGAGAACCTCAAGCAGTTGACTGATCTCGACCTTTCTGACAATGACTTGCATGGTGATATTCTGGGCACATTATTAAGTCTGAAGGATCTTGAAATGCTTGGTTTGGGGTCGCTTAATCTCAATGGTGTTCTTGATGTAAATGATCTATTCACACTCAAGAACTTGAGAAGCTTATATTTGTCCAACAACAACATATCTTTCACCAAGTCATTTATCAATGTCACTACATCGAAGCTTGCCTACATTTACTTGGATTCATGCAACTTGACTGAGTTCCCACAGTTTATAGGCCTCTCAAGCAAAATGATAGAGTTATCCCTACAACACAATAGAATTCAAGGGATCATTCCTAGATGGATGTGGAACAATAGCAAAGAATCTTTCCAATATATAGATCTTTCTGACAATCTTTTATCTGGCTTCGAAAACAACCAGACCAATCTTCCTTTACCAAACTTGAAATATCTTGACATTAGTTCTAACTTGCTAGAAATAGGCCTCCCTATCCCACCTCCCTCGGTCATGGTATACAACATCTCCGGCAGTTTTCTATTTGGGGAAGTTCCAACATCCATTTGTGAAGTGCACTCTCTTAACGTGCTCGATTTGTCCTACAATGTTCTGAATGGCACACTTCCTCCTTGTTTGGGAAGTATTGGTCCTTTGAAATTATTAAACCTTGCGAGAAATAAATTTGATGGGATGATTCCTCACGTTTACCCAGATGGTTGTGCATTGAGGATGATTGACCTCAGAGAAAACCAACTAAGTGGGATTGTTCCAAGATCTTTAGGAAATTGCAGAATGCTAGAGTATTTGAATTTTGGTGACAACCAAATTAACGATACGTTTCCATTTTGGCTATCAGAATTGGCCTACCTAAAAGTAATTGGCTTGCAGTCCAATAATTTCCATGGTCCCATAGAATCTCATCTAAGCCAGCTCAACTTCACCAATTTACACATCCTAGATATTTCCAACAACAACTTCAACGGTGAATTTCCTTCCAATTTGTTGAAGAGGTGCCACGCCATGAAGGTCATGGTTGGTCAAGATAAGTTGGCATATTTGAATATCAATGAATTGTTGGGTATGACTGATTATATACTCTCCATAAGTATGACTTATGCGATAGAATTGATGAACAAGGGCTCAAAAAGGGAATATGCGGAGATTCCAGATGTCCTCATGGCAATTGACCTCTCCAACAACAAGTTTGAAGGGTTCATTCCCGAACTCATTGGAGATATAAAATTACTTCGCATGCTCAACCTTTCAAACAACCTCTTCATTGGTAGCATCCCTCCTTCCTTGGCCAACCTGACAGTGCTCGAATCACTGGATCTTTCCTGGAACAATCTTGTGGGAGAGATTCCTCAACAACTAGCCCGCCTCACATTTCTTTCGGTTTTCGATGTCTCTCACAATCGTCTATTAGGACCAATACCATGTGGAACGCAATTTGATACATTCGGGAGTAGTTCATTTGCAACGAATGATGGTTTGTGTGGAAGTCCCTTGCCAAATAAATGCACAAATGGTGAGAATGCTCCACCACCACCATCATATTTCAAAGTGGATAATGAAAAAGAGTGTCCATTCGATTTGGATTGGAGAATCGTGCTGGTTGGCGTTGGAGTCGGGTTTTTAGTCGGCATTGTGCTAGAGAACTTGATCATTGATGAGAAGAGTATGTGGTTCTTGCACTACTCCAAGAAAATGGCAAAAGGATGGAAAAAGGTGAGGAAAGCTCTGGCAGACAAGAAAATATGCAACTAGATACTTAATGCTATGTCTTTAAGTAGCTTGTCGAGAAAAGTTATACATGCATGTCTGAAGATTTTGATCTATTTTTTCAGCTATAGTAATATGGAGATTCTATCTTCTTGCTCATGAAAGTTATAATTCTTTTGAAGATTCTAACCTATGTCTATCCATATGTGCATCAGCAATGAATGAATGTTTTATTGTAATATTACTAGCCAAATGACTCTCAAGAATATAGAGATGTAATTGAGATGAGTAGATGCCATTGAAAATCCAATTAATATACATGGTGGACGACGTTCTAAAAAATTTCGCTGTCCATGGAAACCAAGGAGATTGGAGTAAAGGTTCTCATGGTTCATAGGTAGAGAGGGCCTTGCTTTTGTTCATTTGAATGTATATTCGGTTGAACTTTTGTAACAGAGCATTAGCAATCCATGTTGTGTCCAGATATTCGTGTCGCTTATTTATGTCATTTTGTGTTGGGTGACAAATGTTACAATGTGATTGATTACAAATTGTTTCTTATTTAAAATGAACGAAAACATGTCAATTTCAAGTGTAGATGTATCAAGTTTGTGCGTTCTTGAAAAATTTGTATTCGTGTTCAAGTCACCAAGGAATTGCCACTTCCCATACTCTTCAAGACATTAGCTTGCAATTTAAGTGAGTTACCAAGAGCTTTTCAAACTACTTTTTTTTTTTCTAAAACTAATACGGTATCCTACATGAAAGATATTTTCATAGAGATTTTCATAGAGATCATCTTAAGTTAAATGTAAAATTCTTAGCTTAAGGAGCATGTAATTAAAAAAGTGATTTGGTTTATGAGTATAAACATAAACACGAAATCTAAAATCAATGATTTTAATAGAACTTTCTTGAATTGAACATAAAAATCCAATTTATAGGATCTGAATGAGCAGGGGCTAGGAGAGTCTCCATCTCCATCCTCGTCCCACCCATACGAAGTGCGAGGCAAGGTTGGGTATTAGAATGATGAGAAAAAGGATTATGTTTCTGCTGGTTCATTTAATAAGAAATGACGGAAAATATGGCAAATGAGGAGAGATAAGTTTATAATTTATTAAATTTTGTACTAAATTAATGACAATAGTGATAGATTGAAATTGACTCACAAACTTGTATTTAGAAGTACAACTTTGTGTTTAGTTTTTAAAAATATAACTATTATTTAATATTGATCAGTCTAAATATTTAAAAACCTACACATGAACTCTTAACTTTATTTCAAATCATTGGAAATGTTTTTTTGTTTTCTATAGAATTTTGTGACGTTGGAATACGTTTTTATTGAATCATCCTTTACGAATGATGAGAAAAAATCCATACGACTCTACTATGTCATAGTGATATAGAATAATCTATTATACAAATGAATTGGAAAATTCAAATGCAACATGTCAAGTTGGTGTTATAAAAGGTTTGACGATTTCATGAAAAAATATTATGCCATTTTGTGTTATTTTTCAATATAGGAAAAATTATTCAAAAAGTTCTAAACTTATTGCACTTTTGCCAATTCGATAATTATTATTTTTTTTAATTTATGCCAATTGAGTTTCTAAACAATTTTTACGTTTTGTCAATTGAATTCTTTTGGTTAATTTTAGTCGGATATCACTGACGTGAATGTCAGTCATCATATGTAGTACGGCTGGTGCGTAGTACGGCTGGTGCTAACGTGGACCAATTTTTTCATGACCTATCAATTCATAAAGAGCATGTCACAGGCCTCTCCATGCTTAATGAAGGGCATGTCATAGAACATAAATTAAAGAAAATTATAAAGTAACGGGCTACTCCATCCACGTGAAACTTTGGCTAGTAAGGATTGGCTCCACGTTGTACTAGGGAAAAAAAAAGAAAGGAAAGGAACAAATAATTGATTTGAAAACTTGCTCAGAATTCCAAGATGAGCGGTGTGAATTCACTATCTCTTCGAGGGAAAATTCGACTTTTCGTGTGACATCCCGAATTTCAACCTCGTCTCGAATATATGAAATGGGCATTTCATCGGCGCGCCTATGGTTCTTTTCTCTGAGTTGATTACTCACGAGTTAACCAATCTGTTGGGTGAAGCCGTTAAGGGATATAACCGCGGTAAAATTTCTAAAAGCTACCCGATAGGTTGGATCGGACTAAAATCGTGTTCGATCGATTTTAACCACGAAATTGAGTTTGGTTTCGGGAATCGGATGTTCGAGCATGTCACAATTCATTTATAGGATGTCGTCTTGTCTTTCGGAGTAATTTCATTGAGTTTGAGATTTTACGGAAAACCGATTCGGATGTTGCAGAAAAATAACAGAAATTCGGACGGGTCGATTGGAAGTGAAATTCGGACTTCTAAGCCAAGTTTTTGAGTATCAGGGACTTGCAGAAAATGGAATGAGATTTTACTTCATCGAAATTGGACTTCGATTTGGGGAAATTTGAGTAGAAATTGAAGCTCAAGTTGAAGAAATTCGGACTAGACATGGGGGTGCAACAATTGGCATCAAATGGGATTAATTGTGGGAAATTTATTCAAGAAAGTATTTGGGGGACACCTTGGATAAGATTGAAGACTTTTTAGACAAGTTAATGATGATTCTTGACTCTTCCCCATCCACCAGCTTCTCTTTCATTTCCCTCGGTGCTGCCCTCTCCACGTCGGTCCCTCTCTCCTTTCGTTCCTTCAAAGACCACTTGCAACTTCTGCTCTCTCTCTCTCTCTCTCTCTCTCTCTCGGATCACCCCACGGCGCTAGCAGCTACTTCTCCATCCTGTCGCCCCACTATCTGCTGCCTCCTCTGCCGTTCCACCGAATTTTCCTTCTGCTTTGCCGCATGCCAGCGTCCCTCTGCATGCGTCCCTCTTCCCCAACGAGTCAAGCCACCGAAGCAGCCCCACCGAAGTCAATAATCCAGCAAACTCTTCCCCATTTTGTTGACCGAAGCTACTCCAGCTTCTGCCGTAGCTCCACGTTCGCTTCTCTTCCCCCAAGCAACGACCAAAGCTGCTGCCATCCACCATTACCTGTCCCCCACCGACGTTCCTCTCCATCTTCGCTGCTTCTCTCGGTCAAAACCCAAGCGAAGCCAATTCCACCGAAACAGCTAGCCACTCCACCGAATCCCTGCCGCACGATCGGTCAGCTCCATCAGCAGCATCGACGTCCGCGTGGTCTTCTCCAGCTTGTGTTTTGTTCGGTCAGCGAGCCCGCAAGTCTTCATCGATCAAAGCCCAACAGAAATCCACGCCAGTCCAGCTCGTTCTCAGCAATTCAGCCGTGAATTTCCAGCCCAGAAGATTACAGCATTTTGGCCCACAGTCCGGCCCAAGTTTCAAGCCCAGTCCAGCTTCAACCTCTAGCCAACTTGAAGCCCAATTCAATTTAATTTCAAGCCCATCATCATTTGTATTTTAGCGAGGCCCAGCAAGTTCAGCCCATCTTGGGCCCGTGAAGTAAGTTGGCCCAAGTTCGGCCCAAGCCCAGCATTTTGCTGTGGGCTTGCAAGGCCTTTGGGCACGACACGAGTGATCGTTGACGTCGCCGAAAATTCAGATTTCGGCCGTCGTCGCACCGTTGCGTCGCCATCGCGGTGTTCCGGTCTTTGTTTTGCCAAGTGAGTAATCTCACTAATCCTTGCTTAGTAGACTAATGATGCTTAAGGGTTGATTAGATTTAATAAAGTGTAATTAGGTGGTTAGATTAGAGTAGCTTAGTGATTATTAGATAATTGTGATGCATGTTAGGCAATTGAATTGTGCAATTAGCAAGTAGAGACGTAATATTATTTATTGAATGCATATCGGGATTTTTCCCAACCCTTATCGGGCTTCAATTAGGCATTACGATCCTAAATTGGATTTTTAGTATTTATTTATTAATTTTCGAAATTAATTATTTGATTATTTATTTTTCGAAAATTAGGTAAGGATAGTTGACAACCGAAATTTCGTGCTGATTGTTGTGGTGCAGTCAGTTTATTTATTTGAGCTCTACTTTATGCTGAATCGAATTAATTGTGCAATTTGAGGAATTATTCCTAAATTGATTGAAATTGACTGAAATTGAATGATTGATTGGTAGATGGCCGAGTGTGGTTATTTAGCATTGATAATGCTTTGATGAGTTGTACAGTAGAGAAAATCGTGAGGCTGAACTGAGAATAATCTTGGCTGAGATCGATCAGGTACGAGGTATAGACATACATGGTTCGGTGATAAGGAAATTACTGGTGAAAACGGCGCATTAAAGAACACACGAGTGCTGTCTATTACTTGCATCAGTATAGACATATGTGGTTTGGTGATAAAGAAATCACTGGTGAAAATGGCGCCTTAAAGAACGCACGACTGCTGTCTACTGCATGCCTCATTATGGACATACGTGGTTTTTTTTTGGGTCAATCCTACTCTATACCTACTCTACCCTCACTCTCAGACTTTTGTCCTGCCTCTTGCAGGGCGTGGGAGTCGAAACCCACTCCTCAAACTTGTGCCTCCCCACCCCATCTCTCCCTGAGAAGGTGGGGGTTTGAACCCCTCACCTCCCCCTTCTATGTTGGAAGGGTGGCCACTGGGGCGAATCCCAGTGGTTGACATATGTGGTTCGGTGATTAAGAATATCACTGGTGAAAACGGCGCCTTAAAGAACGCACGAGTGCTGTTCAGTATATATGTCACCTTGGTGAAAACGACGCCCGAGAGCATTACTGTAGCTCTGTGATTGAGAATGCAAATGGGAGGTTTTATATTGAGAAGTGATTTGACCTGGAAATGGTCCGGCTGACATCTAATCGACTAGGTCAATTGATCAATGATTTAATCCGTTGTCGTGAATTGATTGATTGAGTGGAAGTGACTTTGAATGGTCCGACTGACATGTAATCGACTAAGTCGATTGATTGAGATATTGATCTGTGATGTGATTGCTTGGGTGCCTATTAAATTGTACTAATATGCAGGTGGAATTTGAGGCCAAGGTAAGTCCTCTGACCCGTGCGTGCATAGGCAGCCCGGATAGCGTATTGGTTTCCTAATCGAGTCTTAGTGGGGTAGAATTTGCTAAGACATAGTCTCATCCCGGTTGTGGGACAACATTTTAGGCCCGTAGATAAGCATGTGAAGAAGGAACCAGAAGAGGACGATGAGCCGGTAAAAGATGAAGAGCTTGAAGGATGTGAGCTTAGTGAAGAAGAGTCAGAAGAGGATCAGGATGATCTTGAGTACGTCCTGGATGAGGATTGAGATCCCATCCTCTTTTGTGAACCTTGTGTTATGTATATAGAGTGTGACTAGAATGTTATGAATAGTCTTGTGAATAGACTTTGAGTTATGCCATGTATAAAGGTTCGGTTGTGACTTTCAATATGAAAAATATGGCCTTACTTTTCTATCCCATTGTTTTATTGTCTGGGGATTTATAACTGCTTCCGCATGTGCTTAATAAACGAAAGGGTCGGCGATACTTAGTCCTGGGATATCGCATTATAAAATAGACCAAGTAGAAGGATGTGTGCGTGCCCGAGAATTGGGGCGTGACATTTCGTCTCTTAATTTATGTACTTTTTTCGGGTTAAGGTCTTGAACTTTCAATTAATCTAATCAAGTACAGCCCTCGCCACCAAGTCTAATAAATTTGAGCTGACGTGCCCGTCGAACCGTTCGAGAGTATGATGTGGGAAAAGAAAACTTGCTCTTGGGGACAAGTTAGTGCCAAAATGCCTTTCCTCAATGAATATTTAGGTTAAGTGTAATAATTCAGTCCACACAAAAATTATAAGAAGTGCCAAAACGCGCGTCTTTATTTTCTACCATCAAAAGACTCGAAGGTTCAAGGAACTAATTGAAAGAACTAATAGAAAGTTTTGTCAAGGAAGCTTTATCGCCTCCTTTCAAAGGGGGAAAAAGAGAGACAAGAAAGAAGAAAGTTTGACTAGAAAACCTGCTTGCAATTTCAAAATGAGCAATGTAACCATCAAAGGCGACTCTACTTTTCTTCACTGAATTTACGTACTTTTTTAGTTGAGCGATTGAACTTTAACATATCTATTCAGATCCTTTAACTTTCTTAATTTTCTTAGTCAAATTTAACCTTCGATACTAATTTTGATAATTTTGAACTGAAGTGGTTGCTAGATCATGTCATGGCAAGATGTGGAAAAAAAAAATTGCCTTTGCAGCCAAGTCCACACAAAATTGGGTCATTACAAGATGTTTAGTTGACATGAGAATCCATGCCAAAATATCCCTCCTATATTTACACCTTCAAAAGACAAAAAGGAACTAACTGAAATAGGGAAAAATTCCCAAAGAACCCAAAGTGCTATCAATTTCTCAAATCAAAGTATAAAATGAAGATTTTCTCAAATAAAAGTTTGAAGTGCCTTTATTTTTTCAAATAAGAGTTGAAGTGACCATATCGATTTCAAAGAAAAACCTCATCTTACTGGCTAGTCAAGGGCATTTCCATCCTTTATGTTTTCTTATCTTCTTCCCTTTTTTCTTTTTCTATTTTTTCCATAAAAAAGACAAACTAAAAAAAGATTAAAACTTAAAAAAAGAGAAAAAAAACAAAATTTAAAAAACAGGCAGCCCTCTAACTTGTGGCTGTCGCCTCATTGCCGATGGGTAGTCGGCCATGGTTGGCAAGGTCATTGGTACCTCGACGAGGGTTGGCGAGCCTCGCCCAGACTGGGGGGAACGCTGGCGACCCTCATATAGATCTAAGAGAGGGTTGTGACTCTCTCCCAACAAGCCCTCACCTCTGGTTAGCAAGGTTTGCCAACCCTCACCAAGGCGCCGACGACCTTGCTAATTGGGTGACGGCCGGGCGAGGAGGGTTGGCGGTGCTACCGCCTTTTTTTTTTTTTTTAAGCCATTGTCTTTTCTTTTTTGAGTTTTTTTTTTAAAAAGAAAAAAACGAAAAATGAAAGAAAATAAGAAATATTAATTGATAAAGATGCCCTTGATTAGCCAATGAAGCCAAGTCCTTAGTGTTCGAAGTTATGGTACTAGAGAGTAGGGGTGTGCAACAGGAACTGCCCAAATTGGGAACCGCTCGGATAGGGACTAGACTGGCAGTTTTTGGGCTGTTTCCACGTACGGCAATCTAGTTCTCGGTTCCAAGGTAGGAACCGGACAGACTGGACCAAACCAATATTATATGTAACTCATTGCAACCGGAATTGCAATTGAGGTAGCAACCTCACATGTGGCCAAGAGACCACCGAAACTCTTCTTGTTTCTTGCTACTTAAAGAAGAAACCTATTTTTTAGTTTCTTCTTCTACCTGATATGGGACTAAGACTCCAAAAGCCACACCCTCATTCCTCACGCTCACTCCCTCTCTCTGTTGCTCCCCTCACTTGCAAGAGACAAGGCACTCCAAACCTCCGAGATTCCCACATTGAGCAAATACTCAAAGAGCATAAGAGAAATTGTCTATAAAACCCAAGTCAAGCATGACTTTTAACCATATTGTTCACGGCCTATTTGACTAAGATTGAGTGTGAAATACATGAAGTGTGATCGATATTCACACAAGTGGAGTTTGAATTTTTTGCACATGGGAACATGTTTGATCGGTTTTATTAGATTGCCCGAGACCCGAACTAGATCAATCGGTCTAGAGCACGGTCATTCTTTGGTGAAAAAAAAAATGGCCAGTTCTGTTGGACGAACCCAAATTGACGGTCTAGTCCCGGGTTCCCAATTTTGGGAACCGGTCCTCTCGATTCGGTTTCTGGTTCCAAGGTGGAATCGGACCGCATTGGGAACCGATCACTCCTACTAAAGAGCCAACTACTCCTAAGGTCGAGGCCAATGATGTGATTGATTGTGTTGGTCTTGATAATGCCTCTTGAATAGCATCAAGACTAAGCTCTCTCCAACATGGCATGCTAGCTTAGCAAAGCGAGTATGAAATTGAAACACCGTGATGAAAACGACCCAAGTAGAAAGCATGTGCGGTATTGATATTGACATAATAATGTTGTTCTCTTTTGTGCTTTTTTATTAGAGCGCGCACGTCAGAGAGCAAGAAGAGATTGCAATGCCACTGCTTTTATACTAGGCAATTTTTTGCGAATAGGAATTTTGGTGCTCCTTAGCTGCGCACGCATATGTGGTGTCAACCGTAATATCATATACTAAAGGGTCTTATTATTAGGAGATGGGTTTATCAAGAGAATTCCTTGGTCTGCCATGGGATGTTACTATTGGACTCATCAGAAAATGCTCAACATATTGCCTCTCACTGCCTTTCCTTTCCTTTTATTTTATTTTTAAATAATGTTGATATGTATAAGCATATTGAGGCATTATTATTATTATTATTATTATTATTATTATTATTATTGCAAAAAGAGAAAGAAATGGTCACACATCCACAAGGTGAAAATTTTAGTTCGAATTCTCATGCTGTGATTGATGGTTCATGTGCAATCATGATTGCATGGTTGCTCTATTAATGGCGTCTCATTTCCTTTTTCCACGGGTAGGCCAAATTTGAGAGATCCACACAAAGACTTTTACCTCTTTTAGATTGACAAACAAAAGTCATTTTACAGTTTTTTTCAAAAGCTAATGGTTTAACATATGATTGTTTTGGTCACCAAAAAATAAAATAAAATATGATTGTCCTAATCACGCATTATACTTATTCAATACAATACGTATTTAATCTTTGTCTTATTTTCAATCTAGTTGGTAAAATTGAAATTGCTACACAAAACCACCAAGGTGTTGGAAAAATTTTGCAAGAAGTTTTCTCTTCTCCTTATTATCTTGAATTCAAGTTTTATGGGGAGCACCATAGGAGTAAAATATCAATTGTACCAAATTGATATAAGGAAGTGCATCCTCAAGATCGCCTAGAAAAATATGTGTTACATTGAAGTTGATTTTTTTTTTTTTCTGGGGTTTGTTGGTTGAACTCAAAAGTCAAGTTGCAATGCCGAAACTTAGATTAAGAAGCCAGGTACAAAAACATTATTATACCCTACTTTTTTTAACCCTTAGATATACATGCATAAATAGGGTTCTAGCAAATCTTGTGCAAGATTACGTTGACAAGATGTGCGTGACTTGCAAGTTGAAGTGGCCGTCTCAGATTCTCAACTTAGTGGAAGACTTGGGAGACAACTTTCGAGTCAAAGTAAGGTTGACGTCTTACGCTGAACGTGGAATCAATGATGAAATGCATTGTCGACTTCACTTGCACAACACGCATTCTGATCAATAGGTACAGTAAGTGTGTGACATCCTGATTTTCGACCCTGCTTTCGACTAAATGAAATGGGCTTTTCATTGACGAGCCTATGGCCTTTTTCTCTGAGTTGGCCACTAATGAGATAACTAGTCTATTAGGTGAAGTCGTTAAGGAATCTAAACGCAATAGACTTGAGAATTCGACCAGAAATCGACTGCTGGACCATGCTAATTTGCAAGGGTCAATACGACACCGTCTAAATCGATCAGAGACTGCAGATAGGTCGATTTGACAGAGGCATGGAATTAAAGTGTGGGTGATTCCACCTAATTGCAAAATTCTCATCGAACGGCACTATACCGATTTTTCTGTCATTTCTGTACCATTTGCTTGTATTTGAAATCTCAAGATTTTCACGACAATCGAGAGTCGCCTATGAGTCGAAGATGTACAATGTGGTTTGAAAATAATCGACCACGAGTCGAATGCGCTAAAAAAATCCTAAAAGCTACTCGGTAGGTTAGGTTACACTAAAATCGCGTTCGGTTGAAATTAACCACGAAATTGAACTTGATTTCAGAAATTTATTTTAGGAACGTGAGTTTGGGACATCTGGAGTGCCATAACTTGGCACGGGGGGACACTTAAGTGCCATAACTTTTTTTCGGTACACTTAAGTGCCACTTTTTTTCAAATGGGACACTTAAGTGCCACCTCCGGCGACCTTGCCGGAAATCCTACGTGGCGGGTGTTTATTATTTTTAATGCTTGCGTGGCTCGCCGGAGAGCCGAGTCGGCGCCGACTCGGCGAACGACGCCGTTTACATAATAAAAAATTAATTAAATTAAATTAAAACTTAATTTAATTGAAAATACTCTAAAATTAAAAAAAAAAGGGGGACGAAGGGGCGGGCGGCTGAGGGCTGAGCCCTCGCCTCCGCCGCCTCCCCGCCGTCGCCGGGAAGGGCCGGCGACGGTGGGGAGGCAGCGAGGGCCCGCAGCCCTCGGGATCGCGGAGAGGGCTCGCGCCCTCGCCGGATCTGGGCGAGGCTCGCGGGCCCTCACCGCGATCCGGCGCCGGTCGGCCGGGGCCGGCGACCCCGGCCGACCCTCCCCCTCCGTCGCCGGCCCTTCCCGGCGACGGCGGGGAGGCGGCGGCGGCGAAGGCTCAACCCTCGGCTGCCCGCCCCTTCATCCCCCACCCTTTTTTTTTTAATTTTTTAATTTTTAGAGTATTTTTATTTAAAATTAAGTTTTAATTTAATTTAATTAATTTTTTTATTATTTTTACACGTCGACGCGAAACGGCGTCGTTTTTGCATTTTTGCCACGTCGGCATGCAAAAACGACGCCATTTTGGACCTCCATCGCCGGAAAATTATGTTTGGCCGTATTTTCGTCGGAGTGGCACTTAAGTGTTCCATTTTACTTCGATATTGGCACTTAAGTGTTCCATTTGAAAAAAAAGTGGCACTTAAGTGTATCGAAAAAAAGTTATGGCACTTAAGTGTCCTCCCGTGCCAAGTTATGGCACTCCAGGTGTTCTTTACTCTAGGAACGTCGACTTATCCTCCGAAGAATTTTCGGCAAGTCCGAATTTTCGTCGAAAAGTCAAAGTTGGCCTATTTTGGATTGGGAAATTCGGAGGATCGTTTTTGGGTGGATTTTTGGCGTTCAAGTGAGATCAATTGGTGAGGGAATTGCAAGGATTTATTAGGGACACCATAGCTGGAATTTTTGGGCATCAATTGGATTTAACTGAAGATGATTTTAGTTGAATTTGAAGGGGAATGTTGCAAATTCGTATGCCAAGGGGACAACAACATTTTAGACCATTTTGGTGGCTTGTTTGGGAAGCTTTGAAGAGGATAGGGCAGTTGAGCTTGGCTGTGGACTTTGGGGGATGAGTGATGAGTGTTTTGGAGATATTTGTGAAGACTTTGAGGCCTTGTGGTCCCCCTTTCAGCTGCAGCCCCTCTTCTTCTTCTTCTTCTTTGCCTTTGTTTTCTCCATTGTTGTTATTGTTTGGAGCTAGAAAACCAGAGGAAGCCAGTTGAGAACTAGAGAGGCTGAGCCAGCCACCTCTGAAATCACAGCCTATGCATCGCCCGCGGGCCAATAGCTGCTGTACGCTAGTCCATTTGAGCCCACTAGCTCGCGCCAATGCCGCGACCAGAAAGTTCACCGTTGCTGCCAATTGCTCGTCGTCCGTCCAATAGCTCCCTCAGTTGCGTCCAGCACCACCACTAGCCACCTCTTCCAGCCTCGCTCAGCCCACAGCAACCCTAAGCAACTCCAAGCAGAACCGAACCTCCAACTCGAGCAGTGGGCTTGTTGGTTGTTTTTCGGTGCCTTCCGGGCCTCCTTTGGGGCCGCCGTAGACATGGGATCTCACCGCCTTCGTGTTGTCGTTACCGTGAACCCGTTTTCTCGCTAATCCGGTGAGTTAATTGTCTAATCTTTGATTAGGATGTTAATTACATTTAGGAGGCTAGATTAGTGTTAATTAGCTTAGTTAAATTAGTACTAAGCTAGATTAGTCTTAAAATGGTTTAATGCTAATCTAGAATGGTTAGATTAGCCTTAATATGGATTAGTGTTGATCTAATTAGTGAGATTAGCACTAATGAGGTTGGATTAGTCCAATTCAGTGGACTTTCTTTAGTTCTTATTGTTGGACCCCTGCCATTTGCCATTTTCGTTGATTGAAATGTGTTAAGATTTTGAAGTTGATTCCTTCTTGAAAAATGTTTTTGACATCCTCAACTATGACATATATTTTATCTAAGATTTTAGGGATTTAAAAGAAATGAGATTTCAGCTCCGTCTTTTGAAAACAGAACCTTTGTTTTTGCTGGAAATTGTAATTTTTTGGGATTCATGGATTAATGAAAGTTGTTTTTCATATCTTTTAATTTAACATAGTCAAATTTCAGCTCAAATGGACAAGTTTTAGATCTCGAACCAAGCTAGTTTTGGAAAACAAACTTTTTAGAAATGGACATAGTTTTTGTACTGAATTGAGCAATTTACTGGGCTTAATCTAGAAGGATCTGGGTTAAGATGTCTTCATAAAAGATGTTCTTTTATGTGTCTTTTACAACATATTCAAATTTGAGAATTTTCCAAACTCGTTTGATTAGATTTCTGGATTTAAACTCAGAGACACATGAGTGGACCGTTTTTGCCGGTTAGGACTAGTAGTAGCTTTGGTGATTGTTCTTGATGCTATGCTTGCTGAACCATGCCTATTTGGTGATGTGGTTGACCTGTGATATGCTTATAAGTTATGCGTGATGTTGCACAAATGGTTGTGCCATGGTCACGGTTTATTGTTATTGCTTTATGTGGCGACTATTGAAAGAGGATGAGAAGTGAGAGAAAACCGAATGGTTGAAAGCATGTAAAGGACTAAGTGTGCACGATAATGAAATTTCGTATGAGCCACCTCTAGAATCTTGTACCGTTGCTTATTGTAGTCAAGAGCTAAGTGCTACGTGGTGAACTGAGTCACATGGAAGCCACCTCTAGAACTCTGCACTACTATCTTGCATAGTCGAGAACTAAGTGCTACATGACAGTGTGACTTCGTGGGAGCCACCTCTAGTACCTTGAGTTATTGTTTATTATAGTCGAGAACTAAGGACTACACGATAGCGTGACTCCGTGGGAGCCACCTTTAGTACCTTGAGCTATTGATTATTGTGGTCAGGGACTAAGTGCCACATGATATCGGAACTTACCTCTAGAACATTGAGTTTGAATTTGAGTCTAATATTGAGGTTGAATTTGAGTCGGAATATTGAGTTGGGGTGTTGAGTTTGAATTTGGAGTTTGAATATAGAGAGTGGATATCGGGTGTGGATTGAACCACTGATATAAGTTACCCGCGTCTAATTATGGGACGAAATTGTGTGGCATGGAATGGGACGTGTCATAACGATTTGGTCTTATAATCAAGACTCTTGTGAATTGTTTGATGAGTGATATGATGTGTTCCAGTTCTTGAATGCATTTGCTATATGCATAAGTGTTTATGAGGTGTACTAATATGCAGGAAGGTGCCGAGGCAAGGTAAGTTCTTAGTGGTGCATGTTTAGGATGCCTTTGAGTGAATTCTCGTCCTAATCGGGGTTTAAAGTGTTGACTCACCGAGATTTATTCTCACCCCATCATGGTTTACAATTTTTTAGGTCTCTAGTGTGGAGAACCGGAGCCCGAGGTTGAAGGGTCCGGAGCGTAGGTGACTGAGTAGTTTCTTTCTAGAAACAGACTAGTGTGCATAAACCTGAGATGTTTACATAGCGTGATTAATGAATTTGGTTGTCCTGCTTTTCTATCTCATGTTTGTTGTTGTCCGGGTATATGTTTATGAGTTCGTTTCCACATGTGCATAAAATAAAAAGGGTCAGCGACGCATCCTGGGAACGTCGTTTTAGTCGATCGTCGAGGGGTGTGTGCGTGCCCGAGGTTCGAGGCATGACAAAGTGCCTCAAATTTTCCAAAGTATTTATGTGATTATTCCATTCATTGCTTTTGATATCATTAATCATTGTGATACACCTTTTATTTCCCTAACCTTTAATTGTTTCTTACAAGGAAGGAATCGATTTGCAATCAAAGAAGTGGAATCACTTAATTTACATATGGCATAAACAAATACCAAGTATTGGGGCATGATACAATGAGATTAACTCAACAGTTAAAGAATGAACATCTAGTATAAACAATTTTCATCTTCGGGTCATCCACCTTAGTGTTGAATCATTTTATTACTTAGTCCATACATGCAAGTTCCATGCATTTGCAAGTTAATTATTTACGACGTATATCATTGTCGTGGAAAAAGGAGTACTGAGGTAATGCTAGTTCATTCATTCTGTTATATAAGAATGAGTGAGTTGGACCGAGACCAAATTGAAAGACTAACAAATCGTTCAAATTGTTTTAGTCCTCTTCGAATGGGCTTTATAGCTTAATGGGCACAAGTAATCTCACAAGCCAGATTGGGACATATTGGATTTTTTGGTCCTGTTTTCAATTAAATTAATTAGGCATTTCATCGATGCGCCTATAGGGCTATTCTCAGAGCTGATTACTCTCGAGATAACTAGACTATCTAGGAAAGTCAATAAGAGATTTTAATGCAATCGACCTTAAGAATTCGACCGGGAATCGGTTACTCGACCATGCTCATCTGCAGAGATCATTACGGCACAGTTACAAATCGATTAGGGATCAGAGATCGGTCAGTTCAATTGAGATGTGTGGCTGAACGTGGGTGATTCCACTAAATTGCAAAATTCTCGTCAACTAGCGCTAGAATGATTTTTCTGTCTTTTTGGTAGCCTGTGTCTGTATTTGAAACATTGAGATTTTCATGACAACCGAGACTCACCAATGTGACGAAGAGGTTCATTATGGCTCGAAGAAAATCGATCACGGGTCATTTGTACTAAAAATTTATGAAAGCTACCCGGTAGCCTAGGTTATGCCAAAATCGTGCCAGATTGAAATTAACAGTGAATTTGAATCCGATTTTAGAAATTGAAAGTTCTATCATGTCACAAGTCATTTTTGGGAACGTTGACTCAGTCTCCGAAGATTTTTTGCAAACCAAGATTTTGGCAGAAAAAGTCGACATAGGACCGCTTTCGACTGGGAAATTTAGAGGACCGTTTTTTATTGCAAAATTGGGATGCAAGTAGGATCGATCGGTGAGAAAAAATGCCAATTTGATC
This sequence comes from Eucalyptus erythrocorys, assembly GCA_014182555.1. Classification (NCBI taxonomy): domain Eukaryota; kingdom Viridiplantae; phylum Streptophyta; class Magnoliopsida; order Myrtales; family Myrtaceae; genus Eucalyptus; species Eucalyptus erythrocorys. The sequence continues at coordinate 7,250,704 of CM024601.1, read as the reverse complement.
GTGAGCTTGGGGCTGAATTAAGTCAATTCAAGAAGGAATTGGGAGAGAATTGAGCCAAATGTGTACAAAATTTGTTTGCCCCATGACCCATGACTTGTTGGACAATTTCATTAGCTTCTCTAGGAAGTCTTGTGGCTGGAAAGTGTTGCGGAAGCTAGCCTTGCTTGGTGGGACACACTAAGGGGACAAGGAGATGAGGAAGAGACCAAGGTGACCCCCTCCAGCCCAATCGGTCCCCCTCATTTTCCTTCTCCCTGCCCTCACCCGTCGACCCCTCCTCCATTGCAGCTCCTGGAAGTCTTTAGCAAAGCCCAGAAACCGAACCAGCGGCCCCTCTTACCTGTCGAAGCCCGCCAGAGCCACCGCATCTTTGTTGCTCGCCCGCACGCGTCACTCTGCCTCTGCCGTGTCCCGCCACTATCCTACGAGGCCTCTGGATCATCGTCGAAGCCTACACACTGCCGTCTACCCTCCACCCGTTGCGGAGGAAGCCTATCGAGCCATCGAAAGCCCCTCCGCCAGCTACTATCGCCTTTTCCCCCTCAACTAGCCACCATCTAGCCCTTCTCCGCCCAAGATCAGCACCAAACAGTGTGGGTGTCGCCAGCACTGTTTAACCCGTTTTTGTAACCTTTCAGACCTTGAAAGGCGCGCTTGTTTTGAAGTTTGTGGACCACCTCTGTGTTCCCATCGTTTTGATCTGAACGGATCGTTAATCAAGTTAGTTCAACTCACTAATCCCTACTTAGTAAGTTAATGACATTTAAGGGTTGATTAGTTTAGACTAAGTATGGATTATGTGGATAGTTAGAATAGATTGGTGATTTAATTAATCGTTGTTGCAAGTTAGGTGACTAGTTTAGTGTAATTAGCAACTAGATAAGCTCTAGTATTTATTTAACGAGTCTCGAAATTTTTCCGGGCCCGTTTCGGCATTTAATTAGGCTTTTCGAGCCTAAGTGTGCATTATTTGCATTTAATAATTATTTTTCATAATTATTTAATTAATTATTTATTTTTCGAAAATTAGACCGGGATAGCCGGTGACCGGAATTTCGTGCGATTGCAATAATGTGATTGGTTTATTTATTTGATTGCTATTTCGTGCAATTTGAGTGTGATTTACAATTTTAGGTATTTATCTCAAAATTTATTTAATTTCATGTAATCAATTAGAAAATTACCGAGCATCGGTTTACGATGCCAAAAATACTTTTATCAACTATATAAATGGTGGGAATTTTGAAAGTAAAGATATTATATTTTTGGCTGAGGCCGACCGTATACTCATACATGGTTATTTTGATCAGGAATCCTTAACTCGAGGAAAATAGGCCAAGATATTATTTTAATTAAGGAATTTAAGTGTGAGGCACAACGTCCTTGGCTGTGGGTGATTAATCGTGTGATGGTTTATAGTCGTAGTAAGAGGATTATTGAAAGATGATGTGGCGTATGTTGTGCATGACAATATGGGATGGGTCTAGAAAACCGCTGAAGTATGGCTGTGCCCATTGGGCCGTGACTAATCGCCGAACTATGGCTGTGCCCATTGGGCCATGATTAACCGCCGAACTATGGCTGTGCTTATCAAGCTGTGATTAACCGGCAAAGTATGGTTGTGCCTATTAAGCCGTGATTTACCGTCAAATTGGGAGTAACCTGTGCCTATCGAGTCGTGATTAACCGTCGAAGTATAGTCGTGCCCATCGAGCCGTGATTAACCGCTGAAGTATGGCTGTGCTCATTGGGCCGTCATTTACTGCCGAACTAGGAGTAGGTTGTGCCCATCGGGCCGTGATTCTCCGCTGAATATTTAATAGGCCATGCCCGTGGGGCCGTGATTAATAAGTGAATGAAATGACTGGGGAATGGTCGTGTTGACATGAAATCGACTGGGTCAATTGATTGATGGTTCTATCTGAGTGGATGAATTGATTTATTGAATTGATCGATTGAGTGGTTGAATTATATTGACTTGCGGGAAGGAACTGAGGCCAATGTAAGTCCTTTGACTCGTGCTTGTACTTAGGCAGCTCTTGGGGCGTATTTTTTTCCTAGTCGGGTCTTAGGGGGTGAACTCGCTGAGACGTTGTCTCACCCCATTGTGGGACACATTTCAAGTCCCTAAGATGGTAGCTCTTGCAGAGCATTTTGGTCAACCTAAGAAGGTGACAGAGCAGAAGAATTTTATTCCATTGCATGGGCACCCCAGGGGATGGATTTATGAGTTGGTGAAGACTGTGGTTTCGGTTGATGAGGCTTTACCCTATAAGGTACCCCATTAGTACAGATCATGGTATCGTCAAGCTCAAGATGGGGAGAAAGAAGGTCCCATACCTGAGTCTGAGGTCCCCATGTATATGCTGGAAGTAGCCTTTGGGAAAGGTACGGCAGATCCTTCCAGAGGTTCAGTAGTGGATGTGGAGTCGGACATGTCAAATCCTGAGTCCCTGGTGTACTCAACTGTAGGCTCCAATGAGGATGAGGAAGAAGAGGAAGATCTATAGTTCTTTGAACCCCCCTGTTTTGTAGACTTGGCATCTATACTTAAGCTTTTATTATATATGACATGGCTTGCTGTGTGTATATATAAGTGTATTAATGGTTTTAAAAATTTTGGCCCTACTTTTCTATCCTATCTTGTTGTTGTCTAGGGATTAATTATCCGTTTCCGCATATGCATTAAAATGAATGGGTTGGTGATATGTCCTAGGACGTCGCTATTTAACCGATCGTAGAGGGATGGGCACACGCTCGGAGAATCAGGGCGTGACATCCTCGTTTAAGTGGTATCAAAGCCAAGTTTAGACATTGGAGTGATAAGGTGCGATGGTCTATGTGATAGTTAGTAGGAAATGCCTTTATTTCATGCTGGTGCATGTTTGTGATAGTGGTTTGATAGAATTGTTTGTTTGTGTGGATCGCTTAACTTCTAATTCTACATGGAATTGGAAGCAGGCTTCTTTAAAGAACCTTTAGAATGAGCAATCAGGAGTAGAGGACTCCTAAGAAGCATACCATAGGACCCGTGACTTGGGGTAGGACGTCGACAAGGGTCGGTACCCGAGGAGGTTGTGGTAAGGCGCCAGCTTAGGCTAGCGCCAGTAGAGTAGCACCACCCCCTGTTGGTGCTAGGATAGTAACCCCTAATCTTAGATTCGAGGGGATCATGCAAGCGCTTGAAACCATGCGCGATTTGATGGGGTAGTAAGCCTAGAATCAAGCTACTGCCACTGCCGCCGTTGCTCAAGCTGTCGCTTTGCCATCACTGCTGAAGCCATCGCCGCTGTTGCTGCACCTGTCGAAGTTCTAGCTGGGAACGTAGTTGTGGAAAGAGAGACCAATCCATAAGTTAGTGAAGCAATTTCTGGAGCTGAACCTTCGAGGTTCACCGATACTGGAGACCTCAAGACCGCCTCGCTGTGGATTCAGGACCTGGATAAGGCTTTTGCACTTCTAAGGTGCAGTGAAGAAGAAAAAGTAGTCCTGGCAATGTACCAACTGTAAGGTAACACCAATACCTGGTGGAGAGCCACCAGAGATACAGTGTTCCTGGGAGGAGTAGTCCCGGTGTGGGACATTTTCCTTAGAGCATTCAATCATAAGTACTTCTTGAGTAACGCCCAAGAGCAAAAAATGGAAGAATTCCAGCGTCTCCGCCAATGGACAATGACTTTTGACCAGCATGAGGTCAAGTTTGCGGAGTTGTCTCAGTATGCTCCGAGACTTGTAGAGGATCTAGAAGAAAAGGCTCGAAGGTTCAGGAATGGCCTTCGGCTAAAGCGGAAGCAACCGCTGGTGTCGTTGGACTCGAAGAACTATCGTGAGGTATACTATCGAGCCCAATTGCTAGAGAGAAGTTTGAATGAGCAAGCCGCCTTGTCTGGATCGAGGTTTAGTTCACACAGAGAAGGGATCTGACATGGGAAGAGGCCTATGACCGGAGGAAGATTCCAAATCCCGCCCAATAGGAAGGGTGGAGTTGGCAAGTCAGTGCCAAGCTAGAATGGTGTGTGTCGCTTGTATGGAAGACGACACGAATCACCCCCATGCCAATCTAGGTCGAGTTCGTGTTTTGAATGTGACCAGCAGGGTCACATAGCTAGGAACTGTCCCAGAAGACAGAGAAGACCCCAGCAATTACCGCCGCCGCCACCGATGGGTCGATCGGAGAGTACACGCCACAGAACGCACCACAAGATGGACAGCTCGGACCTACAGCTCGAGGAACAGTGTACGCCATCACCAAAGGTCAGGCTGAGGATGCGCCTGATGTGATCACAGGTATGGTTTCATTGAATGACCATCCTGCTTACACTTTATTCGACCCAGCAACAACTCATTCTTTTATTGCCGAGCAGTATGTTAAGCTGATAGGATTAAGTCCTGAGTTGTCGGAGTCAGTGGTTAGCATATCTACACCGTTAAAGGATAAGGTATTATCTGCATTGGGTTGTTTTGGTTGCAAGTTAGCGATTGGTGAGTGAGAGGGGAAAATAGTATTGTTAGTCCTAGCTATGTATGACTTTGATTGGCATGGACTGGCTCATCAAGTAATGAGCTAAAATGGACTATTATCATAAAGCGATTCAATTTGATCCGTTAGAGGGTGAAAGTTTCGAGTTTGTTGGGAGTCGAGAAGGACCCTCGATTACCTTGATCTCGTCGCTTGAGGCAACTCGTTTGTTAGACAGGGGTTGTCAAGGTTACTTGGCAACTGTCATGGATACGATAGTTGAGAAGCTGAAGATCGAAGATATCTTAGTGGTGCAAGAATTTCCAAATGTATTCCTGAAGGAATTGCTAGGTCTATTGCCAGAGAGAGAGAGAGATCGAGTTCGTAATCGAACTAGCACCCGGAACAGAGCCAATTTCTAAGGCTTCTTACCGGATGTCGTTATCTGAGTTGAAAGAACTGAAGATGTAGATGTAGGAGTTGTTGGATAAGGGATTCATACGTCCCAGTGCCTCACCTTAGGGAGCACCAGTTCTGTTCATAAAGAAGAAAGATGGTTTGTTGCGTTTGTGCATCGACTATCGTTAACTCAATCAGGTGACGATCAAGAACAAATATCCACTCCTGAGGATCGACGACTTATTTGATCAGTTACAAGGAACGTCAATATTTTCTAAGATCGACTTGAGGACAGGATATCATTAGCTGAGGATCAAGAAGGAGGACATTCCAAAGTCAGCGTTTCGTACTCGATACGGCCATTATGAATTCACTGTAATGCCATTTGGTTTAACGAACGCCCTAGCTGCTTTCATGGATATGATGAACCGTGTGTTTAAGTAATACCTAGATCAATTCGTGATCGTGTTCATCAATGACATTTTGGTATATTCAAAGAGTGCTGAGGAGCATGAGAGTCATCTGAGAATGGTGTTGCAGACTTTGAGGATTCATCAGTTGTATGCCAAGTTGAGCAAGTGCGAGTTTTGGTTGACTTGTGTTGCCTTCTTAGGTCACATGATTTCAGGTGAAGGAATCTCTGTGGACCTATCTAAGATTGAAGCAGTAATCAATTGGCCAAGACCGACTACCGTGACAGAGATCAGAAGTTTTCTGGGTTTGGCAGGTTACCACAGATGATTCGTGGAAGGGTTTTCAGTATTGGCATCGCCATTGACACGACTCCTGAAGAAAGAAAAAAAATTTATGTGGACAGACAAGTGCGAGTGTAGTTTTCAAGAGCTTAAGCAAAAGCTAACTACTGCACCTGTGCTAACCATTCCATCTAGTCTTGGAGGGTTTGAGATCTATAGTGATGCGTCGTTTAAAGGATTGGGTTGTGTGCTGATGCAACATGGCAGGGTTGTTGCATACGCCTCTCGTCAGTTGAGACCTCATGAATAGAACTACTCGGCGCATGACTTAGAACTCGCAGCAATCATTTTCGCTCTGAAGATTTGGAGACATTATTTGTGTGGAGAAAGATTCTAGATCTTCACTGACCATCAAAGTCTCAATATCTATTTTTTCAGAAGGAGTTGAATATGAGGTAGCGCCGTTGGATGGAACTTCTGAAAGACTATGACTGTGATATTCTATATCGCCCAAGAAAGGTGAATAAGGTCGCCAACGCTTTGAGTCGAAAGTCTTCAGTCGCTCATATGTTGGTTAAGGAGTGGAATTTAATCGAGAGAGCTCGAGATTCGGTGTTCAAGTTTGAGGTAGGCCACCTTTCGAATCTTATGGCCACCCTCAGAATTGAGCCGAATGTCCAGATCAGGATAAAACTACTTCAGTCGACAGACCCCGATGTTCAGAAAATTCTACAAGAGGACACTGATAAGAGAAAAGCTGACTTTCAAATTTTTGAGGATGGAACACTAAGGTTCCAAGAGCGATTGTGTGTACCCGACGATGTAAAGCTTAGAGAGGAGATCTTATCAAAAGCTCATCATAACAGTTATAGCATTCATCCTAGCGAAGACGAAGATGTATCGAAATCCGCGTCAACATTATTGGTGGTCTAATATGAAGGCGGACATCGCCAAGCATGTCGCCAAGTGTCTGACGCGTTAGCAAGTAAAAGCTCAGCACTATAAGTCGGGAAGACTTTTGCAACCTCTCGAGATCCTAGAGTGGGAATGGGAGCACATCATGATGGATTTCGTGACCAATTTGCCGAGGAGTCAAAGGGGTGACGATTCTACTTGGGTAGTGGTCGACGGGCTGACAAAGTCGGCTCACTTCATTGCAGTGCGAAAGGACCTTGATTTGGATAGGCACGCGAGCTATACGTGCGTTAGATAGTTCGATTGCATGGAATGCCCGTGACAATTACCTCAAACCGAGACCTGAGATTCACAGCTGCCTTCTGGAAGAGCTTGCAGAGTGCTTTAGGTACAAAACTACAATTTAGTATGGCACATCATCCTCAGACGGATTGCCAGTTTGAGAGGACGATTCAAACCTTCGAGGACATGCTGCGAGCTTGCGTGCTGGATTTTAAGGGAAGTTGGGAAGAATAGCTTCATCTGGTCGAGTTCGCCTACAACAACAGCTACTAACAAAGCATTCAGATGGCACCTTTCGAAGCGTTGTATGGCAGAGTGTGTAGAACACCAATGTGTTAGGATGAAGTTGGGGAAAGAAAGATCACAGCCCTAGAGTTGGTTCAGTAATCAGTGGATGCAGTCGCAGTAATTAGGAACAGATTAAAGGCAGAGCTAATAGAGAAGTTACGCAGTTAAGCGCCAGAGACCATTAGAATTCCAAGTTGGTGATCACGTTTTTCTGAAAGTATCACTAATGAGGGGTACCTCACGCTTTGGCAAGAAGGGAAAATTGAGTCCGAGGTACGTAGGCCCATTTGAGATTCTAGAGAAAGTTGGGATCCTAGTGTATCGTCTTGCTTTGCCGCCGAGACTAGCGCAAGTACATGATGTCTTTCACAGGTCGATGTTGAGGAAGTATGAGCCTAACCCAATTCACGTGCTTAATTTTGAAGAATTGGACGTGGACAAAAGAATGTCGTATGTTAGATTGTGGATCGGAAAGAGTAGATTTTGCATACAAAGACCATCCCGTTGGTCAAAGTGGTTTGACAATACCACGGCACTGAAGGAGCAACCTAGGAGACTAAAGAGTTGATGAGACGATTGTACACCCACCTTTTTGCTTAAAGTATTGTATTGGTTTAAATTTCGAGAACGAAATTTTTATAAGAGGAGAAGAGTTGTGACATCCTGGATTTTTCAGTCCTGTTTTCAATTAAATTAATTGGGCCTTTCATTGACACGCCTATAGGGCTGTTCTTAGGGTTGATCACTCTCGAGATAACGAGAATATCTAGGAAAGTCAATAAGAGATTTTAATGCAATAGACATTGAGAATTCGACTAGGAATCAATTACTCGACCGTGCTCATCTGTAGAGGTCATTAAGGCACAGTTAAAAATCGATCAGGGATTAGAGATAGGTCGGTTCGACTGAGATGTGTGGCTGTGGGTGATTCCACTAAATTGCAAAATTCTCGTCAACTGGCACTAGACTGATTTTTCTGTCTTTTTGGTACCCCGTGTCCATATTTGAAACCTCGAGATTTTCACGACAATCAAGAGTCGCTAATGTGTCGAAGAGGTTTATTGTGGCTTGAAGAAAATCGACCACGGGTCTTGCACTAGAAATTTTTGAAAGTTACCCGGTAGCTTAGGTCAAGCTAAAATCAAGCCAAATTGAAATTAACTGCGAATTTGAATCCGATTTTAGAAATTGAAAGTTCTGTCATGTCACAAGTCATTTAAGAAACGTTGGCTTAGTCTTCGAAAATTTTTCTACAAAACGAGATTTTGGCGGAAAAAGTCGACATAGGGCCGTTTTCGACCGGGAAATTCAGAGGACCTTTTTTTATTGCGAAATTAGGATGCAAGTAGGATCTATCAGCGAGAAAAAATGTCAATTTGATCGTAAGCTCGATAATGGAATTTATAAGTGTCGAATTAAGTCAATTGAAGAAGGAATTAGGGGAGAATTGAGCCAAATGTGTACAAAATTTGTTTGCCCCATGACCCATGACTAATTGGACCATTTCATTAGCTTCTCTAGGAAGTCTTGTGGCTGGAAAGTGCTGTGGAAGCTAGCCTTGCTTGGTGGGACACACCAAGGGGACAAAGAGATGAGGAAGAGACCAAGGTGGCCCCCTCTAGTTGTCACACCTCGGACCCCAATCGCGTGCCCATCCCTCTTTGGTCAATAAAATTTGCGACTTCCCAAGACGAGTCGCCAACCCTTTTTATTTTATTGCACATGCGAAAGTGAATTATAAATCCCCCAACAGTAACCATCTCGAGATAGAAAAGCTGGACAACAATTTCACCAACAAACATGTTTTTATAAACCAACTGAGTTATTTACAAATTTGATCAACCAAGAGTTTACAAAAGACGGTTCTCCAAAAGGAAGCTGACCTAACTGCCCTACTCCTTAGGTCACCATAGCTCGGCTTCGGGTCCTCCACTTTGTGGCCCTGAAAATTGAGCTCATGACGGGGTGAGATATAAATCTCAGCGAGTTCACGCTCTAAACCCTGATTAGGAGGATAATATGCCTATAAGCGTCCTAACCACACAATCACACAATCATAAGGACTTACCTCACCTCACCTCAGTCCCCTCTTGCATGTTAGCACGAATCATATATCACATAAGTGCAGTAACAACACCCGAGCATTTGGAATATCTCATTCAATCTTAGTCAATTAATCAATCATCAATTGAATCAACACCATTAATCCATCATTCAATCAAACAATCCACAAGAGTCCCGATTATAAGGCCAAATCATTATGACACGTCTCATTCCATGTCACATAATTTTGTCCCATAATCAGGCGCGGTCAATCATATTGATGGTTCCATCTATATCCGATAATTACTCTTAACGTTCCAATTCAACATTCCCACTCAAAATCAGACTCAAAGCTCTAGAGGTGGCGCTACACTAAGTCTTATCATCGTGCGGTACTTAGTCCTTGACCACAAATAACAATAGTCTAAGGCACCAGAGGTAACTCACATGAAGTCTCGTTATCGTGTAGCACTTAGCCCTTCACTGCAAAAAGCAATAGTATAAGGCACTAGAGGTAGCTCACATGAGATCTTGCTATCGTGTAGCACTTAGCCCTTCATTATGCATGCTAATACTGCAAGGCATTAGAGTTGATTCCCATGCGACTCAGGTCGCTATGTAACACTTAGTCCTTGACTACAATAAGCAATGGTATAAGGCACTAGAGGTGACTCACATGAAGTCTCATACTCGTGTAGTACTTAGTCCTTTACCTGCTCACGACCCATCGAGTTTTCTCAACCCGACACATATCACATCAATTCCCCATAGTCAACATGCCCTGATTATAAACCATCACACAATTATTCACTCCCGGCCAAGGACATTGTGCTTCGCACTTAATTTCCTCAATTAAAGTAATTTCTTGGCCTAATTTCTTCGTGTTAAAAATATTCGATAGAAATAATTGTGTGTGGGTACATGGTCGGTCTGATCCAAAAATGCAATATTTTTCTTTTAGAAAATCCCACTATTTATATAGTGTCTAAAAACCTTTTCAGTGTTAAAAACGCGCCTCGGTATTTTTTGATTAAATACCAAAATTACTTCATTTTTGGAATAAATATCCAGTATCAAAATTTTCACTTAATTCGCACAAACCAACACTTAATTAAACAAACCACGCATATTGCAATTAGCACAAAATTTTGGTCACCTTTGGCTATCCCGGCCTAATTTTCGAAAAATATTTCATAATTAAATAATTTAATTGAATAAATCAATTTAAATACTAAAAATACCAACCTAGGCCAAAATTGCTAAATTAAATACCGATACGGGCCCGGAAAATTCCCGAATCCTTCTAGATAAGTAACACATCCTATCTAGGCCTTAATTAATTTAATCTAACCACCTAACATGCACAATTGATTAATTAAATCACTAATCTAATCTAACTAACCACTTAATCCCTAATTAAATTAACTAAACATCCTTTAAACGTCATTAGCCTACTAAGAAGAGTTTAGAGCATAAACTCACCGGTTTAAAAAAGATCCGATTCACCACGACGGTGATGCGATGGTGGCCGAAACTCGAATTGCGGTGGTGCTGACAAGCTTGGACCAGGCCTAAAATTGGCCCAACAAATCTCAGCTCAAATTGAGATTTGTTATTGAGTTGGGCTGGGCTTGGAACTAGGCTTGCTTCACGAGCTTGGGCTTCAAATGGGCCTGACCAAAACGAAGGTGAGCTGAAACGAGCGAGCCTCTGATTTTGCTAGGTTGTTGATGGGCTTTGCTGGCTTCTTGGGCTAACTTCAAGTGGGATGATTTTGGCTGAATTCTTGGGCCGAATTGTGGCCTTCGAAGAAGGCTTGCGGGCTCGTTGTTGAAGTTTGCTCGATGAAGACATGAGCTGAAGAATGGCTGAGTTGGTGTCCGTACAAGGGAGAGGAGATGGGAAGAGAGTTTTGGTCAACACTTGGTTTTGCTTGCAGTGGAATTGACCTAGTAATTTGAAGACACGACAAGGCAGCTTTGGTGGAGGAAGCAGCTCAATTGCTGCTAGATGGTGATTTTGGCTGCAGGAATAAAAAATCGTGGAGATGGGAGTTGGGAATTTCTACGGAGATGCGTGGGCCTTGGGCCTTCGGTGGGATGTTGGGCTTTGAATGTCAAGGAGGTGGATGGAGGGTAGCTGGCGTGAGGGTGGGCTGCATGTGGTCAAACAAGGGGCTTCAATTGTTGATGGTTGACCAAGGAGTAGCAATTCGTTGGACGTGTCTTTAGCTGGGGAACTCGGTGGAACATAGGCTGTTTGAAGGAGGGAAACGAAGGAGAGCAGTAGCAGCTCGTCCAAGAGAGGAAAGAAAATTTTAAAAGCAAAGCAGAAGACCAAAGTTGCGAAGGAGAGAGAGGAATCTGTCGAGCTCCGTGTGAAGCAAACCAAAAGGAAGAGATAAGGGAGCAAGGGGGAAAGAATAGTCAACAAAGATCATCCAAAAATAAATGCTTGGTCCCCTTAAAGCCCTCAAACTTATCCCACTTGTCCAATAATACTTTCTTCTATTATCTTCACAAATAAACCCATTTTGATGCCCAAAAATGCTGCCCTTTTTTAGTTCCAAATTTCACATTTTGGTCTTCAATTTCTTCACCGATTCTCCAAATCGAGGTCCGATTTCGTTGAAGAAAAATCTCATACAAATTTCTGCAAGTCCCCAACACCCAAAAGCTCAGCTTGGAAGTCCAAATTTCCTTCGACTTAGCCCATCCGAATTTCCGTTGATTTTCCACAACGTCCGAATCGATTTTCTGTAAAAATCTCAGAATCTTTGAAAATTCTTCGGAGGATGAGTTAACATTTCTAAAATAGATCATGACACGACAGAACTTTCAATTTTTGAAATCAGGTTCAAATTCGCGGTTAATTTCAATCTAACGCGACTTTAGTGTGACCTAGCCTACCTGGTAGTTTTTAGGAATTTTTAGTGCAATTGACCCATGATCGACTTATCTCGAGTCATAATGTACATCTTTGACACATTGGCAACTTTCAGTTGTCGTGAAAATCTCGATGTTTCAAATACAGACACTGGGTACATAAATGATAGAAAAATCGGTCTAGTACCATTCGATGAGAATTTTGCAATTAGGTGGAATCACCCACACACTAATCACATATCTCAATCAAATCGACCTATCTGCGGTCTCTAATCGATTTTTGACGGTGCTGTAATGACCATTGCAGATCAACACAGTCAAACAGTCGATTTTTGGTCGAATTCTCAAGTCCATTGCATTAAAATCCCTTAATGACTTTCTCAGATAGTCTAGTTATCTCATGAGTGATCGGCTCATATGTGGCACCCCAACACCCGTAGGGTCACCACAGGTACTTACCATTTAACTTATTACAAGCCAGTCTAAAGGCTTTTCAATTAAAGAGGAACTATAGGGGTTGACTAACAAAATTCCTCTCCCATTTTTAGTCCCTATTTATTTTTTAAAACGGTCCTAGCGCAGTTCGTATAGCGAAAGCATAACCAACTACTCCCCGTTCTGAAATTAAAGCGATGCACACCAACTAAAACTTTTATAGGTTAAAGTCGAACACTTTTATTTACATAAAGCAGATGGACATCTTTAATCGGTAGATCAAAATGCCAAGGTCTTCTACACTCGGCTATACTTCAAAAGATGATCGACGTCTTTTCCCATAGTCGTATACTTAAGGTCCATTGACCAGTGTCAGCGTCCAGAAGTTCCCTCCTTTGCTATCCTCCTCCTCGTGGTCATATCCAACCACTCAATCCATCTACTAATCTGAAATGTTAATCCCCAAAAGGGGTGAGTACAACCACTCAACAGTAAAGATCCATTTTGCTACTCATGCATCAACATGGTATAGTACATGTCATTCATGCATCCAAGCATTACTTACCTTGTAGTCATGCATGCATCATCATACCACATATGCATACTCCATCATGCACTCATCATCAAGCATCCATGTATATACCATCATGCCATAGGTGCATATACATCCATGCACTCATCATCAAGCATCCATGCGTATACCATCATGCCATAGGTGCATATACATCCATGCACTCATCATCAAGCATCCATGCATATACATGTCACCATACCATGCATGACTCAATTTCAATTTTTCAATTTTTATTCTTTTAATCAGGCCGTCACATTTCTCTTTCCCAGGATCAGGAATTTCATTCCACATTTATTGCTCACACCCAACCTGGCGTTGCGAGAAACCTCTGGCACACACCTCCGGACATCCGGCACCCCCACATTCTGGGCATCTCGCACCCCAACTGGCATCACGAGGCATCCCCCGGCACACACCTCCGGGCTTCTGGCACTTACACTCCCTTGGCCGGGCATCTCGTACCCCAACTGGCATCACGAGGTATCCCCCCGGCACACACCTCCGAGGCTTCCGGAATTACGTACCGACATACCACCAGGAATTTCCCCCTGGAATTACGTACCGTATACCATCGGGCATCTCGAAACTCCCGAGGACATCCGGAATTATGCCATTGGGCCATCGGGCATCCGGCATACACTCCCTAGCCGGGCATCCCGATACTCCCGGGGCATCGTCGGCTCACCCCTCCAATGGCATCATAATTCACATTCACATTTATGTCTCAATATCAACATGGCATATGATATGATGGTAACAAGATCATTTTTAGCATTTGATGCTTACATGAAATGCCAAATATCATCACATGTGCAGCATGATTCAGCCACTTAAGACAACGTAATCCATTTTGTTCATACTGTTGAAGAAAAATCCCTAGTATGTTTTGAAGTTAACAAAACAGCCTCGTCAGTAAAGTCTGAAGATTCCAAGACCCAGTCGGTTAAGTCTGAAGAATTCAAGACCCAAGCATTTCCGTTTGAAGACAGTTAGACCCAAAGTTTCGGTCTGAAGTTTTTCCGTCTAAAGATAGTCAGACCTAGTTACAGTTTGAAGATCTCCAGACCCAAATCTAAGTCTGAAGACAGTTTGTGATTTTGCCAGGCTAACAGCAGTATATTTTTATGGTTAAGGAAATTAAGATTTTGATTTTATATTCGCTAACTTATCCATGGAATATCTCTGGCTGTGATTATGAGCTCGGAAGATTTATTCTTTGGATTTTATCCGTTGAAGATCAAGCGAATTTTTGGAAGGATCTAATTTTGGAAACTCAAGATCCTGATTGTATGGGCGAGCAGGATTGACGAGCTATTTTCTACTTGTATTTTCGACAACGTGAAGATCACTTAAATTGATTCGAGTCAACGGGTTGATTGGATGAATTCTTGGAAAGTGCAAAGGGTATGGAGGCACGAAGGTTATTTAAGGTGGATCAAAGTTGCTCGAAAGTAATGAGAGAATTGATAGAAAAATTTCGATGTTAGAACCTCGAAATCTCTTGTTCTCTAAAATCTCTCGTGCTCAAGTTGTGTATCAAAGAGAGTCACTTATAGTGCGAAACAGCAAAGAAGCTGTAGGAGAGACTTTCTGCTGAAGAAGTCCAGTTCGTGAATTGTAACAACTCTCATTTGTTACATAGTGATTACAGCCAGTTGGCTGCTAGCGTGAAGAGTGGACGTAGGCTTGGAATAAGCCGAACCACTATAATCCTTGTGTCTACTTTCTCTTACCCTACTCTATTATTAGATGCATGAGTTATTTCTGATCTATTTTTCATATTGAAGTATTGTTCAGTAAAAGATTCCAAAAGAATTCCGTAACCACCTATTCACCCCCCTCTAGGTGGATTCACTAGCCTATTTCAATTGGTATCAGAGCAGGTTGCTTATTTATTGGAAGTGTTATTATTTCTAAAGCAAAAGATCTATGGCTAGTATTTTGGCTCTAGGTTTAATTGAAGGGCAAAGCAACACCAGACCTCCCTACTTCGATGGAAAGGAATACAACATATGAAAAAATAAGATGAAGGCATTCTTACGATCCAAAGATCCACATGAATGGGATGTAGTGGAGAAAGGAATTGTTCCTAAAGCTGAATTAGCCACGGGAAAAGAAATAGCTGATGAAATGGGATTGTCACTAGCAAAAACTTCAAAGAGAAAAGCTCTTGATGCAAAAGCTATTTATTCTTTATATTGTACCTTATCTCCCACTGAATATAATAGAATTTCGTCTTGTGAAATAGCTAAATAAGTTTGGGATAGATTGCACGTCACCTATGAAGGAACAGATCGAGTCAAAGAAACCAAGATCAATATCCTTCTTGGGCAATATGAAGCCTTCAAAATGAAGCCAGGAGAATCCATCACGGATATGTTTAGTCGATTTACAGAAATTGTAAACGGCTTAGCATACCAAGGACAGCCAATCTCTGGACCAATGAAGGTCAATAAGCTGTTGAGAGGACTCTCCAAAGATTGGAATCATGTCAAGACATCCATAAGAGGAACACAAAGGATCATGCCTCTTTCGGTAGATGAGTTGGTCAGTACACTTCAATCATATGAAGTCGAGCAATTCAATGAGGACTTTAACACCAAAAGTAAGAAGTCAATTGCTTTAAAATCTAATGATGATTCTGATGTTACAGATTCGGAAGAAGATTTGGATGATGAGGAAATGGCACTTCGATTAGAAAGTTCGAAGGCTAAATAGAAAAGGAAGAAGGTTCAATGGAAGGAGACAAAACAATCAACGATTTCAAAAGAAGTCAAATGAAGAAGAATACATCAATAAGGAAGTTGTTTGTTTTGAATGCAAGAAAAAGGGACACTTCAGACCCAACTGTCCCTTATTAAAGAAAAAGAAAGGAAAACCAGAAAGGTTCAAGAAAGCACTCAAAGCTGAAACATAGAGTGACACTGAATGTGAGGAGAGTGATGAATAGCATGCCAATATTTGCCTTATGGCTAACTCAGACTCAGACTCAGACTCAGACTCAAGCTCAGACTCACACTCAGACTCAAATAGCTGTATCAAGGTTAGAAATCTCAAAATTCCTACCAAAGTGTCAAATTATATTGATGAACTTTGTATCAATCTTAAAGGCTCTCTTAAAAGGATTTTTGAACTAAAAAGGGAGAATTCAAAATTGAAACAACAAGAAAAGACTTTGGTTGAAAAAGTTGAAAATCTAGACAAGTGTCTTACTGTTTCAAAAGAAAATGAAACTGTGCTTTCAAAAGAAAATGTGTGCTTGAAAGAAGATTTGTTGAAAGTTACAAAGAAATTTTCAATAGGTTCTGAAAAGTTGGATAAAATTCTTTCTATTCAAAGACCATATTTTAATAAATCTTGTCTAGGAATGACACATGAAACCATTCATTTGATTGATTTTCCAAAGGTAAAAGAAAGAATTAAGAATAGGCCTACAAGATCTTTTTACAAGAATCATTTTAAAAAGGTTTTTGTAAAGCCTGTTGGAAGAAATGCTCTTACATGTTCAAAATGCAAGAGCATAGAACATTTTGAAAAAGAATGTCCCAAAGTTTGGAGACCTGTTCGGAAGAGTTGGGCAAAGACTGTTTATGGAACTAACAATGATGGACCCAAGAAAGTTTGGGTACCAAAGAAGACTTGAGTTTTTCATTTAAATGCAGGTCACTATCAAGAAGAAAATAAAGTGGTATTTGGATAGTGGCTACTCAAGACACATGACGGGAGACTCAAATTGTTTCACAAAACTCTCTCATGTAAAAGGAGGAAATGTTTTATTTGGTGGCAACAACAAAGGAAAAATTGTTGGTAGAGGAACCGTGAAAATTGGAAACCTCACAATCAATAATGTTTCTTTAGTTGAAGGGTTGAACTATAATCTATTGAGTATTAGTCAACTATGAGACACCGGATACAATATCAATTTTTAAGAAGATACTTGTTCTGGAACGAGCAAAGATCTCTCACAATCCTAACTGGACGATGATATGGAAACATTTATTTGCTGGATATAAAGTCTGACAGTTCTCAATGCTTGATATCAATTCAAGATGAAGCCATTCTTTGGCATAGGAAGCTTGGACATGTCAACTTGAAGCAAATTGCAAAAGTTTCATTCAAAAAGCTTATTTGGGGACTTCCTAACCTGAAGTATCAAAAGCATGAATTATGCACTCCTTGTGTACTTGGAAAACAAGTTAGAAATTCTTATAAATCTATAAATCAGGTATCCACTAATCGTGTTTTGCAGCTATTACACATGGATTTGTTCGGTCCAATAAGAACTCAAAGCATTGGAGGTAAAAGATATTGTTTGGTCATAGTTGATGATTATTCTCGCTTTACTTGGGTATTCTTTCTTGCAAATAAATCTGAAGCTTTAACTTATTTTGCTAAGTTTGCAAAGAAAATCCAAATTGAGAAAGGATATGCAATTTCAAGTATTCGAACTGACTATGGTGGAGAATTTGAGAGTCATGATTTTGCTAAATATTGTGATGACTATGATATTCAACATAATTTTTCATCCCCATACACTTCACAACAAAATGGAGTTGTAGAGAGGAAAAATCGTTCTTTGCAAGAAATGGCAAGAACTCTTTTGATTGAGAGTAATATTTCTCGTTATTTTTGGGCTGAAGCTACTTCAACCGCTTGCTAGATTATAAACATAATTTTTCTAAGACCTATTTAAGAGAAAACACCTTATGAACTGTTCAAAGGGAAGAAACCTATTGTTTCTTATTTTCATGTATTTGGTTGTAAATGCTTTATCTTAAAGAATTCTAGTGATCGAATTGGTAAGTTTGAAGAAAAATTAGATGAAGGAATTTTCCTTGGCTACTCTATAATAAGCAAAGCCTTCAGAGTTTTCAACAAATAGACTCAGACTGTGGAAGAATCCATAATTGTGAAGTTTGAAGACTCAGTTCAAAATCAGACTCAACCTAAAGATTATGAGTCTGGCCAAGTGTCTACAAATCCTCTTGAAGAAAATCAAATCTCAGACACTCAGTCGCAAACCAATTCAGTAGCTCCAACTGAAGAAAAGCTTCATAAAGTGACAAACCAATTACAAACTGGAAACACAAATCAAGTCACCCTACAGATCTCATCATTGGCAATATTGATGAAGGAGTTCGTACAAGATCCAAAAGGCGTGAAGAATCTAGTGCTCTCGCACTCATTTCTGAGATTGAACCTAAAAACATAGAAGATGCATTGAAAGATGAAAGTTGGATTGAAGCTATGCAAGAAGAATTGAACCAATTCAAAATCAACAATGTTTGGGAAGTCGTTCCTAAACCAAAAGGTAAATCAATTATCGGTACCAAATGGGTTTTCAGGAGCAAGCTTGATCAACAAGGAAACGTGGTAAGGAACAAAGCAAGACTTGTGGCGAAAGGATACACATAAGAAGAAGGCATCGACTATGATGAAACCTATGCTCCGGTGGCAAGGTTAGAAGCTATAAGATTACTTCTTGCGTTTGCTTGTTTTAAAAATTTCAGGTTATTCCAAATGGACATGAAAAGTGCATTCCTAAATGGAATTATCCAAGAAGAAGTCTATGTGGAACAACCTCCAGGATTTGAAGATCCTAGAAAACCAAATCTTGTTTTCAAGCTGAAGAAAGCTTTATATGGCTTAAAACAAGCACCTCGAGCTTGGTATGAAAGGTTAAGTAATTCCTTAATTCAAAATGGTTTCTCTAAAGGTAAAGTTGATACTACTTTATTTATCAAAAGAGAAGGCAAGGATTTCATACTTGTTCAAATTTATGTTGATGATATAATATTTGGTTCTTCTAATGAAAAGTTTTGCAAGAACTTTTTGAGTTCTATGCAAAATGAATTTGAGATGAGCATGATGGGTGAATTGAACTTCCTTTTGGGACTTCAAGTCAAACAATCAAAAGAAGGAACTTTTATCCACCAAGAAAAGTATGCAAAAGACCTCATCAAGAAGTTTGGAATGGAGAATTGCAAGAAAACAGAAACTCTTATGTCAAGCTCATCAAAGCTGGATAAAGATGAAGAAGGAAAGAGTGTAGACCAAAAACTATATAGGAGTATAATCGGTTCACTTCTTTACCTTACAGCATCTAGACCTGACATTCTATTTAGTGTTTGCATTTGTGCTAGATTTCAATCTAATCCTAAAGAATCTCATATGACTGCTGCGAAACGCATTATTAAATATGTTGTAACTACATCTAAGCTAGGTCTGTGGTATCCCAAAGAAGGATATTTCACTCTCCTTGGATATTCTGATGCTGACCTTGCTGGCTGTAGAGTGGATAGAAAAAGCACTACATGTACTTGTCAATTATTGGGAAACAGGTTGGTTTCTTGGTTCTCAAGAAAACAGGGTACCGTGGCTCTTTCAACCGCTGAAGCAGAGTACATAGCTCTTGGAAGTTGCTGCTCTCAAATTCTATGGATTCAACAACAATTGAGAGACTTTGGAATTGAGGAAACAAGCACAGAAATCAAATGTGACAACACAAGCGCAATCAACCTCACAAAGAATCCAATACTTCATTCAAGAGCAAAGCACATTGAAATCAAGCATCATTTCATTCGAGATCATGTTCAACATGGTGAAGTGGTGATTCAGCACGTTGATTCAAAAAATTAGTTAGTAGACATATTCACAAAGCCCCTGGAAAAGGCTCACTTTGAATCAATTCGCTCAAGAATGAATATCGCAAGACTTGAAGATGTTCAGACTCAAAATTGGAGTCTTGAAAAGTTCAGACTCAATGCAAGGTCTGAAAGCGTTCAGACTTAACGTAAGGTCTGATGGTACTCAGACTCAAAGGTATGGTCTGAAAGAGTTCAGACTCTGAGGTAAAGTTTGAACACTCTCAGACTCTGACTTGAAGTCTCTTTACGTATTTTTTTTCTCTGCATTAAATCATTTTTTTGTTTTTTTTTGTTAATTGCTTTTCAAAATTTCGAAATCACTTTTTATTCGAAGTCTGACATGCAATTATGGAAGTTTACTTTTTCAAAATTATAGTTTACTTTTTCAAATTGGCACTTTTTATTTTTTCCTTTCAGGCGACGGTTCAGTATCTCGGTTTTATTTTTTCCTACTATTTATACTCTGGAATCGTCATCTTCATCCGCTACAACACTTTTGAAATTCATCCCTATTTTCTCTCACTTTCGAAACCCTAAAAAGCTCCATTGCCATTTCTATTTCATTACCTTTCTCGACAAAACGATTCCATCTTTTATTCGCAAACAAGTTGAACTTTTGCTTGCGATCCAAGAATGTCGTTTCGAAAGTCTTCCAGAACCGTTGGTAGGGGACCACAAAGACAACCAGAAGATCCTACAAGGGTGGACCTCACAGGTGAAAAAACTCCACAAAAGGAGACAGAAAGTCAGCTTTTTGAGGAAGTAATCACTGAAGCAGCGCCGGTAAGAACCCTAAAACCTCAGCTTGCATTTGATCTTTACAATAGGCTAAAGGTTGGGGAAGTAAGCCTAAAGACGACCGAGGACTTTCTAAAAGAAAGAGGATATAAGAGTGAATATATCTTCTTGCAGGAGATGGAGAAGTTAAAAATCGTTGAGGAAGGGATTGCTCAAAGAACGCTTGAAAATATTTCGGGTGATCCGCTTTACAGTGCTACAAGCCAGACCTTAGACGATGATGAGAGACTTTTCTCTCATTTCCAGCCGCGAATGGGTGTGGCTGTGAACTCAGTTTGTCCTTCGAGTAGTCTTTTTCGGTCAAAAGAGCATGAACGATTATACACCAAGTTGTTGAAGAGGGGTGTAGTAAATCCGAGGAGTGTGGACTTTGACTTTCTTGATTCATCGGAGATAAATCTTAGAGGGAAGTTTGCTAGGCTGCAGTTGGAGAAATTCTGCACAGATACGACAAATGCCTATCCTGAACTTACGGCATATTTTTATTCTAATTTGTCGTTTTTGGATGCGAATAGGCTGTCTTTTTCTTATATGGACAAAGAGTGTATAGTTGATGTTGACACATTGGCTGATGTTATTGGGGTGGAAAGAAGGAGCTTCTACAAAGTTTCCACAGCCTTTGCAACTCTTGAAATTGTGTGTGATCGAAAAGTGGAAGACAAAATATCCTATACAAGGATGAGTGCCACAAACATATTGCTGCACAAGATCATCATCAACCGTATTAGGCCAAAGACAACCTCAAAGATTGATGTCTCCAAGACTGAAGCCAAGCTAATGTTCGCCATCAACCAAGGCATACCCTTTTCTCTCCCACACGTCATCCTATTCCACATGTACCGAACTGTGGTTAAGGATAAGGGTCAATTGCCTTATTCATCCATTATCACCAAGTTGTTCAGGCATTTCGAAATTCAGATTCTTGCATCTCTATGCCTGACCAATTTAAGTTTGATGCTTGTTGGTTACATGATGGTGATGAAGATGAAGATTCCAGAGTTACACACCGCACTGGAAAGGTTGAAGGAGAAGACACCATCAAAGGAGAACCTCACTGCTTCTTTAAAGAGAAAGGGCAAAGAGCCCATGGCTGAGAAAAAGCGCAGAAAAGTCATCCTACAGGACGAAGAGGATGAGGAAGATTATGATGATGCCATGACTTTGTCTACTCTCTCAAGGTTGAGGAGCACAGTTAGCTTTAGAACTGGTGCTGGAGAGAGGGCAAGGAAAGAAGCAGAGGAGAAAGTAGTAGAAGAGAGAGTGAGGAGAGAAGAAGAGAAACAGAGGAAGAAGGAAGAAGAAAGGAAGAAGAGAGGAGAAGAAAAAGAAAGAAAAAGGAGAGAAGAGGAACATAGGAGAAAAGAAGAGGAACAGAGAGAAAAAGAGGAAAGACAGAGGAAAGAAGAAGAGGAAGAAAGAAGAAGAGAAGAAGAAGAGATGAGAAGAGAAGAGGAAGAGAGAAGGAAGAAGGATGAAGAGGAAAGCCAAGTACAGGAGGATATGGCTGCGGGATTTGAGCCATCACTCGCTCAATGCTGGGAAGAGATCGAGAAACATCACAGTGCTGATATGGATTTTGGCGAAGAGTATTCAACTCCACCCACTGGCATTAACACATGGGGAGTTGCTGCAGATCAGGGAACGATATCGCCATTACACTACAGTGATGTGAGTAGGTCTGGTGCAGATGCTGAGGAAGTTTATGCACCTCATTTCCCAGAACATGAAGAATCCTCTCCATTTGAAAAGGAAAGGGCTGAGAAGGATGCTCCAAGTTTCCAAACTCCAAGAACTGACTCTGCTGATCCTAGCACAGGTAATACCACAGCTTTTACACATCTATTAGATGTTATGCTAGACCTCAAGAAGCAGATTTTTGGAATGGACTATGAGCTGAGGGATTCAAAGAAGACGACACTGAGTACTTCTGTGAATATGCAAGATCAAATCAACACACTTAGAGTTCAAGTGGAATCAAATCAGAATAGTGCAGAGTTGATTTTAGTGAAGGAAGCTCTTGCTAATCTCGAGAAGACAGTACAGACGCTCAGCAAATTTCAGCTTGTTCGCATCCTTGGAGAGCCCTGAATCTTTTACAACACCATCTCTTATTCGCTCTACCTCCTTTGATGGGACAAAAAGGGGGAGAGTTTTGCAGCAGATTTGAAATTTTTAACTTTTATTTCATGACTTTTATTTTATTTGCTTAGACTGTTATTTTTGATTTGGATTTGGTTTGGGATGTTTATTTGAATCTCCACGACTTTTTATGCTGATTTGATGGTTGGATTTCTAGACTTGTGAATTTGCATTGTAGGATCATTATATTTGTGATGATAACTGTTATTGGACTAACGTTTTCTGTTTTGCAGAAAAAATCCTCAAAGTATATATGAGTTCTCCTTGCAGGTTATAAATTCGCAAATCTGCCAAGGTGTTTTGTCACCATCAAAAAGGGGGAGATTGTTGATGAAAAAATCCCTAGTATGTTTTGAAGTTAACAAAATAGCCTCGTCAGTAAAGTCTGAAGATTCCAAGACCCAGTCGGTTAAGTTTGAAGAATTCAAGACCCAAGCATTTCCATCTGAAGACAGTCAGACCCAGTTACAGTCTGAAGATCTCCAGACCCAAATCTAAGTCTGAAGACAGTTTGTGATTTTGCCAGGCTGACAGCAGGATATTTTTATGGTTAAGGAAATTAAGATTTGGATTTTATATTCCCTAACTTATCCATGGAATATCTCTGGCTGTGATTATGAGCTCGGAAGATTTATTCTTTGGATTTTATCCGTTGAAGATCAAGCGAATTTTGGAAGGATCTAATTTTGGAAACTCAAGATCCTGATTGTATGGGCGAGCAGGATTGACGAGCTATTTTCTACTTGTATTTTCGACAACGTGAAGATCACTTAAATTGATTCAGTCCAACGGGTTGATTGGATGAATTCTTGGAAAGTGCAAAGGGTATGGAGGCACGAAGGTTATTTAAGGTGGATCAAAATTGCTCGAAAGTAATGAGAGAATTGATAGAAAAATTTCGATGTTAGAACCTCTGAAATCTCTTGTTCTCTAAAATCTCTCGTGCTCAAGTTGTGTATCAAAGAGAGTCACTTATAGTGCGAAACAAAGAAAGAAGCTGTAGGAGAGACTTTCTGCTGAAGAAGTCCAGTTCGTGAATTGTAACAACTCTCATTTGCTACATAGTGATTACAGCCAGTTGGCTGCCAGCGTGGAGAGTGGACGTAGGCTTGGAATAAGCCGAACCACTATAATCCTTGTGTCTACTTTCTCTTACCCTACTCTATTTATTGGATGCATGAGTTATTTCTGATCTATTTTTCATATTGAAGTATTGTTCAGTAAAAGATTCCAAAAGAATTCCATAACTACCTATTCACCCCCTATAGGTGGATTCACTAGCCTATTTCACATACAACTTAAAATAGTCTACACATCATTGCTTTTGAAACTTACAAAATCCATCATGCACAATTTTAGAAAATATATAAATTGAATACCCAAAAGACTTTAAAAAATTATGAGATTTGAACACATGATAGTCGAGACATAAAAACACAAATTTCATGAAGAATACATACCCTAAAAATCTTCACACAAAAAGAAGATATAGCTCATACATCACAGCTTACAAATTTCGGACACACCAGATTGCGTAGTTTTAGGATTATCCCAAATTAAATACCCAAATGGCCTTCAAAAATTATGAAATTTTACCACATGATATTCAAGACATAAAGGCAGAAACTTCATGAAGAACACATACCCAAAGGAACCTCACACAAAAAGATACAGTTCATGCATTACAACTTACAATTTTTGGACATACCAGATTGCGCGGTTTTAGGATTATCCCAAATTAAATACCTAAATGGCCTTAAAAAATTTTGAAATTTTAGCACATGATAGTCAAGACCCTAAGGTAGTTTTTTCATGAAGAAATCAAGGCCAAATTCATCCTAGATAATTAATTATAGATAGTGGAGGCCTCTGTTCCTAGTACCGAAACTCCCAGGCTAAACCGTCTCCGAAAAATCACGATTTTACCTACTTTTCTTCCTTCTTTTCTTCTGAATTTTTGATATATTTTGCCTCAAATTTTAGTATGTTATACTTTAAGATGTTATCTACGACTTTCGTGAAGGAGTCGAAGCCAAAATCCGAGCCAAACAACACATGCAAGCCCTTGCAACATTTCGGGTTAACCTGTTTACTCGAAAAACAATATACTAGCTTAAGAACCATCCTTGTAACTTTAGTTTTGCACACTCTAGACCTCCGAGATTCATCATCAATCAACCACACACATCAAACACAACATGCAAGAGTAGATCAAGGATTTAACTTGTCTCTAAACTCAGCAAAAACGAACGGAAAGGGCGGACGGACTCGATGGCGGCAGGACATTGCTTCTTCTTCTTCTTCTTCTTCTTCTTCTTCTTCTTCCTTCTTCCTTTCCTTTCTCTCTTCCTCTCCTCTCTCTCTCCCTCTCTCACGGTCGACAGCCTCCTCTCCCTAAACCGGCCACCCTCTCTTTTATTTCCCTTAAATTGTAATCATTAGTCATCATTAGTGGCCGCCCAAGATGGCCAATGGAGTAACTCCTCTTTTTGCCACTTGGCAAATCCCATGCAAAGATGGGCTTGAAGATGGGCTGGCCTTCTCCCCTCCTTGTGGTCGACGGCCCATGATGGGCTTCTTGGGCCAACCTTTCGGCCCACTTTAGGTCCAACACTTCTTAGGCCTAAAGTCCAAACTTAAATAGTCCAAGAATTTCCTTAAACAAGCCCATATTTAATCTTAATAATTCATCTTAATTCCCTCTTTTTCAAATACCAAATTTACAATTTCATATGGCCATAAAACTTGCTACATTAAACTATAAAAAATTAAATCTAAGAGGTGCATAGCCAAAAACAAATTCTCCTTATCAAATTATCCTATAATACTAACTTAAAAAACCCATGAACATAAGATATATTTCCATCCACATAATACTTGGCCCTAAAAGAAAATCAATAGCTAAAGCATAAACCAAAGGCAAATTCCATTACCTAATCATAGACTTTAATATATCTAGAGGTTGCCCTAAATTTTGGGATGCCACATCATAGAATGACACTATTGGCGCGTCGATGAAATGCCCAATTTATTTAATCGAAAATAAATTTTGAAAATTCAGGCTATCACACCAGCCCAACCGATCCCCCTCCTTCTCCTTCTCCCTGCCCTCACTCGTCGACCCCTCCTCCATTGTAAGTCCCGAAGTCTTCAGCAAAGCCTAGAAACTAAACCAACAGCCCTTCTTACTCGTCGAAGCCCGCCGAGCCACCACGTCGCCGTCACTCGCCTGCACGCGTCACTTCGCCTCTGCTGCGTCCAGCCGCCTCCTTCTTGCCTGCTCGCCATCTTACGAGGCCTCTGCATCATCGTCAGAGCTTGCACACCACCGTCCAGCCTCCACTTGTTACCGGGGAAGCCTGTCGAGCCATCGGAAGCCCCTCTGCCAGCTACTGTAGCCGTTTCCCCCTCACCCAGCCACCGTATAGCCCTTCTTTGCCCAAGATCAACACCGAATAGTGTGGGTGTCGCCAGCATTGTTTGGCTCGTTTTTGTAGCCTTTCGGACCTCGAAAGGCGCGCCCGCTTTGGAGTTTGTGGACCGCCTCCGCGTCCCCACCGTTTTGATCCAAGCGGATCGTCAATCAAGTGAGTTTAACTCACTAATTCCTGCTTAGTAAGTTAATGACGTTTAATGGTTGATTAGTTTAGACTAAGTATGGATTATGTAGATAGTTAGAATAGATTAGTGATTTAATTAATTGTTGTTGCACATTAGGTGGTTAGTTTAGTGCAATTAGCAACTAGATAAGCTCTAGTATATATTTAAAGAGTCTTGAAATTTTTTCGGGCTCGTTTCGGCATTTAATTAGGCTTTTCGGGCATAAGTGTGCTTTCTTTGCATTTAATAATTATTTTCCGTAATTATTTACTTAATTAATTATTTTCCGAAAATTAAACCGGATAGTTGGTGATCGAAATTTTGTACGATTGCAATGGTGTGATTGGTTTATTTATTTGACTACTATTTCGTGCAATTTGAGTGTGAATTGCAATTTTGGGTATTTATCCCTAAATTTATTGAATTTCAATAATTAATTAGAAAATTATCGGGTATCAGTTTACAGCGCCAAAAATATTTTTATCAACTATATAAATTATGAGAATTTTGAAAGTAAAGATATTATATTTTTGGTCGAGGCCGACTGTATCCCACACACGGTTATTTTTATTAGGTATCCTTAACTCGAGGAAGATATGCCAAGATATTATTTTAATTGATGAATTTAAGTGTGAGGCACAACGTCCTTGGCTGTGGGTGATTAATCGTGTGATGGTTTATAGTATAGTAAGATGACTATTGAAAGATGATGTGACGTATGTTGTGCATGACAACATGGGATGGGTCTAGAAAACCGCCGAAGTATGGCTGTGCCCATTGGGCCGTGGCTAACCACCAAAGTATGGCTGTGCCCATCGGGCCGTGAATAACCGCCGAAGTATGGCTGTGCCCATCGGGCCGTGATTAACCGTAGAAGTATGGCTATGCCTATTAGACCGTGATTTACTGTTGAATTGGGAGTAGGCTATGCCCATCGGGCCGTGATTAACCGCCGAAGTTGGTTGTGCCCATTGGGCTGTGATTGACCGCCAAAATATGGCTGTGCCCATTGGGCCGTCATTTACCGCCGAACTGGGAGTAGCCTGTGCTCATCGGGCCGTGATTCACCGCTGAATATTTAATAGGCCATGCCTGTGGGGCTGTGATTAATAGTTGGAGTGAGTGAATGAAATGACTGGGGAATGGTTGTGTTGACATGAAATCGACTGGGTCAATTGATCGATAATTCGATCTGAGTAGATGAATTGATTTATTGAATTGATTGATTGGGTGGTTGAATTATATTGATTTGTAGGAAGAAATTGAGGCCAAGATAAGTCCCCTGACTTGTGCTTATGTTTAGGCAGCTTTTAGGGCGTATTTTCTTCCTAGTCGGCTCTTAGGGGGTGAACTCGCTGAGACGTCGTCTCACCCCATTGTGGGATAACATTTCAGGTCCTTAGATGGTAGCTCCTCCAAAGCGTTTTGGTCAACCTAAGAAGGTGACAGAGCAAAAGAATTTTATCCCATTGCATGGGCACCCCAGGGGATGGATTTATGAGTTGGTGAAGACTGTGGTCTGGGTTGATGAGGCTTTACCCCATAAGGTACCCCCATCAGTACAGATCATGGTATCGTCGGACTCAAAATGGGGAGAGAGAAGGTCCCATACCTGAGTTTGAGGTCCTTATGTATGTGCTGGAAGTAGCCTTTGGGAAAGGTACAGCAGATCCTTCCGGAGGTTTAGTAGTGGACGTGGAGCTGGACATGTCAGATCCAAAGTCCTCGGTGTACTTAGCTGTAGGCTCCAATGAGGATGAGGAAGAGGAGGAAGATCCATAGTTCTTTGAACGCCCCCTGTTTTGTAGACCTGGCATCTATACTTCGGCTTGTATTATATATGACATGGTTTGTTTTGTGTGTGTGTCTATATATATAAGCGTGTTGTTGGTTTTAAAAATTTTGGCCCTACTTTTCTATCCCATCTTGTTGTTGTCTGGGGATTAATTATCCGCTTCCGCATGTGCATTAAAATGAATGGGTCGGCGATATGTCCCGGGATGCCGCTATTTAATCGACCGTAGAGGGATGGGCACGCGCTCAGAGGATCGAAGTGTGACACTGATTGGCCGATTGCTTTAGCCCTACCTAGAATGGAACAACATTTGCAATTTGTTATTTATCATATGTTCCGGATGTTTTTAAAAGGGTTGGAGCACACTTATACAAGATAATGTCGCTTGATTTATTTTGTGTAATGTCGTTCTATTTTTCTTGGAAAGAAAGGGAGAAGAAAAACTTCATCTTATGTGTGTAGGCATTCATCATTCTTTTTCTTTTCTTTTCTTTTTCTTTTTTAGATTATTATCACTTTAAATGTTAATTTTGACGTGAGAATATTTTATTATCGTTCTTCACTCCTATTGTATAACAACACTAGCATTTTAGCCTGTGCAATGCCGTGATACTTGAAATAACATCTTTAAGAAATCATGAATATTTATATATTTTAAGCGTGGAAGTTTGTAAAGTATTGTCCAATTGTAATGGCATCGTGGAACTCTACGTCATCCCATGAGCAGCAAGCTCCATGTGCCCCTAATAAACCTTCACATAAACACACTGAAAATCTGTTCCGTAGGTTTTGAAATTTCGCTTGAATTTCATCAGGGTAGAGCTCTCATCTGGATGGCATGGTGGCTTAGCAAGTGAAGTATGAATCGAAATGAGAAGAATGAATGAGAAAGAAGTGCATGGAGTAAAGACACCATGATCTCTGTTTTTGTTACTGGAGTTGGTTGATATGGGAAAAGGCTAGGCCTAACTATGATTTATGTTCAGAGGCACTTTGGAAAAAGCCATTTTTTGTCACCATGGCATTAAAGATTTTGCTACTAATGTAATTACAGGATCTTGTTGAATATTGTACTTAGCATTAAAGAGAGAGATGTTCTTTCGGCAATGTAAAATGGGAGGGGCTAAAAGTTTGGTTTTTGTGTGGAATAGCGGAATGTAGGTAATGAAGGTGAAGTTAAAGCAAGAGGCAATTCAAAATGCAGCTGTTTATCTATTGATCATACTGAATTTGTAATGCAATATGTGTAGTGAGTATATCTCTTATTGTCGTAGCTAAAATTGTTATGTAACTAGATGATAGGAAAAGAACAACTAAGTTTGGAGTCCTTTCATTGGGGAGTAAAGCCACAATTTGATTTCTAATTATAGAGTGGGCTACCAGTAGAGTTAGTATTTCACATACATAAATAGTTGATATTTCTAATTATGGTGGAATTCTATATTTTTTAATTAAGTTTTGGCAACGTGATATACAACTAATGCTCTCTAAAACTCAATTCATTTTGTGATTGTTGGTTTTGAGGCTACATTGTTCATGTCATATGAATATGCTAATTTTTCTTTCCATACAATCAACACGTCACTCTTTCAACATAGTTGTGCCAATTAGAATTCGATTTGTTGATAAATTACCTCAAAATAAGAGAAATTATAACACCTTTGAAATTAAGTGAGTGATTGCTTTAGAGATTTGTCCGGTCAAAGAAAAATTTATGTTCTATTTTTGCTATGATTTTCGTACTCTGTCTAATGTCTCTCAACAATGGCAAATAAAGTTCTGAAGGATAACAATTTTTTACCCTCTTCTAGTGTGGAGTCTTGAAAAGATTTATAGACTCAACATTTGTCATAAAATCTATGTCCACCTCTTCCATTTTACTCCTCTTTTCTTCGTTGGCCTATTCATAGAGTAGTTAGTATCTCATCTACAATCATCATTCCACACATCACATTAGTCTCCATCTCATCCCAGATTAACATCACTATAGTTTTGTCTTGAATCCACTCATTACTAATCTCTGGACATTTTCTTCACTAACAGCATGTGCGCATTTTGCTACTTCACCTACCTAGTTAGCATTGCATGCATAGGTGAGATATTCACCATTAAATGGAAAATGAGGATTTCATGGTTTGGCATTGCTCAATTTGGTTACTTGTAGATATTACCGGTTATTGCCAATGTTCTAAAGAATGTTTAGCTTCACAAAGTTTATATTCAGAACATAATCTCTCACCAACTCAACTAAAAACCCTTCAAACGGAAGCACTACTCAATGCAAAACTTCGACGGTCTTTGTTGGGCTTCCAATCTATCAGCAACATATATATATTCTAACCATCGATTTTCCCTCTTTAAAGTAGAAGAGATCCAAAATTGACACTGACGTCTTTTCCTCTCCCAACCCCCTCCCTCCCTCCCTCCCTCCTTTGCTGAACCTTTCTTCGTCTCCTCCACTTTCAGAAAGGAGGGATTTGACCTAGATCTCTCCCTCCCCTTCTAGTTATTTCTTTTTCTTTCCTTACTCTCCAAATTTAGTTTTAGATTTGAGAGCTTTGCT
Organism: Eucalyptus erythrocorys; assembly: GCA_014182555.1. Lineage (NCBI taxonomy): Eukaryota > Viridiplantae > Streptophyta > Magnoliopsida > Myrtales > Myrtaceae > Eucalyptus > Eucalyptus erythrocorys. Next base: position 7,220,187 of record CM024601.1, on the reverse strand, counting down.
CTCCCGATATTATATCTAGGAGTTTTTTTCTTCGATCTAATTCTAGATTTTAGAGTTTTAGTTAATAAGTACTCCGACTCTAGTTTAAATGGTGTTCGCAACAGTTTTGGTGTCAAATATATGCTTATCTAAGTTATGGCGCTTCATATTGGCTACAAAACTTGCTCTCACAAGTGTCATATCTAATCTTCTTCAACATGTTTTGTTTTTATACAGTGATAGTGTTAAGGATGTCGAGTTTGGGTGTACACTGTTGAATCTAGGTGCATGCCATCAAAAGGCAAAGTCGTAACCTAAATAGCACCGACACGTGACACGGACACACGACACGATACGACACGACACGCCGACACGTCATTTGTCAAAAATAGAGAATTCGACACGTTGGGACACGTTATATATTAAATGAATATTTTTATTTTTAATTAATTTGACTCGAATTCACAAATAAATAAATAAATAATAAAAAAAAGAGCTTACAATGAATTTACACTAATAATATTAATAAATCTATTTATAGGAAATTTGAAAGATATATCTATAATTAATGTGTACCCATATTTGGAAACATGTTTCTAACTTTAATAAAAATTATTAATGAAACTAACGACTAACAAAACATTAGAATCAACTTATTTATATAAATCCATTATATTTTATAACGATTAAAATTTATTATTATTTAATATTCAGTATTTTAATTTTTTGAAATCACTTTTTAGCACTATTTATTTATTTTTCTAACAAAAAAGTCGTGCCGCCCAATTACCTCACTCGGTTCCGCCTCCTCCCTCCTAACACAAAAATCGCTGCCCCCAAGCCCCTGTACCCCACACACCAAAACCCCCACATAAAAACTGCCATCCCCAGACACAAAAAGCCCCTCATAAAAACCGTCATCCCACCACACCACCAAACCAACCCACCCCCCCCTTTTCCTTTTCGCCCCCGATTTCTCCCCTCATTTCTTTCCCCCATCACCCATCAAGGCTGGCATTTCCCTTGAAAATTAAAATCATCCTCTCAGCCATCCCTCCGCATGAGAATCCACATTTTAATTATTTTTTTTCATCTACTCTTCTTGTTAAAAGTTAAAACCCTCCTCCGTGGCCTCCTCTTCCTCCTCCTCACCCGATTCTCTTAATCTTGATCTCTGCTCTCTCTCAATCACCTCATCACTATTGCTTGTTGCCTCACCGGCGGCCCTCAGTCCTTCACAGCCACAACCACAGCCTTTGGTCCTCCATCACTTATTGTAGTTGCGGCCCTCCTCCTTGCAGTCATGGCCACGCCGTCGCCTCTGCGGCCTTGCCTCTGCTCCCTTGCCCTTGCCTCCACCTTATGTCGCCTTCTTTAACAATTTTCCCTACCTTCGCACTTGCAGACCTGCCCCTGAAACCACCATGCTTCTGGCAATTTCCGGACATGCAAGTTGAAGCGTGTCGGAAAAAGTTGACCACGTGTCGGATTTTTCGACATGTTTTGACCGTGTGTCCGAGAGTGTCCGAGCATGTCAGACACGTGTCGGGGTGTTCGACATGACATGGAAGCTCCTAAACGTGTCCGTGCATCATAGGTCATAGCTACAAATGGAGATCCTGACACATGCTTATTACTAATGACATCATGTGATTTTATGATTGACCATCGATCCTTTCTCTCGGATGCAGTAACAGACCATAAGCCTGTGATTATTTGTGCCAACCATGCTCTAATGATATGCATTGATTTTTTATTTTTGGTTTGTTTTGAAATTTTATGGGCTTGTCTGTCATTATGACTTTTGAGATCTTCTATTATGTATCATTTTGATAATGAATGGAATTTTTTTTTACAACAGAAAAAAAAAAAGCAGTAGGGATCCATAGTTCGAATCTTGACCTTAAGATAAAGTGAGGAAAAAGTAACTCGTATGAATGTCACTGGCCCTTGTCCTGTTACTTCTTTTGAAAGACGCAAATCCATCTAAAAAAAATGTGGACTTAACAACAAAGTCCTTAATCCTGATATACTCGTCCATAATCAAAGTTAATAAGTATGAATCCTAATGTCAAATCTTGATGGGCCCTATTAGTAAATGCCATTAGTGATCAATCTATGGACTTCTTTCCTAAGAGAATTGAAAAGATGTGAAACAAATATTATATGACCGGAAATTAATGGTCAAGCCCGGCAGTAGAATTTGAGCTTCGATTTCCACTCTATCTGCCCAATTTTTCTTTCAACATATGCCCAAATATATTTTATTGTTGCCTATATATGACTTTATAAAGTTTTTCCAACATATGTCCAAATTCCATCTATTTGTCACCATGCTTGATTTGTTCGACAATAGCCCAAACGGCACGCTTCTTCATGTTTGGCAAAGACCAAGTCTTTGAATCCTAGGAAAAATAAGCTTGAGGGCATGATTTTTTCATAGTTATACAGATAGTTCTACATTGAGAATGGTAGACCATCTAAAGAATTGATTGCGAAGGGTCTATTCCTAGATCTTTCCAACAATGGTTTCAATGGCGAGCTGCCATCCAAGTTGTTACAGATGAATTTATTGTTGATCAATATGAGTTCATGGATATTCTGCAAGAACTTTCTTCCATGGGTTGGGAGAGGGTGACACTTGGAATGAAACTTATGAATAATGGGACGGAAAGGGAATACTCGAGAATTCAATATGCCCTTACGAAAATTGATCCATCCAACAAGAAGTTCAAGAAATGGATAGCCGCACAAATTTAGGATTTGAAGCCACTTCATTCACACGCTTAGCCTTTCAAACAAAAAAATTTCACCGGTCCAATCCCACCTTCCTTAGCAGAGTTGATGACTATGCTGGAATCTCTACACCTTTCTTAAAAATATGCTCTCTGAAGAATCCCTCAACAACTAGCCCAGCTTCCGTTTCTTTTTGTTTGGGTAAGTAAAACTTAGCTTGCATTCCTCAAAACAAAGCAAAGTGGAAGAGCACATCCACTGCAAGCCGCAGTACCAAATCAAAGAAAGAATGGTAGCAAAGCCTGGAAGAAAACATACCACCGAGGCTTAACAAAGGGGAAAAAACAAGACATTAGATAACAAATAGAGAGCAAGAATAAACTATAAAGTTCAAGAATCATTTGTTTTAATAAGTCTCGAGTTTGAGCCCGTAATTATAAGGAAGTCCAAAAGTTGGATTTCGTGGACGTCCAATTGTGCATTCGAAGATCTTCGAAAATCAAGATTTCCTGTTCGATGATATCAAATTGGAGTGGTGCAAGAAAGAGAAATACCTTTTGCCTGTTTTGACTGGGCGTAGACTTTTCTGACTGACTTGCACGAGACTTCCTTGGGAAGTGGATATATATAATTAATACGATGAAGAATCTCAAATTTGTATATTTGTAACAAATTTATCATAAACTAACTTTTTAACCATAAAAAACTTTAAAATTGGTACATTTATAACAAATTTATTCTCCATTAATTATTGTTAAATTGGATTAATACCACGAAAATCACAAACTGGTAAAACCTCAAACCATTACACCCATCAATTGTTTTTTTTTTTTTGGTAACGATTACACCCATCAATTGTTATGTGTCATTAAACTCAACAATTTGATTGTAAAATTTAACAGAAATTAACAAAAGGTAAATTTATCATAGGCATACTCGTTTGAGGTTTCGTAGTCAAAAAATTTGTTTAAGGTAAGGTAAATTTGTTTCAGGTATACCGATTTAGAGTTTTTAATAGTATTATATATAATGCTTTTGCTTTAAGTTGTGGTTTCGTTGAGAAAGAGAAAGGGCACAAACACAAGCCACCGTTGATGTGTGCGTAGACGGCACTTAAATTATTACTCTAGATATTGAGACCTAGGAGAAAAGCAGTTAACAAGCTTAAATTATTAAATATATGATTTTTCTATGGGGGTTGTCACGCCCGAACCCCGGGCACGCGCACATTGCTCGGCGGTCAACTAAAATTTGCGATGTTCCTAGGACGCGTCGCCAACCCTTTTTATTTTATGCATATGCGGAAGCGAATCAAACAAACCTCGGACAACAATCAAACATGGAGTAAAGAACACCTGGTGCCATAACTTGGCACGGGGGACACTTAAGTGCCATAACTTTTTTTCGGTACACTTAAGTGCCACTTTTTTTTTTTTTTAAATGGAACACTTAAGTGCCAATATCGGAATAAAATGGAACACTTAAGTGCCACTCCGACGAAAATCCGGCCAAACGGTTGACGTGGCAATTTTCCGGCGATGGAGGTCCAAAACGGCGTCGTTTTTGCATGCTAACGTGACAAAAAATGCAAAAACGACGCCGTTTCGCGTCCGACGTGTAAAAATAATAAAAATTAATTAAATTAAATTAAAACTTAATTTTAATTAAAAATACTCTAAAAATTAAAAAATTAAAAAATTAAAAATTTTAAAAAAAAGGGTGGGGACGAAGGGGTGGGCGGTTGAGGGCTGAGCCCTCGCCGTCGCCGCCTCCGCCGTCGCCGGAAGGGCCGGCGAAGGTGGGGGAGGGTCGGCCGGGGTCGCCGGCCCCGGCCAACCGGCGGCGAGGGCTCGCGGCCCTCGCCGCCGCCGCCCCTTCGTCCCCCCTTTTTTTTTTTTTTTTTTTTTTTTTTTTTTAAATTTTAGAGTATTTTTAACTAAAATTAAGTTTTAATTTAATTTAATTAATTTTTTATTATGTAAACGGCGTCGTTTCTGCTGAGTCAGCGCCGACTCAGCTCTCCGGCGAGCCACGCAAGCATTAAAAAATAATAAACACGTGCCACGTAGGATTTCCGGCAAGGTCGCCGGAGGTGGCATTTAAGTGTCCCATTTGAAAAAAAAGTGGCACTTAAGTGTACCGAAAAAAAGTTATGGCACTTAAGTGTCCCCCCGTGTCAAGTTATGGCACTTCAGGTGTCCCAAACTCATCAAACATGGGATAGTAAAAGCAGGACAACCATTTTTCACAAACCAAACTTTATAAACATAGCAAGTCGGTCCTACCGGTCTATACACATAAGTATCATCTCAAAAGAAACTACCAGGCCACCTAAACTCTGGACCCTTCCACCTCGGACTTTGGATCCTCCATTTTAGGGACTTGAAAATTTGTAAACCATGACGGGGTGAGAATTAATCTCAGTGAGTCAATACTCTAAACCCTGATTAGGACGAGAATTCACTCATAAGCGTCCTAAACATGCACCACTCCGAACTTACCTCCCCTTAGCATCTTCCTGCATATTAGTACACCTCATAAATACTTATGCATACAGTAAATGCATACAGTAAATGCATTCAAGAACTGGAACACATCATATCATTTATCAAACAATTTACAAAGGTCCCGATTATAGTGCCAAATCGTTATGACATGTCTCATTCTGTGTCACACAATTTCGTTCCATAATCAGGCTTGGATAACTCATAACGGTGGTTCAATCCACACCCGATATTTACTCTCAATGTCCCAACTCCATATTCAAACTCAAGATTCAAACTCCAGGTTCTAGAGGTGACCCCCACAAAGTTCCATTACACAATCAACAACAGTACGAGGTTCTAGAGATGACTCACACGAAGTTTCTTTGTCGTGTAGCACTTAGTTTTTTTTCCACATATAGCAACAATACAAGGTTCTAGAGGTGGCTCCCACGAAGTTACGATATCATGTAGCACTTAGCCCTCAATTATGCAAGAAAGTAGTGCAAAGTTCAAGAGGTGGCTTCCATGTGACTCAGTTCACCATGTAGCACTTAGCCCTTGACCACAATAAGCAATGGTACAAGATTCTAGAGGTGGCTCACACGAAGTTACGTTATCGTGTAGCACTTAGTCCTTTACCGGCTCGCCACCCATTCGGTTTTCTCCACACAACACATGTGATTGCCTCAACACATCACTTCATCTTTCAATAGTCCTCACATAATCATATAATCCCATATTTACATGTTCACATATTCACATATCGCACTTCAACAACCATCTTTTGCCATGACCATAAACCATTGCCATGGCACAATGGTTCACACATCATCATGCACAAGTTTCAAGAATGTCACAAACCAACCATATCATGAAATATGCGCAACCAGCAAGCATTGTACCAAGAACACCACAAAACCATAACCGGCCCTAACTAGCAGAAACAGTCCACTCGCACGTCTCCGAGTTTAAATCCAGAAACCTAATCAAAAGAGTTTGGAAAATTCTCAAATTTGAATATGCTGTAAAGGACACATAGAAAAACATTTTTTATGGAGACACTTTAACCCAGATCCTTCTAGATTAAGTCCAATAAATCGCTCAATCTAGTACAAAAACTGGGTCCGTTTCCAGAAAGTCTATTTTTTAAAATCAGTTTGATTTGGGGTCCAAACATTGTCTGTTTGATCTAAAATTTGAGTATGTTAAACTTAAAGATGTGAAAAAAAACTTTCATGCAGAAAATTTTTTGAAATTCGAACTCTAAGAGTTAATAAAAATCAAGTGAATCCCAAAAGGTCACTAGTTCTAGCAAAAACAAAGGTTCTATTTTCAAATGACGGAGTTAAAATATCATTCTTTTTAAATCCCTAAAATCTTGAATAAAATATATGTCATAGCTGAGGATGTTTAAAACATTTATCAAGAAGGAATCAACTTCAAAATCACAGCACATTTCGATCCATAAAAATGGCAAACGGCAAGGGTCCAGAAATCAGATCTGAGAAAAATCTATTGGATTGGACTAATCCATCTTCATTAGTGCTAATCTCACCAATTAGATTAACACTAATACATATTAATGCTAATCTAACCAATCTAGATTTACACTAATCCATCTTAAGGCTAATCTCACTTAGTACTAATTTAACTAAGCTAATTAGCACTAATCTAACCCTCTAAGTGCAATTAACAACCTAATCAAGGATTAGGGAGTTAACTCACCGGATTAGTGAACAAATGGGTTCACGACGATGGCGACGCGAAGGCGGTGAAGACCCGTGTCTACGACAGCTCTAAAGGAGGCTCGGAAAGGGCTGAAAAACAACCCACAAGTCATTGTTGGAGGAGGAGAAACTAGTTATGTTCTTCTTCTACTTGAGCTGTTGGTCGAGTGGTTGTTGGCGCGGCTTGGTTGTCTCAATTCAATGGGACGACGGCTAGACGAATAGGCGGAGCTGCTGGCGGATCGACGAAGGAGCTGATTGAGCTCGAGAATGGCAAGAGGTAGACACGGGCTCGCGGGCAGCTGCTTGGACCAGCGGACGACGAGCTCGGCACGAGCTAGAGTCGGGGCTGGCGTGGGCTCGGTGGCTATGTTTGGCAGCTGACTTTGGTTGGTGCAAGTGAGGTAGCAGCAGCAACAATGGAGAAGAAGGTGAAGATTTGAGGAAGTAAAAGGAAGAAGAAGCTACGTAAGATGGGGCTGGTCTGCAAGGACTTTCACGTAGGGGAGAAGGAAGAGGAATAGGAGGGAACAAGGGGGGACAAGGGTCTTCAAAGTCTTGGCATGCACCAATGGCCTTCCACCTCCAAGATAAACACACTTGAGTGCCTCAACCCCAAAGTCTTTGGCCCTTAGCTGTTAAGGCTTCTTCCACAAGCCATTTGTCTCACAAATCCACACCAAGGGGCTTCAATTTGGAGGACAAAACAGAAGCAGCCCCTAGCCCTACGAATTTTTGCACCCATTCACTCAAGTTCTTCACAAACCTCTCCAAACAACTTCAATTCAATGGCCATACATGCCAAGGTAGCAGCCCACACCAATTTCCCTTCAAGTCTCCACAAAACCATCCAATTAGAAGGCCAAAAATACCACCCCTGCTGTCCATACGAATTTGCACCCGTTCCCCTTCCAAATTATCGCCAATTAAACCAAATTGACATCCAAAAACGCCAACTAAGGTGCCCATAAGAATTTCCATAGTTTCCTTCACCAATCGATCCAATTTGAAGGCCAAAAGTCCACTTAAAAATGCCCCTCCGAATTTCCTCCATTTTAAAATTGCCGAGTATGATTTTTCCGCAAAATTCCCGGCTCGACGGAATTTTCCCAAAAGATGAGACAAGGTCCTAAAAATGAATCGTGACATGCTCGAACGTTCGATTCCCAAAACCAAATTCAATTTTGTGGTTAAAATCAACCGGATGCAATTTTAGTCCAATCAACCTACCGGGTAGCTTTTAGGGATTTTAGCGCACTTATATCCCTTAATGGCTTCACCTGATATGTTAGTTATCTCGTGAGTGATCAGCTCAGAAAAAAAGGATCATAGGCACGTTGGTGAAAAGCTCATTTCATTTTATTGAGACATAATCGAAATTTCAGGATGTTATAGGGGTGAATAGTATTTTTAAAGTGAGTCTGGCAATAGTATTTATCATGTTTAGATGATTTGATGAATTGTTGAAAAAACATGGTAAAGAATTTTCATTACATCGTGGAAGATCCTATGATATCCATATGTAAATAAATTTAGTCACATGCGGATATACTTCTTTTCAGAAAAAAAAAATTATGAACAGTTTATATCCTTTCTGGTTTAATCTTTATTCATACTTTTAAAAAACGGTGAGTTTTAGGATACTAACACGAATAGTCCATAAAGTTTGGTCCGACGCGCAATATCATCTTTGAACTCTTTTAATTCTTTCAATGTAGTTCTTAAATTATTAGAAGATGTTTTTGTAGATTTTCTATTTGATTGACATCATTTGATGACACGAAATATGATATGTAGCATAGGACTTTTAAAATGATGAGTTGGCATGCTACAAGAACATGTGATTATGAGTTTCATTTTTCAATCCATTTACTTTTATTCTTTATTGGGAAAGGAAAAAAAATTCAAGGAATCAAATGAACCTCTTCCTCGACATGAACGTTTCATCTTCTTCCTCATAATGAAACTTCTGACGCAATGTGCTTGGAGACTCAGACAGAAATGGTTTGATGGGTTGAGGTTGATGCCAGTGACGTCGTAGCTCTTGGGGTTGTGGAGGGTACACCACCTAAATATGTGCATGTAGGTGAAGACATCGAATTTGACCAAATTGAATATAAGGTTGCTCGAGTCGTAGAATTCTACCTTATTAAGGCATTTCAGATTGAAAAGTTCTCCAAAGAGAGAAATGGATCGATGGTTATGAGCTCGTTTGTACCACCATGCTCATATTTGTTATAAAGGAGCTGGTATTGCGGGTGCGGAGATCACATTGTGGTCTCAAAAAGGCCAAATTGGAATGGAAAAACAATTGGAAAGTTATTTAAGGAGCGATGTGAATTATCAATTGGTTTTACTTGGATGAAAGCGATGCTCCATGAGTAGAACTGCTGAATAGTCGGAGGATTAGGATCTTCAATTTATCTAGTGTGATGGGTATGAAATTACTGGTGTTTTGGAATGAGAAATTGTGTTTTAGAATGAAAATTCTCACACTTCTTGTCCTTTTACAGCTTTTCCAGGGACCAGCGACCCCATAATCAAAGAGTTGATGAAAGCATCGTGAAGATTGAGGAAGGAAGAAAAGTAATTGGTGTCTTTTAGAGTGCCTTAGGTTTGAGTTATTTCAAAATAAATATCTTATGTGGATCACCTTTCCCTATATAATGTGAATACTTGATATGTAGAAAATCCAGGCATAAGAATTTTTCTTGTCCACCATTCAAACTTAGCATGTTAAAGGCCACATCAATAGATTCTGCTTCATCAATTAACTAAAGGATGATATGGAATATCTTCTTATAGTCTAGCGACTATATTGAATATTTAGTGATAGTATAAATACTACATTAAACAAATTGAAAGTCCAAGATAACATCGTACATCGGTCCATAATTTAGGGATTACTTGTGTCATTTTCCCATGAATTTTATCACGACAACAGTTTTGTGAGGTTTTTGTTATTTTTCAGTGACTAAGCTTGTGAACAATAGCATTTATTCTTCTCAATCCAAATTTTAGGGATCTCTTCATGAAATAAATTGGTGATTGAAGATAACAATCCATCACTTTCACCAGCAATCTTTAACGATTAAATTGCAGATAATTTAGTTTCGTATCTGTCTTCTTGTCTCTACCGTGTCTATGGGTTCCAATATTTAGTAGCTTACCACATTCAGATTTTGGAAGTAACAAATGTCCAAAATTAGATTCTCTATCACAGCCTAGAAGTGAAAGGGTGAGCGCCGATTGGCATATAATCACAATGTACGTTAGAACGTAGATTGCCACCGTATATGTTACAGTATATAATGATATAATATGATGTTCTAAGTAAAACAGTCAGAAAGATAGAACAATCTACAAGAAAAGAACGTCTACATATAATAACTTACGAACCACAAGAGTTCGCATGAAGCAAACATGGATTGAAATCGTAGGAATTTGTAACTATTTTTTTATACAAATTAGACACATGACAATTTGCATTACTAATAAATATTACATAAGTATCCGACTGCATGCACACTTCCTTATTGCTCAGTGCCTTCCCAATGTTTTTCACTTTTTTGCCATTCTTTCAGTAGTACAAGAACCACCTACTCTTCTCATCAATGATCAAGTTCCCTAGTACAATGCCAATTGAAAACCCGACTCTAGCGCCGATTAGCATAACTTTCCAATCAAAATCAAACTGAGAATCTTCTTCATTTTTTTTCCTCGAAAAAAGATGATGGTAATCGTAATTTACTCCCAACCTTTGTGCATTTATTTGGTAAAGAACTTCCGCATAACCCCTTATTCAAGGCAAATGAATGGGTCCCAAATGTGTCAAATTGACTCCTTCGTGGTATTGATCCCAATAGTTGACAATGAGAGACATTAAAAGACGAAAGAAATGTAAGTAAGAAATGTAAGTTGGATTAGTTGTTGAGGTATCTCTCTTGAGAGATTGTTCCAAGAAAGGTCTAGAGATCCAGCTTTGTCAGGTTTGCTAAGGAAGGTGGGATGGAACCAGTGAGAATGTTATTTGAAAGGTTAAGCATGAGGGGTGAGTTCAAATCTCCAACAAGATCGGGTATGCATCATTCGAATTTGTTATTGGAGAGGTCAATTCCCATAAGGGCATAAGGAACCTTCGAGTATTCCATTTTTGTGTCTTCATTCATCATTTTCATTCCATAAGTCATTTTATACTATCAACCTGGTCACTATTGCATATATATATAGAAGGACAGAGAGAGCCCTAAGAAAAGTATCCATATATTCCAACCGATTTTGATCAACAATTACTTTCATGGCATGGAAACTCTGCAACAACTTGGAAGGAAGTTTGCCGTTGAAACTATTGTTGGAAAGGTCCATGATATGAAAATTGCTGAAATTAAACTAACTTCGATATATTTCTATTGGACCACGGAACATATTAGATTTCTAGATCATAGCTTTGAGCTCGGTCAATATTGATAGCCACCATGGGAACTCATCAAGAATTTGATTATAACCAAGGTCCAAATACTATAGCTTTGTACAATGCCAAAGATCTTGGGACAGACCCTTTGCAATTGATTTTCTGTGAGATCCATAATCTTCAACGCACAACCTTTTGGGTACCCATCAAGAATCATGCCCTTAAGTTTATATTTCTCAAGACTCAAAATTGACAAAGAACCAATATTTCCAAGACATGAAGGAATTGTCTCATTCAGACTATTAATTGACAAATCAAGAATTACAAGGGATCTTGCTTTACAAATAAATTGTATTTCTCCGAAGAAGTTCTTGGAGAAATTGTAATAAATCACTGATGGAGGTGGACTAGGGAGAGCAGTTTTGAGCAAGTTAGAACTAATGTCGAAATACATAAACTTGGGAAGTGGCAGATTGATTTGGTTGTTCACAAAGCCAGTTAGAAAATTATGAGAAAGATCAATATACTCCAAGGTCTCTCTACTACCATTCCACATCCACGTAAGAGTACTCCCTCCAATTTTATTGTGTGAAAGACTTACACGCTCTTATCCACTTAAGTAGCCTAAAAACTTCAGGGATTCATGTAAGTTGCAAGAATCTAAAGCTAAAGTGGAAAGTTTTGAAGGATAACTTATACCAAAATGTTATGAATGAATGGATAATTATAATATGTTTATGTATGTATTTCATGTAAGCTTTCATCATTACTTAGCCATTCTCAATACAACATTGATCAATTAATCAGCTGGATGAAACGAACATTTTAATTGTCTAGATTGAACTCCACTAATTACAAATGACTTGAGCTAACTTAATACCATGCCCATTGAGTATCTTACTATACAATTTACATTTACAATTGGAAAGTACTATATGGATTCCATGCAAAAATGAATAAATGTTCATGATTTTCAAAGATATTTTTGTCATTATTTTTATGTAAAACGAGGTGAAGATACGGAATTTGAAAATATTTTCAATCGATGACAACGATATTTTAATTTAGTGACTCCTACTCATCAATCTAAAAGATAAGCAACGGTCTTTTGCAGGTGTCTCATCGAGAAAAAAGAAAAATGCCAAGTTGACCATCCTCCATCAAGTGATGGAGTGACGGTCAACATTAGCACTGCTCATTTCGTGAGAAAATCAGTTGACCTTTTCAACAGGTTTCCTCCCACGCAATTTTTTTATTTATGTTTTTTTATTTATTGCAAGCATAAATTGAGAAATGAAATCTTAAGAGAGCCCATGCAATCAATTTTCATAAATATGATGAAAAATAAATTAGATACTAAAATATAAATATTACAAGTAAAAAATATTATCACTTACTAAAAAGAAATCGTTAATGTCATTACATAGATCTATCAAATTTAAAAGATTAAAAAAAAAAAAAAAAACACTTGAGACTAAGATTGATTTTTGCAATGTTTTAGGCTAGCAAAAGTACATCGAAGTGTTAAAACTTGGCACCCACTGTCATCGGCTGGTGGCGACCCCTCCCCCACCGCCATTAGCCTTTCCCGGCGCGATGTGGGGAGGCGGCAATGAGGGCTTGCATAGTGCTTGCCCAACACCTTCTGCAACTTCTTCTTCTTCTTCTTCTTCTTCTTCTTCTTCTTTTAAAAATAATTTAGTTGTAAATTTAATTTAATTAATATTTATATTAAAATTCAAATTTGAGACAAAATGACGTCGTTTTTGGCTTATCTAGCTGCGTCAATATGCAAATTGATATCGTTTTCGAGTTATGTAGCCATGTCAGCTTGCAAAATAATGTCGTTTTGTACTAGTCTCGCCGGAAAAAATGTCACGTCAATATTTTAGCCGAATTTTCTCACCGTTGGCACTTAATTGGTCTATTTTGCTTTTATTTTGGCACTTAAGTGTAACTTTCATAACTTTTAGTACTTAAATATCCCATTGTGTCAAGTTTTGGCATTCCAAGTGTTCGCGTCTTGTTTTAGGCCTAACGTATCTTTATCTATGAGATTTGGATTAATGGGGTAAATTTTCTTCTCTACTAATTCATTATTCTTATTTTGTTCATTTCTTTACTTCGTTTGTTTTATGCATAATCGATATCAAAAGTCTTAATTTTAGATCACCGAAGAGTCCTTCTAAAGCAATTTGATTTTGGCAAAAGGACTGAAAAGACAACAATGAATTGTTATTAATTGCAAAGCCAACGTCTCAAGTGTTTTTTCATATTTTAAATTTACTAGATCTATATAACGACACTAACGATTTCTTTTTAGAATATGATAATATTTTGTACTTGTAATTATTTATACTTTAGTATCTAATTTATTTTTTTTATCATATTCATGAAAAATGATTGTGTGGGCTATCTTAAGATTTTATCTTTCAATTTAAGCTTACAATAAAAAAAATTTTAAAAAAATTGGGTGAGATGAAACCGGTTGAAAAGGTCAACCGGTTTTGTCACAAATCAGTGGTCATTAGTTGACCGTCACTGCGTCACTGGATAGAGGACGGTCAGCTAAGCTGCACTCAAAAAAAAAAAAAAAAAAAAAAAAATGAGTAGCTAAGTGACCTATTTTACAAGATCAATACATAATCCTTTCCTTATAAAAAAAAAAAAACGAACATCTACATATTTGGTGAACGATTTTCACTTTTTGAGTGAAACAACATGTATGGAACATCAAGATCAAAATGACCAAAGACTGAACAATGCACACTAATGAGGGTGCAATGATATGCTCTTTCTTTCTTAATATAATTTTTGCATTTGTTATTTTAGCACTTATGTCATAGAAGAGACAGAGGAGACCATAATGCTGTAGCCTTCACGGTAAGCAATTTTATGGATGGGAATTCTAGGGCGTCTCCTTAGCCACTCCATAGTTTGATGTGGAAGGATACTTGGGCTAATTGAAGGCAAAATGTCAAAAGTCTTTCGGACTCAATGTTTTACTTTGGATGGTCTATCACCTTCAGTTTCACTGTCAATGGCCTACCTCCAATCAGACCTCTCCAATCGGACCAAAGAGGTAAATTTGATCTATATGATAAGTCAGACTTGAAATATCACCTAATACAAGCAAGTGAAAAATGTAGATATTTTCGATGTAAATAATGGGCACATTCAATTAGTCCGGCCGCTTATTTCCTTGGTGTGTTATTGTTTTTGCAGTTTCTTATAAATGAATTGACAAACCACATAAGAGATCGAGGTATTGACAAAGTGATGATTAAGATCGACTATAGTATGCGAATTTGTCTTGCCTTAAATGTTTTGCAATGTCAACACATTGCATATGTCTCATTGCTTTATATATATATATATATATATATATATATATATATATATATATTTAAAGGGATATGTTCAGCAGAAGTCCTAAAACTTGTCAAGGAAGTGCAATTGAGTCCTAAAACTTGCAAAAGTGCAATTGAGTCCTAAAACTTGTCAAGTTGGTTCAATTGAGTCCTAAAGTTAACACCGTTAGTAAATCTAACGGAAATTGCTGACGTGGCGCTGACGTCACATTTTTAATGAATTTTTTATTTTTTATATGGCTTTTTAAAATTATTTTTTATTCAAAATCTTTAAAAATTTGATAAAAAATTAAAAAGGAAAGCTAAATTTATTTTAAAAAACAAACTGTTCAAAAAAAAAAAAAAAAAAAAAAAAAAAAAAAAAAAAGACACCGGTGAGCTTCCGCCGCCGCCCATCGCCGGTGGGGCCGGCGACGGTTGCCGGCCCCGGGCGGGTGGCCGGCCCTCGCTCGGGCGAGGCCTCGCCGGCCCCGGTGAGGGCTGGCCACCCTCGCCCACGGCGAGGACGCCCAGATGGGCACGCCGGCCCTCGCGGGGCCGGCGACCATCGCCCGATCCGGGCGAGCGGGCGTTGGTTCAGTTGCTCGGCGCCCGGATCCGAGGGAGAGGCCGGACGAGAGGGGCTGAGCGGGAGAAATCGAGGTTTGAGAGGGAGGAATCGATGTTTGAGAGAGAGAAATCAAGGTTGAGAGAGGAAGATCTGAGTCTGCAGGAGAGACTCGGGACTCATCCCGGCCCCGTCGCCTCGTGGCATCGCTCGTCGTCGGCCCGACGACCAGCCGCGAGCCTTGGCCGTGTTGCACTCGCCGGGGCCGACACTCACCGCCTGTCTCGAAGCCATCCCCGACGCAGCCGTCCCTGCAGCCGCTCGTCTCGACGCCATCCCCGTTGCTCCCAAAACCCTACAGCCGCTTGTCTCCATCGGCGTCGCCCCCGGGCGCGCTGTCCCCCGCATCTCGTTCCTCGCTAGGCCCGACGCCGCCTGCTCGTCGTCCTCGTCGGACGACGCCGCTCGCCCGATCCGGGCGATGGTCGCCCGCCCCCGCAAGGGCCGGCGTGCCAGAGCTGGGCGTCCTCGCCCGTGGGCGAGGGTGGCCGGCCCTCACCCGGGCCGGCGAGGCCTCGCCGGCGAGGGCCGCCCGGCCCGCCCGGGGCCGGCGACCATCGCCGGCCCCTCCCGGCGATGGGCGGCGGCGGAAGCTCACCGGTGTCTTTTTTTTTTTTTTTTGAACAGTTTGTTTTTTAAAATAAATTTAGCTTTCCTTTTTAATTTTTTTATCAATTTTTTTGAATAAAAAATAATTTTAAAAAGCCATATAAAAATAAAAAATTTATTAAAAATGTGACGTCGCGCTACGTCGGCAATTTCCGTTAGATTTACTAACGGTGTTAACTTTAGGACTCAATTGAACCAACTTGACAAGTTTTAGGACTTGATTGCACTTTTTGTAAGTTTTAGGACTCAATTGCACTTTCTTGACAAGTTTTAGGACTTCGCCGAACATATCCCTATATATATATATATATATATATATATATATATATATTATTTGAATGTAATGATAAGGGTTATAAACAAATAGGCATTTTCCTTTTTGAAAGGGAAAAAATGGTCACACATCTACAAGGTACATATTAGGTTGAATTCTTGTGCATGCCATGATTATCGACATGATTATCGTTCATGTGCAATCACAATTGCATAGGTGGCCCACTAAATTGAAAGATGAAATGATAAACAAGTTATAAAATTTAAAGTGCCAAAAAGTAAATTTATGAAAAATAACACTAAACGGAAAATAATTAAACTTTGTTAATTAATATTTGGGAAAAAGTGCGAGAAAATTTGTAATATTCATGGTAAGTATTTATAGCCTACTAACCAAAGTTCCATATATGCAGTTTGTACTTCTAATTACAAATATTGGAACCGTCATGTGGTCATGTGGTCATGTGGTGTTGAAATTGACACATTTCACTTGTCTTCTAATTCCAAAATTTAAGCAAAATCTACAATTGACAAGTCATCAATGATCAACGTAGATTGTAATGTAGATTGTTTAGTACCCATTAAATCAAACCCCTTGTTCACAAATGACCTCTTGGATAGTCAACCACACTTATCAATAATAAAAGTTAGTCATTTGTAACACATGCTTTTATAATCTAGTGCGTCATGTCGACAAGAGATCGGCCTTGATACGGCTCAAGAGGAGTCTTGGAATCAACCGATTAGTTGCTCATTGTGTTTATCTGAAGCACGAATCATAGTCATCACTAGGTGAAAACAAAGATTACTACTCATGGGAAGGTGGTGGAGTGCAACGAATTCAATGATCACATTGCCAACCTCAACCTTAGTAGCACTTATCTCTCTCATACCATACAATACCGGTATTTTCATAAATCTAATCTGTTGTGATGTAACATGGATAGCAACAGAACTTGCAATTCAAATTTAATGCTAGAAGAAGATATTACAGGATGCTAAGTCCGAATCATTCCAATCACCAAATCTTTGACCAATCAACTTTTCTTAAACATACTTCTCTCTCTCTCTCTTTCTCTCTCTCTCTCTCTCTCTCTCTCTCTCTCTCTCGCGAATGTACAAATAAAGGGAAACATCTTTAGCCGCACCACCTTATCGGGCTTCGGGCTTTTGGTCCGCGACGCGAGTCCAAAAAGAGCTAAAAAGAATCGGGTCAGGTCCAAGGCCCCTTTTTTCCTTCCACGTCGGATCCAAAGTGTAAGCCCTAGGGTTTTATGTACAAAGCGATAGAAAGCTTCCCTCTGAGTCGAGCCAACTTCCCTCCGTCAAACCATCGCACCGCTCGGTTCTCAAGCCCTGAGGCAGGTACTGTTTGAGCTCGATTCTCTGAAATTTTCGGTGCTAATTGTTGTGTGATCATGTGTGTTTTGCTTCCGTGTCGATCTTTGGCTTCTTAGAGTGCGTTTGGTAACATTTCTGTTCAAAAATTGTTTCGAAGAGCAGAAATAGAAAAACTATTTCTATTCCGAGGAATAATTTTTGACAAGAAGAACGCGTTTGATAAATTTGTTCCTGAAATAAAAAAAGAACAAAACACATTTGGTAAACTTGTGTAATTTTTTTTTTTGTTTCTTTTAATTTTTTTAATATTTTTATTTTATTTTTCCTTTCTTTTTCTTTCCTTCTTCCTTTTGGCTGGTCGTCGGCCTCGACCATGGCCGACAATCGGCCGATGAGGGTCGGCGGCCTCGCCTAGCCACGGCGAGGCTCGCCTGCCCCAAGCGAGGACAAGCCTCGTCGTGACTGGGTGAGGCTCGGTCTCACCTTGGCTGGGCGAGCTCAAGCTCGCCCAAATTCGGCGAGGTCGAGCCTCGTTAGGGGCTGGCAACGCTCCGGCGAGGTTGCCAACCCTGGCCCTCAATGGCCGGTCGCCGGTCATGACCGAGATCGGTGACCGGCCAAAGAAAAAGAAGAAAATAAAGAGGAAAAAATAGGAGAGAGAAATTGTTTCTCGGAAGTGTTCCGGGAACAAGAAACAAGTTTTTCTTGTTTTTTGTTACATTCCAAATTTGTTCCCAGGGAACAAAAATAGATTTGGAACAAAAACATAAACAAACGCGTTTTTATTCTTTTTGTTCTCCAGAACAAAAATATAGAAATTGTGCTCATGACCAGAAATAAAGAACACAAACAAGCAGGGCCTTAGCCGTTCCCTTTCTCCGGTTGATTCGCATTGGATTCGCTTCAATTCATGTCAGGTTCGAATCTGTTTGCTTTTCGCTCTGTTTCTGTCCGCTTGGTCGGTTGAGAGTTTCGGCATCATTCACAGTCGTCGTTCCGGCTTTTGCTGAGTTTGAGCTCAATCTGTGGATGGTCTTCGCCCAATTTAATTGGGCCATTAGATGTTGATTCGCGGTGTTTGTTTTCCTGCCAAACGTATTGTGTTGTAAATGCTGTGTTTTGTTTTCGCTCGATCGGATTCTTGTTTATGTGGGTTGACGAAAGGTTTCTGGTGATGCATTGTCCGAAGTAGCTGTTTCCTTTTTCTGGGCTGAGGAGGTAGGAATCGAGTTTCAATGGCTCTGCTTGTCGAGATTGTTCACGACGTAGCATTTTGTTGTCTAGGGTGCAATGGGAGTGTGGAGGTTCAAGAATGTTGATGCCCTGAATGTGGCAGATTGTGTGCCCTTGATATTTAGTTTTCTGATTTCTATCTACGCACTGAAAACCACTTTTAAAATTTCAAAGATTGAAATAACAAATTTGCTGTACTTTTCGTTAATGTGTTTGGATCATAATCTGTCATGTATTGACTGTCCGATAGCTTTTGCTGATAAGATATATCCACATTTTAGAGCCATCTTAACCTTAAAAGCTTTGTCTTTTCTTTCCTTTTTATGTAAGTCATGGTTAAACATAACAATGTTGTTCCAAATGGGCACTTCAGAAAGCATTGGCAAAATTACGTCAAGACCTGGTTTAACCAGCCTGTGAGAAAGGCTAGAAGACGCCTAGGTAATTGAACTACTTACCTAGTTATTGAAGTGAAATCATTGGTTTCCATTCTTATTATCAGAGCATTCTGATGTTCTTTAGTTCATGCCAGCTCGGCAAAAGAAGGCTGTGAAGATTTTCCCACGGCCAACAGCAGGTCCCCTCAGACCACCAGCATTATTTTCACCACATTTTTGCATATGAAGCATTGTTAATGCCCGTGTTGTTTTACTGGTATACTACTCCTAGCGGTGGTCAAAGTCACATTTGGCTATCGGAGTGGCAGGTTCCAAGTAGACTTGCATCCTTCGCTTCATTTAGCTCTTTAAATGGAACGTGGCACTTTTTTTTTTTTTTTTTAAGCCTTTTCATTGTTTCATCCAGATTCTGTCTGTTAAGTTGGCATGATTTCATTTTCACTAAACATGCTTTTTTCCACAAAGGTTTGGAATTACTATAGCTAGTATTTTTATGATAACGAAAATGCCTTCCCTGATTGCTCTTTCCTTCAAGGATATCCTTTTACAGTTTCAGCATCCGGGGCAAGCCTCTTGCTTAACTTGCATTTTGTACATCTCAGGCAGCAGGTATCCTGAAGAAATTAGCTCCAACAATTGGAATTGCAGTTGATCATCGCGGCAAGAATCAGTCACTGGAAGTTCTACATGCTAATGTGCGGAGGCTGAAGACTAACCAAGGCGAAGCTACTTGTCTTCCTGAGATGCGCACGGAAATTCTAGGTAAATTGACTACTTACAAAATTCATATCAGTATTGTGCTATCCTTGTTCTTGTTGAAAGCATCTCCATCTCATCTTCCTTCTCCATGCAGGCTGGTGATTCTACTCCGTAAGAGCTTGCAAATGCAACTCAAGTCCAAGGAACTTACCTGCCTGATGAATTTTTTAATTCGGGAAACAGGATTCCCAAAAGCTTTCGACACAAAAAAACGAACCCAAAAGAGGAGAAGAAATGTAGCGGAAGCAAAACCCTAACACCCAATCATGAATCACCGATCAAAAGCGCATCACATGGACGAATGCATCTTATTTCTACAGACTAAACACCCGGTGTTGCAATTCGAGGAGGAGGCCGATCACTGTTCTTCAAAAGGGAGAGAGCGTCGTCACGGTGAAAACAGGAGAGAGTAATATGTATTTGTCACACAGAGAAAAAAAAAAAACGTGCCTTTTCACCCTTTTCCTTTTTCTTTTATAGTACTCTCTTCTATGGGCCCTGAACCCATGGGTTGAGCCTTTGGGCCCATCAGGCCAAATTAGGCCCACCTAAAAAGAAAAATCCATCATCTCCCACTCACACATGATAGACCAAAACCAACATGGGCGGACAAGCTTTACTCTGGCTCATCAAAGAAGAATCCATTATATGCATCTCCCACTCGGCATGGTGGGCCGAACGCAGTCCCCTTTTCCTCATTGCAACATTCATACTGGTGAAT
Organism: Eucalyptus erythrocorys; assembly: GCA_014182555.1. NCBI lineage: Eukaryota > Viridiplantae > Streptophyta > Magnoliopsida > Myrtales > Myrtaceae > Eucalyptus > Eucalyptus erythrocorys. The sequence continues at coordinate 7,199,536 of CM024601.1, read as the reverse complement.
AGTCCGTGCGACCAGCATACTTTGAGAGCTCATTGCCATACATCTGTTAGGAATATATAGCAGCTCATAATGGGCATCACACTTTGAGTAGATTTAGTATGCAGTACCCTAGATCGATCGATCACATTTATATCTCTCTTGATCTCTTTTAAACAATGATATATATTGCATTCACAATTATGATTATCCCAAAGACAGTCATAATTGGTCGACCAGTGAATACAAAACTACAATGTGATTTTCCAAATCCGATCTTCCTCTTTCCTTCAAACTCTCAATTTCATTTTAGCTTGCTTTTCTAGAAATGTCCCGTTAGATCGAATTAACACATGACCATTGGCAACATTCTAAGATAGCAAACACTAAATAGAAATCTTGAGCATAAGTAAGAGTCCTGAGGGCACTAAAATTGAGGAACTCTTTTCCTCAAGAGTCTCATACGGCATAAAAGTTGAGATCAAAACTTTTGCCGCTCTTATTGGTCGTCTCATGCATATGTAGTATGAAATACGTATTATGGTATTAACTCATTTCCCATTGAGTGTATGTCTGCACCTTCAATACTGTACAGATGATAGTTTAGACATACCCAATGTCTAACTTGAGTTCACGTATCTACCAATTCACAAAATTCATTAGAACTCACATCTGGCATTTTAAACAGATAAAGTAAAATATGTGGGGTATTTTATTTTCGGACATAGCATATGTCATGTCCTCATCTTAACACTTAGTTAAGGCGACATATATATCTTAAGCTTGAGCTCTCGACCATCACCTAGATAATAAGCCTAAAAAATCGTCTCATCTCTATTTAGCACACAGTAAATAGAGGCGATTACCTGTGTGAGTGGGCTAATCTCTTATCTGTTCGACATACTTTCTCAACTTAATATAATGCACTGAGCATTAAGATGTATAAAGATCAAACAAAGATTCATAGGCATTAATGATGAAAAAACGCAATTTTATAAATGTGAACAACTCAAGGAAATTACAATATCCAGTACATCAGACTCTACGCAATCCTAGAGATTTTACATGACTACAAAACACATCTCTAGGTATTGGCTTTGTCATAGGATCTGCTATCATTCTATGCGTAGATATGTACTGTAAGTTCACATCCTTTCGTGCAACCATATCTTTGACAAAGTTATACTTGGTATCTATATGTTTGGTCTTGCCATGATACTTTGGATCTTTGGTGTACGCTATAGTTGCTTGGCTATCACAGTTAACCAATAATGGATTTGCAGCTTTCTCAATAACACCTAAATGATCCAAAAATCTCTTAAGCTAAACGCCTTTTTGTACCGCTGCTGATATGCCACGAATTCAACTTTCATCGTGGACAAGGCTATACACGTTTGCTTCTTACTGCTCCATGATATGGCGCCACTGTTCAGTAAGAAAGCAAATCCAGAGGTAGATTTCTTTTCATCTAAATCTCCTCCCCAATCAGCATTTGAATAGCCTTCAAGTCGCAAATCCTTTCCTTGGTAATTTAGCTTGTAATCCGCAGTTCCCTTCAGATACATCAATATTCTCTTAACGGCTTTCTAATGAGCTTGACCTGGATTGGATTGGTATCTACTCACCATTCCAACCGCAAAGCATGTGTCAGGTCTTGTACACATCATAGCGTACATCAAGCTCTCAACAGCACTAGCATAAGGAACATGTTTCATTTGTTCCTTCTCTTGTGGAGTCCTTGGACATAGTCTATGGCTCAATCCTTCATCTTTTGCAATAGGAGTGTCTATGGGTTTACAATCTTGCATACAAAATCGTTCAAGAACTTTATTTATATATGTTTCTTGCGAAAGAGATAATGATCTCTTCGAACGATCTCTTGAAATCTTAACTCCAAGTATGTATGCAGCCTCACCCATATCTTTCATCTCAAAATTAGAAGATAACCAACTTTTGATGGTATTAACTAACTTCATATTGCTTCCGGCAATTAGTATATCATCAACATATAATGATATAATCACAAATTGATCTTTGGATCTTTTGATATATACACAATGATCCTCATCAATCATTGTAAAATTATATGCCATCATAGCATTATGAAAACGTATATACCACTGTCTTGATGACTGCTTAAGGCCATATATCGATTTCAAAGTCGACATACTTTTCCTTCTTGGCCTTTCGTAATGAAACCAATAGGTTGTTCCATATATATTTCCTCATCTAATTCTCCATTGAGAAAAGCAGTCTTTACATCCATTTGATGTAATTCAAGATCCATACTTGCCACTATTGCCTAAATAATGCGAATTGAGATGAATCTCACAACAGGGGAAAACGTTTCTTCATAATCAATTCCTTCCTGTTGATTATACCCCTTTGCCACAAGGTGAGCTTTATATCTTTCTATCGAGCCATCAGCTTTACGCTTTATTTTGAGAACCCACTTGTTCCCAATAGCTTTGCGTCCCTTTGGAAGATCAACCAGTTCCCAAACATGGTTTGACTTCATTGACTCCATTTCCTCTCCCATTGCATGTATCCATTTTTCCTTATTAGGGCAACTTAGAGCCTCATGTATATTTCTTGGCTCATTCTCATCTTATGGGGCAATCATAAAAGTTTTCCCTTTAATGTCAAAACGTCGACGGGGAATACTTTTGCAACTTGTTCGCCGTATAGGAGATTGTACACTTTGCACATCATTTCCCATCATGCTCCCACTAGGATTAGATAATGATGATGTCATCTGATCATGTGGTTGTAACTCAGTATGAGTTGAATTCAATTCATCACTTCTCATATTACTCTCACTTGGACGAACTCCACTAAGATCATTATCTTGATCCATGGTTTCAAATAGGGAGTAATCTTCACCTATTTCGCCATTCTTAGGAAAATCATCCTCTAAGAATATGACATCCTGTGATTCAAATTCAGTTACACTCCCACTTTCCTGCTCACCTATGAACACATACTCTTTTGAGTGTTCAGAGTATCTTATGAAAATACTTTTCTTTCCTCTGGGACCTAATTTCCCAAACTTGTGAGAGGGTTCATGAATATAGGCAGCATAACCCCATGGCTTAAGAAAACTTAAGTCCGGTTTTCTACCTGTCCATAACTCATATGGAGTGGAAGTAACTGATTTGGAAGACACCTGGTTAAGTATATAGGCAGTAGTTAATAAGGCATCACTCCAAAAGGTGATAGGTAGGTTAGCATGCGCCATCATGGACCTAACCATTTCCAGTAGGGTTCTATTTCTTCTTTCCGCAACAATTTTGTTGAGGGGTATATGGAATAGACAACTGTTTTTCTATTCCTTTTTTCATCACATAATTTTCTGAACTCATCAGATAAATATTCTCGACCTCGATCAGATCTCAATGCTTTTATTTTCCTATCTAATTGATTCTCTACCAAGGCCATAAACCTTTTGAAACAACTAAATGCTTCAGATTTATAAGAAATCAAATAGACATATCAGAATCGAGTATAATCATCTATAAATGTGATGAAATAAATAGCCCTATGCCTTCCTCTCACATTCATTGGACCACAGATGTCAGAATGGATTAAATGCAGAGGAAATTTAGCTCTTTTACCTTTTCTAAATGGTTTCCTTGTCGTTTTCCCTTCTAGGCAATGCTCACATATGGGCAAATCGACTTTTTCAACATTGCCCAACAAGCCCTCTTTGACTAGTCTATTCATACATTATTGGCCAATATGACCAAGTCTAGCATGCCACACATTCACATCATTATCATATGAATTAGGAGACGTGATAAGGGAATAACAAAATTTGCATTAACATAGTCAATATCTAACACAATAAAACCATCCAGAAAATAACCACAACCATAGAAATTTGTGTCTAAAAACAAATCCACACCTCTGTAATGGAAGTTCATATTAAAACCTAGTTTGACCAACACTAAAATGGACACTAGATTCCGGCCAATCTCCTGGAGCATACAAGACATCATGTAGGATTAAAGTGCGTCCACCACGCATGTTCAGTTGGCAGATGCCAATTCCTTTTACTTCAGCTCTGGAGTTGTTTCCCACATAGATCCACTTAGTTCCAGTTAGAACTCGTCGGAATTCCACGAAGGATCCTCTATCCTTCGCTACATGGTCTGTTGCTCCTGAATCTACAGTCCACAAAGGATAAGATTTAGTCAAGAATACAGAACTTGATACATAAGCAAAGTTGTTAAAAGCACAAGGGGTATATACCTTCTTTGGCTCGCGACAATCGCGAGCATAGTGACCATTCTTGTTACAGTTGTAACATTTCACCCTTGTCAGCTTCTTCATTCGAGGATGCTTTCCTCTTTCATGTTAGTCAAGCTTCGGTTTCTTTCCTGAAGCACTTGGTCCCTTGCCTTTCCACTTCTTGAACCAGTCAGGACGTTTGCGCTTGGAGCCCGAAGCTCCATTTGAGCTAGAACCAACATAATATATTTCAATTTCCGGCTTAGCCGCCAAGAGGCGGTCCTCTTCCAGCTCAAGATGGCGCACTGCATCCTCAAAGACTTTGATATTCTCATTGTGGGTCGGGTGCACCTTCATATGCTCCCAACTTTGAGGCGGAACGGATCACTTTGCTTACACTTGTTGCTCATCGGTCGGGACATGGCCAGCATCCTTCGACTCATTTATCATGTTTGACATTTTTCTCAAGTGTTGCTTCATGGTCGACCATGAGACTTTTTGTAGGAGTCAAACCTAATGGTGAGCTGCCTCGGTTTGGTCACCGAAGTATGACCAAATCTTGCTGCCAATGCTTCCCACATTTCTTTGGCATTTCAAAACGCTGAACTCTCGCATGACATCATTTTTCATGCTACTCAGCAACGTAATGCGAGCGAGGGAGTTCTTCCTTTTCCATGCATCAAATGCATCTTTATTTCTCTTGTGATGTGCAGTGGTTCCTTCTTCAGGCTCTTCCATGGTTAGGTTAAGAGCTTCTAGAGCCTCTTGCTCTTCCAGCACATATTGGATTTTCATGTGCCAGATTTCATAGTTGTCGCCATTGAGTTTTTCGTCTTTGTTCAGCTCGGCAACTATGCTTTTTGTGGCTGAAGCCATTAATCTGAACACATTATACATACATGCACGAATAATTAATGCCTATCATTTATGCATCCACTTTGCACAGACGCATCATATTAATAAACAATTTCAAGTAAGGCTTCAGAATCAAATGGTCACTATGTTTCCAATCATCCTCCAAAAAATCCTAACTCAAAACTGTCATTAATATAATTGTCTTATGCAAACTAAATTCTATGAAGTTACAAAAAACTTCTATTGAACTATCCAAGGCAATCAACAACAGCAAAAAACAAATAAATGTTTACACAAAGTATCCATGAACTATATTAAAAGAAAGACATCTTGAAACATCTAAACCCAAGCTAATACACGAACTGGAAAAGCTCCTTTTTTGTTTAATTTCTTGATCTTTTCCTTTGTAACAATCAGGTAATAATCATTTATAAACTCCATCACAATTTTCTTATATGAAGCAGCTTTGTCGGCATTCCATATGCGATTCAACACTCCTTGCCATTTTGGTGGAAGGGTGTTCATGAAATATCGCACCATCTCAGACTGTGGCATTGGGCGACCATTCCATATGACCTTTTGAATTTTCCTGTTGACTTCAAGAACATGATCTACTATGTCCCCGCTCTCCCATCGATAATCATTCAAATCGGCTATCAAACTTGAAAGCCTTTCCTTTTGTTCGTCGGTATGTACACGAATAGGCGTGCGCAACTTAAGGGGAGGCATTATACCTGTAACAAATGCAGAACAAATAGGGATTACATATAATCCATATAAACATAATTGAAAAAGAAACACATTCTTTTCCTTTTCCTCCTCATTTATTATTTTTTTTTGGGTCAACGGTCAAAGTCAACGGTCAACGGTCAACCGTCGTCAACGGTCAACGGTCAACCGTCGTCAACGATCAACGATCAACCGTCAACAGCCGAGGTCAGCCGGGTCGGGTCGTCGGGTCGGGTCGCCGGTCGTGCCGGGTCGGACTGGTCAGGCCGATCGGGCCGGTTGGACCGGTTAGGCCGGTCGGGCCAATCGGGCGAACCGACCGGCACGTGCCTCGCGCGTGCGCGGGCAACTGCCGGCGCGTGTGTTGCACGCGCGGGCAGTTGCCGTGCGTGTGTGTGGTTACTGCGCGTGTGCATCGCACACGCCTGCGGTTTCCACCGCGCGTGCGTGCGGTGCACACGCCTGGGAACCGTTGCACGCGCCGACGGAGTCGAACGCATTGGCTGTGCGTGGCGGCGCGTCCGGTGGCTTCCGGTGACGTGCGACCAGTCGAAATTCTCGTATTGACGAGTACTACAACCCTAAGCAATCAGAATTACAATTCGATGTACGGAAAATAAAAAAAAAAATATGGGAAACAGTACCGCGTCGGGATTCAACATCTCTTAATTGATCATTAATCATGTTTAACAAAGAACAAACATGAAAAACTCGTTTTTAAACGCAAATAAAGAAAGGGAAACATGATTGAGATGGCTCTGATACCAATGATGAATTTTTTAATTCGGGAAACAGGATTCCCAAAAGCTTTCAACACAAAAAACGAACCCAAAAGAGGAGAAGAAACATAGTGGAAGCAAAACCCTAACACCCAATCATGAATCACCGATCAAAAGCGCATCACATGGACGAACGCACCTTATTTCCACAGACTAAACACCCGGTGTTGCAATTCGAGGAGGAGGCCGGTCACTGTTCTTCAAAAGGGAGAGAGCATCGTCATGGTGAAAATAGGAGAGAGTAATACGTATTCGTCACACAGAAAAAAAAAAATGTGCCTTTTCACCCTTTTCCTTTTTCTTTTATAATACTCTCTTCTATGGGCCCTGAACCCATGGGTCGAGCCTTTGGGCCCATCAGGCCAAATTAGGCCCACCTAAAAGAAAAATCCATCACTGCCCATTGTAAGAGAGAAGCCAGCGGTGGAACTTGTGGCGGTCACAGATGAGATGAAATCATTCAACGCATATGCCAAGCTGCGAGTGGAGCGCATGAACAAACGTCACGTGGGCGCGAGGATGAAAAGGCCGCTGAGGCCGAGAAACAAGATAAAGAAGTAGTGAGGCCGGTTCATTTTTTTGGTTAAAAGCATGTTTTAATGAGTATTAACGCAGTCAATTTTCCGACAACCTTGGTTTTTGAGAGTTCCATCTGTATTTTGACATTTTTTTTTCGTGAGTTCGAATTATTTTTTTCCTTTGACGTCTCTCCCATGCAGATATTAGACTGCTGTTGGAAATGGAAATTGTGGATATTTTTTAGTGAGGCTCATCACTTTGATAGTATTGAAGACTACAGTATAATTTAGCTAGGCTTTGGGTGTACATTTTGACCGCATCCATTAATCGTAATGTTAATATTACCAAAGCACAACTAATGACTATTGACGAGTGCCTGAGAGTAGTCTTTTAACATTTTTCAAATGAAAATCTCCCAGAGATATTTGGGTAGATCAACATCAAAGACATATTAGTAATTTAAAAAAAAAAAAACAATTCTTTCTATTAATTTGCTGATGAATTTTGCTAATTAAAACTGGATTTTGGGAATTGGAGGCTGAGGCCTATCAACCTTGTCCATTCTTTCGTGAAAAGTCATGAATGGCAGTTGCACTGGCGGCCAATGTCATAAAACATGCATCCACCTCTTCCATTTTACTCCTCTTTTCCTTGTTGGCCTATTATAGAGCAGTCAGTACCTTATCATTAGCTCATCTACAATCATCATTCCACACATCACATCAGTCTTGTTCTCATACCAAATTGACATTACTATAACTTTGTCTTGAATCCACTCATTACTAATCTCATATTTTCTGAAATTCCTGCTCAGAACTAGACATTTTCTTCACTAATGGCATGTGCGCATTTTGGTACTTCACCTACCTAATTAACATTGCATGCATATGTGAGATATTTACCATCAACTAGAAAATGAGTATTTTAATATTTGGCATTACTCAATTTGGTTACTTCTAGATATCACTGGTTCTTGCCAATATTTTGAAGAATGTTTATCTTCACAAAGTTTATATTCAGAATATAATCTCTTACCAACTCAACTAAAAACCAGCTTTTTTGGTCTTTTTTGGGCTTTCAATCTATCAATAGCAGATATATTTTGACCATTGATTTTCCCTCTTTAAAGCAAAATAAGATCAAAATTGACATTGACTCTTTTCCTCTCCCAAACCCTTCTCTCCCTCCCTCCCTGAACCTTTCTTCGTCTCTTCCACTTTTGGAAGCGAGGAATTTGACCTAGATCTCTCCCTTCCATCCTAGTTACTTTTTTTTTTGTCTTTCCTTACTCTCCCAACTTTAGTTTTAGATTTGAAAGCTTTACTGTCTCGATATTATATTTAGGAGTGTTTTTTTCTTTGACCTAATTTTAAATTTTTGAGTTTTAGTAAATAAATAATCTGCCTTCAATTTTGATGTCAAATATATGTTATTTAACTTATGGTGCTTTGCATTGGCTACAAAACTTACTCTTATAATTGTCAAATCTAATCTTCTTCAACATGTTTTGTTTTTACATGTTGACAATGTAGGGATGCCAAATCTAGGTGTACACCGTTGAATCTAGGTGCACCCCGTGGAAAGGCAAAGTCCTAACTATAAATGGAGATTCTAACATGTGCTTATTACTAAAGATCTTGTGTGATTTTGTGATTGACCACCATTCCTTTCGTTTGGATGCAGTAACAGACTATGAGGCTGGGATTATTTGTGCCAATAATGGTCAAATTATATGCGTGATGACCCAGGAACCCCGTGGCCAAAATTTCCCATGAAGAAACCCCTAGCCGACAGGAAAGCGCCCACCACCACATGATTCCGATGATAGGGTAAGAATCCCTACGACGTCTCGAGATTTAAACTTCTCCTCTTCGTGAGGGGGAGAGGCGCCTGTGCCCGCGTGCTACAGGCGTTGGTTATATGCATTGATTTTTGATTTTTTGTTTGTTTTGGAATTTTATGGGCTTGTTTGTTATTCTAACTTTCGAGATCTTCTATTACGTATCATTTGGATAATTAATGGAAAACCCTCGGTTCCACGGCGGCCGGAGACTTTCCCTCCGATCGCTACCTCCGGAATCTGTCGGCCCGACGCGGAGAGGGCCTCGGGGTTTCCTCGCCCCATGCTTCTCCGCCGCGCAAAGTGTCCTGATATCGGCCGTCCGGATAAGGCGTCGGGAGCTATGGATCCCTCGCCGGCGACGCGGCCTCGTCGCCGCCTCATCGCGGGGCGACGGGCGAGAGCGGGAATCTCGTCGTACGGCTCCGATTGTTCCTGGCTCTCGTTTTCCCCGTCGTCTTCTTCTTCTACTCGTCGTTCTTGATCGGCGTCGTCGCCCCCCTCGTCAGTAACTTCTCGATCCCCAGCCCTATGTCGCTGCCTGCTCAGTGCAAAATCGTCTCCAGCAGCAAGTTCCGTTGAATGATTGCTCATGCTTTCCGGTCTTCACCGTTCGAGTTGGATGAGCTAAGTTGTGGATTGTTACTGTCTTGGCCGTTTTGTGCTACTTCAGCTGCTAGCTAATGATGAGAAATGGACAAGATGTAGTATGTGATGACTCGTTTGATCAACGAAACGTAGCGAGTTTCGTTTTCGTACTGTCGGTCGTGTTATGCGCTCGAGTGTCGCATGCTGAGTTTTGAATTTTTTTCTTGCAGGTGTGGATATAAGGTCGTCTAAAGTTTGCGAGCTTGGGCCGTTGAATTATAACGCCAAGATTGTCTTCAGCTCGTCCGAGAAAAGGAAATTCCGGTGCCATTATGATTACTATTGGGCGTCAGTATTTAAGGTGATTCTATGTCCTCTGAGGAGTAATTACCGTTTTTAGTGTGCATTTCTTGTCTGTTGGGAGTTTTAGTTATCCCTGTTATCTTTCGTGGCCAATGAGGCTTGGTTTCAGTGTTTCCATTGTCGCCTTGTTTTGTCTGGAACTGCGGAACTTTCATAGTTATCTGCATATTTTTCTCTAGCCTAAATCCCCTGCCATTTCAAGCTGAATTTTAGATTGGATAGTGTTGTGCATGACCGTAAGAAGCTATCTTTTCATTCATTTGAGTGCACAATGAATCTTATGTTTCCATCATCTATTATATGGAGGTTCAACTAATTAGGAATCATGTCGGAGGAAATACTTGTTATGTCATTTGTCCTATTATCATAGCTATGAATGTCAATTAAGGAAATATAGTTATAGTAATTTCACTCTATGCTTAGTGTCATTTTGTCATTTATTTAACAATGTCATGTGCCGATATATTTATGAATGCCATATCATTCTTTAAGTCACAGGGGAACTTTGTGAATCAGCTGGTATTGATTCTGCAAAAATAGTGTTCATATGTAAGAATACTATGAGCTGTTGTGAAGCTGAAAAGGCATTTGCATATTAGTTGATACATTAGATACAATGAAGTTTGAAGCTGTGTAGAAATGTTCATGGAAGTGAGTACTCTTGCTGCTTTTGAGATAAATAACAGTTAAAAGAATCATTCTAGATACAAATGAAAAAGAGATTGAAAGTTTAACTCTTCTATGATTTGGATGAAGGTGGGAAGAGGAGAAGGGGGTGGTAAAATCTGTTTGATGAGGTTAAACCTGTCTTTGGCAAATGCCCTCCTTGTGTTTAGATTTGATAAATTGTACCTTGAATGGATTGTTGAATCATTTGATGTTGAATCCGGTTTCCCATAGTATTTCTAGAGACACGTAATTTACTAATTGCCTAGTTTCACCAATCTTACTTCTAGAAAGAGACTTGTTATCATAGTGAAAATGATCCAAGTCAGCTTGATCTAAACATATAGTTGACAAAATTGGCAAAAGCATCAGACATAGTTTGCTGGTTTGTTTCTGTTTGTTCAGTCTTCTTATTCAAACAGTCACTCAGTTCTAATCTGATCCTTTTGATGTTCATTTAAGATTGAACGTATGTTGGGGTTGTGTATGTCTATACTTTGGGTGTTTTGGTTTGTATAGTTTGGAATTAACTTTGATAGCAAATTGTTGTCTCTTCTTAGCTTGAGTAAGTGCCTTGTTATGCCCCTTTCAAATCAGGCATCCCTGGGAATTGGTGCATATGTGTGTTTATGAACTTTTACTGTAGGCATTAATCGATTGTGCTCCATGCATAGATAGATAGAGATTACAGATGTTTTTATCAGGCTAAGTATCTTAGTTTAACTCAGAAGAGGTAAAGGAATGGCAATTGCAATCATAGGAATAGAAAGCTACCACATTTACTGACTGCCGAATTTACATTACTATTTTTGCACCTTCTTACAATTGCAGGTAGAGGTAAAAGAATGGCAATTGCAGTTATAGGAAAAGAAAGCTACCACATTTACTGACTGCTGAATTTACATTACTATTATGCACCTTCTTACAATTGCAGGTAGAATATAAGGATCATTTATAAGGTCCGACAAGATTAGCACTTGCAGAGGCCCCAAACGAGGCCCTTCCTGCTGATTGCAAACCTGGTTTTGGGGTTGCTTGGTTGACCAAAGATAAATTTAAGGTAGGAAATGCACCGTTTTAACATTTGTGCTATCAGCTAAATTCAAACCATGATATGTAGGTTTTTGCAATCATCCTGAATATTATGTTTATTTCATTGGGATTGTCGTGGTTCCTTTTGTATGTGTTTTCTGATTGCACAACTTCATTACTTATTCTCACACTGGTTTTAGGTGAATAATACTTATGACTATTGGTATACATCTAGCAATTCCAAAGTAAGCATCTATCATGATGACTTCTTCAGTTGTCAAGCCAAAGATCCATCTGCAATGGAGATGATGAGGAGATACTATATATTGTGAGCACTCGATTCCTTTTCTGGGCCTCCTTTCCTTTTTGTGTATTAGGAATGTTACAGCAAAAGGGTTGCAATTCCTGTGTGCTGAAAATAAATTCACCATTTTAAAGCAGACCCTGACTGGCTTGTATTGTGGTCAATTAGATGGTTCTTGGTACTGCCATTTTAATATTCTGTTATACTTTAAGTTACGACCGCATGGGAGGTTGGTTTGGTGGATGAAAGTATTGGAAGCAATGCACGATCTACTGAGCGGTAGTTTGAACCACGTCCAGCACTGCAATTTGCATTTATTACCTTGGCTTGTGTGTAGCATGAAATGTACGTCTCTTGTCTGTTTTAGTAACAAAGTGGAGTGTGGTCTCTCAGCAAACTGCCAAGCAAGGGCTGCCTACGTTGAATGAGGTCAACATTAGTTCAATCTGATTTCAACCATCATGGATTTGTTGTCTGGACTGGATATCTGACCTTGGCCAACTAGTAGGACTGGCCAGGCCAATCCGACTTTTAAAATACTGCATTAATCACTTAGTTTATAATGGTCAAATTGCCACGATTTCATTCTGTTTGGTTCAGTGTCTTTCTATAATATGAAGGATCTTGGCATGTCTGAAAGCAGTTCACTTTTGCAGTCTTAGTCTGGCCTGTGCAACTATTTTGAAGTATACTGTTGTTCTCTGTTTGAAGTGACCAATGACTGTTTTTCATCTGAGTTGCCTGCTAATCATAATGCCATAATAAATGGTCTTTAATACAGAAGTCAGTCCCAACAATCATCACGGGCCAACATCGCCATGTACCATGTACATCTAATTGTGCTGTAATTTCTTCTTTTTCGGAAGCCCAATTGCTATTGAGATTACTGTCCGGTCTGCTTATAGATAAGTTGTTATTGAACTTGTAGAATATAATATCTGAATTTTTTCTGGCACAAAAGATCATATTCACCATTGTGTAACCTTCCAAATGCTGCATCCATCTCCTTTCAAAGTTGCCCTTAAATTACATTTTGCCTGTACATATGCATTTGTTTTCTCTTACTTACATCATGGTTTCTATATTACTTAACATGGCCCGTGCTTTGTCAGGTTCTCGGAGATTTTCAAATCCTGGGTAACTGGCAAGAGCAGAACTAAATATTGGAAATTGGAAACCATTGTTGGGTGGTTACTGGTTTTTCAACCTCCTTAATATCAATGAGTTTTATCACTCTTTCAATAGATTAAATCTTGGCATTGGTTGTGTCCAACCAGGAACCTACCTTGTGCAGTTAGTGCAAACCGATTGAAGCATGCTTGTTTGTTTGTGGCATATGTATCTTTCACCGGTTGGCTTGCTTTACAATATGGAAAAAGGCTGGGCCTTCCCGTCATTTATGTTTATAGGTAGTTTGGAAAAGCCATTTTTTGTCACCTTGGCATTTAGGATTCTGCTACTAATGTAATTGCAGGATCTTGTTATATATCGTACTTAGTAGAAAAGAGAGAAACCTATGCTCAGCAAGTTTTTGGTTTTGTGTGGAATAGCAGGATATATGTAGTGAAGGGGAAGTTCAAGCAAGAGGCAATTCAAAATGCTGCAGTTGATCTCTTAATCATCCTGAATTTGTGATGTAAGATGTGAATTGAGTATATCAATTACTTGTCCTAGCTAACCTCATTACGTAACTAGATGAGAGGGAAAAAACAACAGAACTAGTTTAGACTCCTTTTATTACAGAACGTGTGGAAAGTGAAGCTGCAACTTGATTTCTAATTACAGTGGGTGCCAATGGAGTTAGTACTTGGCATACATAAATAGTTTACATTTCTCATTATGGTGGACATCTAATTTGTCTAAGTTTTGGCAGTGAGTATATACAACCAATACTTTCTATTACTCAATTTATGTTGTGATTTGTTGATTTTATGGCATCTCTTGCTGTTTGAGGCCACATTGTTCTCATCATATAAGTATTGCTAATTTCTATTTCAAACACACTAGAAAGGAATTGCAAGATGTTGGCGATCAGGAATTGAAATAGATTCAAATTATAAGCAGTTGGAAGAACTGGGGACCAACTGCAACTGCCAGTTAAATCACCGGTCTTTCGTTCCATAGAAGCTGCATATAAGTTTAGTGGAATCGTTCCAACCTATCCTTGTAAACGAAAAATAAAAATCAAAATACGTGGGTTCTCATCTTGTCATATTAATATGCTAATTTAAGGGGCAAGACACAATTGTGGATTCTCATATTGAGTAATGATGTAATTCAAGGCTCGCTTGACAGGACTTTGAGATGCCTGCAATAACTGATTGTAAGTTGCGACTAGAGATGTGCAAGAGCATATGCAGAGCTTGCAGAACTGGTATGGTCGGATAAGTTTCGGCATAGATTTTAAAGGTCATAGGATCCAAAAAAATTTCAGCGTACTCCATATATTCTGTAGAATGTGGTTAATTAGTTGTTCCTGTTGAAGCAATTACAGCAAGAGTTCTCCTGGGTCCTAAGACTTTCATTTCATGCGCTCACGTCTTAAAACTTGTCGTAGTGATCCATTTTGTCCTTCCATTAGATCTCTTAGGCTTTAGTGGATGAAAAATTCAAATGGCTTTTTTTTTTTTTTTTTTTTTTTTTTTCTGTTTTCTTTAACAACGGACACGTGGCATTAGAAAAACAATAAAAACAAGCCATATTGACAATTTTGTCCATTTAAGACTGATATAATTAACGAAAAGACTCAAATGTATCAAGTTTTAAGACGTAAATGCTCAAAATGGAATTTTTAGCATTCATTATTGAGACTAGTAATTATTAATTTGCTAACTCATGTTCAATTTTTGACATTTAAATACATGAAGCCTTAGCTAACTAGAGTCTCCAGCCCCATTTCTATCCCCACTCTATCTCCTCTTTTCTCTATCAAAGGCACCCTCCCTTCCCCTTTTTTATCACTTCTTTTTTCTGGCCATCTTTGGGTTTAATGTGTTAGTTTTCGATAAAATCATAGCCATTTTTTGACTTGATAAAAAAACTAAAAGTAAAAGGTAATATTCAGTATACAAAAATCGTGTGATATCGAGGGTTTCAAGTTCTAGGATGGTTTGGAGAGCCTACAAAATAAGCCTTAGAGTACGTATGATAACCGTTCCGTTTCTCTATTTCTCTATTCTTTAGAATAAGTTTGGAATAGAAATCCATTTAATAATACAATTTCATTTTTTCATATTTGAAACAGATTTTTACTCCATAAATAGATTTGGACAAAAAATTAGAAGTTAAAATTTATAGTTTTTCTATTTCTAGAACAAAAGTGATAAATGAAAACTCTTCTAATTGTTCATTCTTGTTATTGTTTGCTGTCCACTTGTAGCCTAAGAGACATCGGACACTCACCGGCCCCGGACGCTAGCGCCACCCCCAAACGGTGATGGCGGCAACTGATTGCCGAATGTTGCTTGCCCTCCTCTCATTGTTGATTGCCGATCGCTGGATGCCTGAACGCCAATCACTCACCACCGATCACCAGCTACGGCAGCTAGACGCCTCCCACTACCACACGAAAGAGAGAAATTTTGTGTTGTTATCAAACGAATTTCTATTTCAAGAATAGAAATTTTATGAGGTTATCAAATACGTATTTCTGTTTAGAAATTTATCCGCATAATAGAAATAGAAAAATCAATTTTTAATCGTAAATTGATTTTTGGAATAGAAGGATTATTATGAACGTTCTTAGATTCCAAATTCTTGAAATGGACGTCTACATGATAGGTTTTTGCAGGTAGGTGAAATCATTCCGATCCTGAAAAACCTGCATCACTTGGTTGTAACTAGTTGTAGCGATATATGATTATTTTTTATGTGATTTGCACTCATGTATTAGCCCTATTGGACGTCTTGCGATTGTTTTAACTCGGCAACTTTGTCAAAATCGCCGCTAACTTGAGTGGCTTTTAAGGTTGACTTTGAAGTTTTCCTTGGGTTTTGAAGAGTCTTAACACAACCTCATTTTTTTATCATTGACGTCACTTAGGTGATATGACTCATTTTACTTCTATTTTACTATTTTTAACAATTTTAAAAATATTATATTTAAATATAATTCGTCATTAATTGATACAAATAAATTTTTATTTTTTTATGATTTTCCTCTAAAAAATTAATAAAATACTCTCTTATTTATATATATATATATATATTATTGTTAAGGAAAAATCCTCCATCAATATCTTGTCTCTTTGATTTTTGTATATGTTTCTCTTGATTCTCGGGAAAGAAATTTATAAAAAGCCTCACAAATAATTTTTCAATTCTTTTTATTTTTGTGTTTTTAACCTTAATTTTTTTCTTTGGTCTATGGAGAAATTGCCAGCTTTTCCTAATCCAAAATTATTTCGCGCCTTGATTTTCTTATTTCCTTTCACCGTGTAGAAATCAAAAGAGACTTTTCTTCCCTCCCGAGAAGTGGGAAGAGTCTCGCGAGAAAGAGAAGCGTGAACTTTTGTGTCAAACTTGAGTTTCTTAATAAATGAAACAAATTATACAATCTTCATTTAAAACTGATAGAATTAATAGTTGCCTTTTATTTTAGATATTATATAGTTAATAGGCAATTTAATGAGGAGGATACAAGTTCCTATGACTAAAATAATTACATGTGCTTTTTATTAAATTTAATAATTGAAATTTAAAATCAAGGGGGAAAAAGCATTTAACAAGCTTGAATTATCAAATATTTCGTTTTCTGTAGGAATGAATAGCATTTTGAAAGTGAGTCCGGCAAAACCATTTAACATGTTTGGATAATTTGAATTAATAAAAATTATAGTAAGGGATTTTCATTGCATCAGGCAAGGTCTTATCAATAGGAAGATGTAAAGGAGTTTCTTTTCAAATAAAACTTGCATTAGCAGGTCAAATTTTTTTTTTTTTTTGGTATAACTTTTATTAGTATGCTGGATAGTGTATTTTATCACATCCACACCTTCCTGTAATTTTTTTTTTTTTCAAGCGGCCAAGCCAGCCAAATATAGCATTCGTTCTTCTAAGTGAAAATTTAAGGAATCTCTTCGTGAAATAAATTGGTGTTTAAGAATAACTATCCATCACTTTTTATTGTTTAACGAATAAATTGCAAATAAATGAGTTCATATTTTTCTTCTTCTCTCTGCCAAGTCCATGGGCTCCAATATTAAGTAGCTTTCCACAATTAGATTGTAGAAGTAGCTAATGTTACAGCGAAGAAGCGGACCAAAAAAAAAATACTGCTTGGCACATAATCATAATATACATTAGAACGTGGATTGCCAATGAATATGTTGCATTATATGATTATATAATATGATTTTTAGGAAAAACAGATAGAAGGATAAAATAACGAACAAGAAAATAGCGTTTACATATAATAACTAATGGAAAACAGTCGTTCAAGATGAATCAAACAAGTGAAATTTTATTTTGCTAAAAATCATATTATAATGATTTTAAGTAATTACACCGGTGTTGTATTTTTTTTTTTTTTTTAACACAAGCAACATTGCACACCATTGATTGGAGAGAGCCGATAGTCATGACCCTTTAAATCAAGGATGGATGAAACTACGTACGTGAAATTTTATTTATACTCTGATGGTGTTTTTCCAGTGTCTAATACAAACTAGATACACAATGATAAATACTAATCCGTGTAATGAAAGTATTTAATTGCATCCGCAAATCCATATTGTTCAATGCCTTCTTGATGTTTTCCATCTTTTTGCCATAATCTTCGAGTAGTACAAGAACCACCCACTCTTCTCGTCAATGAAAAAGTTACCTAGCACAACACCGATCAAAAAGCCAACTCCAACGCTGATTAGCACAACTTTCCAATCCAAGTCAAATAAAGACTCGTCGCCATTTTCTTCCTCGAGCGGTGATGTTGGTAATGGTATGTCATCCCCAACCGTTGTGCATTTTTTTGGCAAAGGACTTCCACATAACCCCTCATTCATAGCAAATGAACTTGCCCCGAATGTGTCGAACTGACTCCCTCGTGGTATTGGTCCAAACAATTGATTATGAGAGACATCGAAAGATGAAAGAAATGTAAGCTGGGCAAGCTGTTGTGGGATCTCTCCTAAGAGTTTGTTTCGAGAAAGATCTAGAGATTCAAGCACTATCAAATTTGCTAAGGGAGGAGGAATGAAACAAGTGAGAATGTTGTTTGAAAGGTTAAGCAAAACAAGTGACTTCAAATCTCCAATAAAATCAGGTATGCATCCTTCAAATTTGTTGTTGGAGAGGTCAATTCCCTTAAGGGCATACGGAACCTTCGAGTATTCTCTCTCTGTGCCTTTATTCATCAATTTCATTTCATAGTCCACAACTTTTTCATATGTATCCAAGAACAGAGGGAGCCTCTGAGAAGTATTCATGTATTCTAATTGGTCTTGACTGACAATCACTTTCATGGCATGGAAACTCTGCAATAACTTAGAAGGAAGTTCACCAGTGAAACCATTGTTGGAAAGGTCCATGATATGCAAATTGTTGAAGTTCAACTGGCTTTGATGTGTTTCTATTGGACCATAAAATTTATTGGATTTCAAGATAATAGCTCTCAGCTTTGTCAACTTCGATAGCCATGAAGGGAACCCATCATGAATTTGATTGTAACCAAGGTTCAAATACTCCAGCATTAGACAAATTACCAAAGATCTTGGGATAGGCCTTGCAATTGATTATTTGTGAGGTCAATAATCTTCAACGCACAAACTTTTGGGAAAGCATTAGGAATCTTGCCTTCAAGTTTGTTTCTCCCAAGATTCAAAATTGTCAAAGAATCAAAATTTCCCAAACATGAAGGAATTGTGCCATTCAGGCTATTGAAGGACAAGTCAAGAATGACAAGGGATCTTGCTCTACAAATTGACTGAATTTCCCCGAAGAGGTTGTTGTTGGAGACATTGTAATATATTGCTAATGGAGGCGGACTAGGAAGTGTTGTTTTGAGCAAGTTAGAACTAATGTCAAGATAGGTCAACATGGGCAATGCTAGATTGATCTGCTTGTTCAAAAAGCTAGTGGGTAGATTGTGAGAAAGATCCATATATGTCAACTGGGGCATTGGCAGATTGATGTGGCTGCTCCCAAAATTAGTTAGAAAATTGTGAGAAAGATCCATATTCATCACTGTTTCTTTACTACCATTCCACATCCATGTAGGAATACTCCCTCTGATTTTATTGTTTGACGAGATCTACCCACTCTAATCCATTTAGGTAGCCTAAAAACCTTGGGAACTCATGCAAGTTGCATGAAACTAAACTTAAGGTGGAAAGTTTTGGAAGAGTAGCATTAATCTCGGTCTTGCTAACAAAAGATATGTTGTTGAAGTCCAAAAGTAATGTTGTCAAGTTCTCGAGCTTGTGTAAATCCACAGTGCCACTCAAATTATTGTGTTGAAGTGCCAAATATTCAAGATCCTTGAGTTCCCATAAGGAGTTTGGAATTTCACCTTGCCAATTGTTGAATGAAAGGTCAAGCACAACCAACCGCGTCAGGTTCTCAAATGATAATGGAAGTGCACCACTTAGCTGATTAACTGCCAAATGTAGAGAGACAAGACTTGTTAGTATGGCTAGTGATCAAATCATGTCATTTCCATTTTCCCTTAAAAAAGAAAAAAAAAACATTGCTAGTTGAATATTACCTGAAAGGTTAAAATAGTTGAGTTTTGGCAAGTCGAAAAGCCAATGTGAAATACCACCTCTGAAATTATTTTTAGAGAGATCTAGATATGATAGTTGGGTAAGATTAGCGAAGGAAGCAGGGATTTGACCCATGAATTTACTACCATGTAGATCTAGATAAGCAAGCTGAGAAAGGTTACTAAGTGAAGAGGGAAGTGAACTCGAGAAAATTGTGCCCCCAAGAGACAATGATTTTAGGGGATTATCCCATTGTTGTTCTGGAATAAAACCAATAAGGTTGTCATTGTAACCGATGTCAAGGACTTCTAGTTTTGGTAATTGAAAGATGCTTACCGGAAATTCTCCATGCAATCCACATTGTCGAAGTACAAGCAACTTCAAAGAAGAGAAGTTTGCGGGTATACGGGGGAATGGTGATGGCATGCTTATAATAGAGAGATCAAGTTCTTTAAGCATAGTTAAGTTTTGAACAAAGTTCTCTACATTGGGCATCTCAAGAGATGCCCACTTAGAAGACAAGTCAAGAGAAGTTAATCTCGAGAGCTGTGAGATGTCTGAGGGGACTTTCCCGGAAAATTCTGAACCGGAGAGATTAAGGTACTGTAACCTGGAAAGATTGCCGAAACCATATGGGATCGAGGAAGATTTGAAGTCGTTGAAAGCGAGATTGAGTGATTCCAAGTGAAGTAGGTGAAAGAGGCTGGTGTTGGAAGTTATGGTACCAAAGAGACAACTGTTACTAAGATCAAGGCCTGTCACGTGTCCATTGGCCTCATTGCATTTGACCCCATCCCATGAGCAGCAATCTCCATGTCCATCCAGTGACCATGATTCAACCTTTGGATAAACACAACGAAATTTTGCTGTGGTGATTTGAAAACTTCGCTTGAATTCCATCAGGGCGGAGCTCTCATCTGGATGGCATAGTGGCTTAGCAAGCGAAGTATGGATCATAAGGAGAAGGACGATCTGAGAAAGAAGAGAATAGAGTAAGGATGCCATGACTTTTGTTCGATATTGGAGCTGGTTAATACGTGCTAGGTAAAGTGCCATTGAGAAGCTTTTATATATAGCATTGGCCGGTCGCTTCGATCGAAGTTCGCGCTACTTACATCATAAGCCATGTGTGAAAAGAGGCATTGGGATGTAGACCATCAAGTAAATGTCTGTCTTTGATGTCATTTTCATATCTGAAAATAGCATGATCGACACATGGATCTTGAAATAGCGTATGTTTTAAGATAATATTGTGCAGATCACACATTATCAACAGAATTATTCAATACAATACTTATATTTTCTCTGTCTATTTTTTTTTTTTAGTTCGGGCACTTGTCCTTGCTACACAGAAGCAACTGGTTTAGATGGCTTAAAATTTTTCTCCTCTACTTGTGGTCTTGAGTATCAAGTCTTGCTGGGGGCACTTTATAAGTAAAATCCTATATGCATCATGTCGATCTGTAGGAGCATGCTCTTAATATCGCCCAGGAAGGTGAACTAATTGAGTTGCATGAAAGCTGGCCCGATACCACTTTATTGCTAAATTCCAAAAAATATTGTTACATAAAAGTGACTAGCTTATATTAATATATTTTTTTGATGAAGCATCCATTTTATTTGGTTGGATTGAAATTCAATTCATTTTACTTGTCTGGACTAGAATATTCTCACATCAAAACTAACATTTCCGCAATAATAGTCCGCTAATGCTTAAAAAGGAGAGGGAAAAAAAAAAAAAGTTTCTGAGAGATTTATGCTTGTCCGCAATTGATGGTAATCATCTACACTTTGTCATTAATTTTATATAATACGATGTAATGATATATAAAATATGAAAATATATTCAGTTGACGATTACAGTCTTTTATTTTTGTGATCCTAGGACTGAGAATGCTCCTAGGAACCGTGGAATCACTCCTGTTTGTCAATCTAAATGATGGCCCAAAGTCTTGATATGTCATGTAATTTCCTGTGATTGGGAGAAGATTGCTTGCCCAACTTCAGACTTCAGAGTCTGTCCCACTTTCTTTTCTAAATAAGACAGATTTTTCAACCATAGCTCAAACACCTGGTCAAGTGCATTGACCATTAAGAGGCACGCTTTTGATCATAGTCAAATTCATGATTATGCATTGTCCACGTTGTCAAAGTTGAAGTGGCCGCCATCTTAGATTTTCAACTTAGTGGAAGACTTGGAAGACTTTTTTCGAGTCAAGGAGTGGTTCGCGTCTTTTGCTGAACGTGGACTTAATGATAAAACGCAATATCGACTTCACTTGCACGGCGTGCATTTTCATCATAGGAATAGTGGAATGTAGGTAGTGAAGGGGAAGTTAAAGCAAGAGTCAATTCAAAATGTTGCTGCTGATCTCCTAATCATTCTAAATCTGTAACGCAATATGTGTTTTGACTCTCTCTTTATTGTCCTAGCTAGAATTTTTATGTAACTAGACGAGGGCGGAAGAATAACAGAACTAGTTTAGAGTCCTTTTATTGCACAACATGTGGAGAGTGAAGCTGCAATTTGATTTCTTCTTACAGATTAGGCTCCCAGTAAATGTGGTTTTTCACATTCTTAAATAGTTTACTGTTCTCATTGTTGGAAGTCTAGTTTGTATGAGTTTTGGTACTATGTATGTACAACTAATATTTTCTATTACTCAACTCATTTTGTTATTGTTGATTTTATGGTATCTCTTGCTGTTTGGGACCACGTTATTCGTATCACATGAATTTGTTAATTTTTTTTTTTTTGAAACAAGGGGAGTCTAGATCAAAGAAATTCATACAATTGAAACACTAACCTTTCAACGTATGTTATGCCATATGGGATATGAATTGTACATAGAAGTTACCTCAAAATAAGAAAAATTATTTCACCTTCGAAGATTATGTATTTGGGTGCTTGCTTTCGAGTTATGTCCGGTCAAAGAAAAACTTAGTTCTGTTTTTGCTATGATTTCTTTCTGTCTAATATCTCTCAACAATGCTACCGAAAGTTTGAAGGATAACAAGTTTTTACCCTCTTCCTAGACCTCAATTTAGTATTGCAGTCTTGAATAAGACGAACAAACTTAAGAATTTTCCATAAAATCTATGTCCGTATTTTCCTTTTTACTCCTCTTTTCCTCGTTAACCCATCATAAGCCTGTATCTTCTTGTCACGACCTAATTTTTCAGTGCACCACCTAAAACTAGATTAATGGATTACTAAGTCTCTAACTTAGCTCGGGCTCTCCCAGGCCCATACCAATTCGTGACTTATGTTCAAATATTTAACCTACAGACGAATTTTATTTAGGAGTCGCCACTAATCATTTTTTGGTAGGTTGATTAGACACCTAAGTAAAATAACAGGAGAATTATTTTACTCCTACGAACCAGAGACTAAGGGTACGGGGACTTCATTACATTAGACTACCCTAATGCCCTTTCGGTACCATTTTTGAAAAGATATTTTGCAGGCAGCTTGAATTGATTTTAATTCACTTTCCTAACATGTGAGGTGATCATGCGGGTGCACGAGACCACCAATTTAACACCCAATAAAGCAATGAATGAAATTATGGGACTTACCTCGTAGCAACAAAAGCATCTGCGTCGTTAGATCGAAATTCACATCAATGTGATCCTAGATATGATTTCTAATTAACACGCAATTTCTTTTTTTGTTTTCACTTTGTTTAATGGAATTTAATCTAAATGCAATGCATGCTAATAGACTTAAATCATGTGACATGAAATGCAATAATAGCAACTTAAATGACCTAATATGCAAATTTTAATTAAATGACCCTAGAATGCAAATCATGCACCTAATGTTTTTGGATTTTTTTACCTGAAATTTTGAATTAACAAAAGTCCTAATTTGAACTACCTAAAACGAACAACTTTCTAATTTATGTTTAGGATTAATTTGAATTGACCCTATTATGACTTAGAAAATCATTTCTTTATTTTTTGTTTTTTTTTTTTATAAAAAAGATGCCAATTTTTCTAAGGACAAATTTATCTAAATCTAATCCTAACCTATTTAAAAAGAGATTTCTAAAAAATATGATCCTAAAAATGCAATTCTAAAAAAAGTCTAATTTACTAGCCTAAATGTCTAATGCTAAATCTATATATCTAATTCTACATACTTATGCAAGATTTTGATTTTTTTTTTTGTTTTTCTTTTGGATTTTATGATTTCTTATTTTTCTGAAAATTAACTAAATTAAAATTCTATCTAAGATCATCCTAATTTAAACTAAGATATTATTTTAATTCAGCAATTTCTAGCCTAAGATGCAACCTATCTAAAAAATTGATCTAAGCTTAAAATTAAACATGCAATTCTATTCTAAAATGCCTAATGATTTTTTTTTTTTTTTTCGCTTTTTAATTAAAATTTAACATGCAATTCAGCTATCATTCTAAGTGAATTTTGCTTTTCTTTTTTTTTTTTGTTTTGTTTTTTTTTTTTATGATCTAAATAAAATCCCTAATTCTAAATATGCAAGACAATAAAAAAAAAAAAAATCCTAATCCTAATTTAACATTTTTTTGAGTTTTTTAACTTTTTTTTTTGGTGTTTTGAAATTAACAATTTCTAAACATGCAACCTAAACTAATTAATTTGGTTTTTATTTTTTTTATTATTTTATTATTTTTTTGATTTTTTTTTTAAAAAGGAAACTTCTATCCTAAACATGCAAACCCTAAAACTACATTTTTTATTTTTGATTTTTTTTTAAAATTAATCCAAACAACCCCATAAACCAAGCAAAATCGATTCCCCAAATTGACAAACCGTATCTCGCGCATGAGATCGGGTTGGCCAATTTCGCGAAAAAATCATAAATCGGATTTCGGGCGGGAGATCGGATTGGCAATTTTTAAGTAATTGCGAATCGGATTTTCGGGCGCGAAAATCGGATTAGCAATCACTAATTTCAAGACAATTTTGCAACATAAAATTTGGATTTAGCACTAAGGGGAAATAATTGCACTACAAAACAAAAAAATGCAAAATTAGTAATTGTGGATAAAAACAGAAAAATAAGTAACATAAAAGAAAAATAAAATAAAAACAAAATAAAATAAAATAAAACAGAATAAAATAAAGACTTTACCTAATTTTTTGTCTTTTCCTTTTACTTTATTTTCTCTTTTTGAAAAAAAGAAATAAAAAACGGGGCGCTCGGCTAGGGTTCCGCGAGGCCCGGGGATGCGACGGCGGCGGGGGCGCGGCGGCACGGCGGCGTCGGCGGGCGGCGCGATGGCGGCGGGGCGCGGCGGCTCGCGGCCCAGCCGCGGGTGCGAGATCGTCGCGGCGCGGGGCTCCGGGGACGCGTGGGGGTCGCGGGCGCACGGTGGGCGCGAACGGAGGCAGCGTTGGGGCTCTGGTGTGGCGGCGCGGTCGCGGGCCACTGGATCTGCAGGCGATGACGGCACGACGGGCGGCTAGGGCGGCATCGCGGGATCTGCTCGGGCGGCGAGGAGGCTCGGCGGCGGGCTGAGCACGGCGGCTTCGGGCGGCGTCGCAAGCGGAGGAGCATCGGCAAGGCTGCGGGCGCGCGGTGGCTCGGTGGCGCGGTGAGATCGGGCGGAGGGGCTCGGTGTCTCGGCGGCGTCGGCGCGCGGCTGGAGGGGGACGTCGGGCGCGCGCGAGGCGGGCGGCGCGAGCGACGGGATCGGCGGTGGCGGCGCGAGCGGCGGCGTGGACGGGCGACGGCGTCGGCGGCGCGACGGGCACGACAGCGACGGTGACGGGGGCGCGGTGGCGCTGCAGGCGTACGGAGGGGACCCCCCTTAGGGGAAGACGAACCGTCGGCCGAGGGGGGACTTTTTATTATTTTCTTGAAAAAGAAAAAGTGTTTCTCTCCGCTCACTCTCTCTCGGCTCCCTCTCTCCCTCGCTCACACTCTTTCTTCTTTTTCTTTTTTTTTTTGCCGAAAAGAAGCCCCCTCCCTATGGCCGTACACGACCCCTTTTATACACCAAGAAAAGTGTATCTCAATGGTATATTTTGTTGCCGATTTTACTTGTGTAAAATACCATTGAATATATCACTCCACCTCGCGCAATATTTTTGCATATTCGATCCAAAAATTCCCCTTTTCGCGCAAAACCACATCTCCCTAAATCTATAAAAAAGCTTAGCAAAATAAGACAAAATATCAAAATAAAATATGCCTAAATTATATGCCATGCATTTTTTATTATTTTTTTTATTTTTTAGCAAAAATGAACCCCCAAAATTAGGTGTCAACAGCTGCCCCTCTTTGAAGGTGAGCTCGCAGAGGTTGCCTTCAAAGACAAATTGAGACCTAATTTTGGCCATGCTTATGCAATAAATGATTTTTTGTTGGAAATTGGATTCCATTTTTTTTTAAATGCGATTTATATGATGCATGCGAATGCTAATGCAAATGCATGATGCGAAAGGAAATAACGTACCTATAATTGCTCACCAATCAGTGTTGTAGAGCATCTTATGGTACATGATAAATACCCATTTGCTTCACAAGTACCCAATTCTCACTCAGGTTCCTTGAAAAGCCTAACAGGTAATAAATTGAACATTCACATCCAAAGTGAAATGTTCAAATCAAGACATCCAGGTCCTGACTGAGATGTCAAGAGTTTTTAGGCTCGAAATACCCAGATCCTGACTAAGGTATAACGAGAAAGATTAAAAACATTCACATCCAAAGTGAAATGTTTAAATCGAGACATCTAGATCCAGACTGAGATGTCAAGAGTTTTTTGGGCTCGAAATACTTAGATCCAGACTAAAGTATAACGAGAAAGATGAAAAGTTTAAATCAAGACACCCCGGATCCCGACGAGATGTCGAGAGTTTTGGACTCCAAATACCTAGATCCTGACTAAGGTATAACGAGAAAGATGAAAAACTTAAATCAAGACATCCAGATCCTGATTGAGATGTCAAGAATTTTGGACTCGAAATACCTAGATCCTGACTAAGGTATAACGAGAAAGATGAAAAACTTAAATTAAGACACCCAGATCCTGACTGAGATGTCAAGAATTTTGGACTCGAAATACCTAGATCCTGACTAAGGTATGTCGAGAAAGATGAAAAACTTAAATCAAGACACCCAGATCCTGATTGAGATGTCAAGAATTTTGGACTCGAAATACCTAGATCCTGACTAAGGTATAACGAGAAAGATGAAAAACATAAATCAAGACATCCAGATCCTGATTGAGATGTCAAGAATTTTGAACTCGAAATACCTAGATCCTGACTAAGGTATAACGAGAAAGATGAAAAACATTCACATCCAGAGTGAAATGTTTAAATCAAGACATCCGAGATCCAGGAGCGAGATGTCAAGTGATCTTACTTTCAATGAGGATAGTTGGTGTTACATGTCTAGGACCCGTACCATTCTACGGTCACCTTGATCAGATTGAATCTTGGGGAGAAATTTTTGGGGGACAACTCAATTGAGTGTCGATATACTTAAAATGGAATACCTGCACAATGACAAATATTCAAGGTATGGATAGAGATATACTTACCTGGTGATATCTCCGATTCTTGGGGATATGTCTTCGGAATCATGTGGAGGTCTCTCACCTCTGGTAGAGATAAATTTTGAAACATCAAGGATCCACCTCAAATGTCCGTGATGGTTTCTCATCTTCTAATATCATGAGGCATTCTGAAAGGAACCTGAATGTCGGGAGCTCTTAAGCCCATCGGACATGATTCGAGCAAAAACTTATATGCATTCATCAAAGAGGTAGACAATTTGAGCTACTCTAGGATGCACATTTCAAAGTTCTAAGGGTTTTCTTTCAATTTAATCAAGGTTTCTGCATAATGACTTTACCACATCTACATCACCCAAACTACCACTGGAGAGAATTATCATTCAAGACAATTTTCATTGATGACATGAATTTCTTAAGAGTACTAAATGAGAGACTTTCAGTTAGAAAGGACTTTCACTCACTCTCATTTAGAAGGGTTATTTTATGAGAATCACTCCATCTCACCATCATCATATCAACAAGGGTCTGAGTATTCTCGCAAGCGGTACGACCTTACCAATCTGAGAGGTCTTTAATAGGGACCGTAATGTGGGCTTGGTCAACGGCTTAACAAAGGGACTCTTTGAGTCAAGGCTATTGAAAGAACAATTTTGTATTTCATCTCCGGGTTTACAAGTCAAGAACCCTGCAAAATGAGAAAGAAATAATCTTGCTCGCACTTCTTCGAGTGATGCTTATAAACATATGAATTCCTACGTTAATTCAAGTGCCCTAATCAGAAGAGATTTTGTAAGGGACGTAACGTAGGCTGGGGTTTATGGGTCAAGAAATGAAAGAATCATTAGGCTCAAAATGTGTGTAAAGGGTGAGAGTTGATGATCATCTTGGCATTGCCACTAGTTTTTTTTTTACCATTGGGGATTGTCTTCATGAAGTGCCCCATTGATTGTAAAAACTCATGATTTGAGTTCTTTGAATATTGCTCCATCGGGATTCAATTCTTGCAATTGACAGTCTCCTATCTTGACTCTCTTTTTCATCTACGGGCATTGGCCTTACTTTTACCAGGCACACTGCTTTTTCATGCCCCTAGTTCTCATTCATTTTTCTTTCTTTTTTTTTTCATGGGCATTGGCCTTGCTTTTACCAGGCACACTGCTTTTTCATGCCCCTTAGTTCTATTTCAATCTTTGCGCATAATGCATGCGCCAAGCAATCACAATTTGAATGACATTCAAACTCTGCCTTTTTGCCTTGCCCCAGTGTGGGGGATGATCACCAACTGGGTTTATAGAAATGAAATTGCAAGCTCAAGTGGGCTATGCCCCGATGTGGGGTGGTTCTTGACAGGGATAATTTGAAAAGAATTACATCAGTGTATAAGGCTCGAAGGGGTTAAACAATGGATTGCCTTTGTGTTTGGGATAGAGAAATGAATTGCCCCTCATCATTTCGGTCATCGTACCTTTCGCGAGAGAACCCTTTACTTTGCAGATATGGAACTTCCTACACTCATCTCACAAGTGTATAAGTAAGGGACCGTGTATATGATAAGGCTTGCCTTTCATCATCCTGACATATCTCATTCAGCATTCTTAAGCATTGATGTCACTCCATTAAATTGTCTATTTTGACAAATCTCCACATGAAATTGGTGATTTAAATAAATAAAATCACTATGGAAATTCTCTTTTAAAAGAATTCAACAACTTTAAGCATGAAAAGCTTTTGTGACTTCAAACAAACAGTTTACCATACTCAAAAATGCTCTCATAAGTATGAAAAACATGATTGCAAGCATTCACTCAATGAATTGTCCCACAAATGGACTATCTCGGCAATGGGTGTCTTTAGATTGCCCCTATCAAAAGGGAACAAACACACAAATTGATCAATTGAGGATGGAAAATCTGATATTTGATTCGAGGAAATCTTGCTTTTGTCCCTGCACAAAATAACGTGCATGAATAGGATAATATGCATCATCAAAGCAAATTCAAATTGCATAACCATTTTGGCTTGGATCGAGATTTTGCCTCGGTTATGTCACTACTAGAATTTGTAGTGCCCCAATTCATCATCTTCGGTTTCCTATTGATGTGCAAGGAAATTGCTTGGGACAAGTAGTGTTTAATGTCTTTCTTCACTCTTGGGAGATGTCATCACAATCGGCTAGGAAATGATCCTTTGCCTCGACATCTATTTTCCTTTAGATGTATGTTCCCAAATCAACAGGTTTACTTTCATTGGAAATTGACGCATTATTTTCGAATGCCTCTCTCGTTAGGATCGAGACATGAAGTGAATGAATTAGAAAAACAAACAAGGTTAACTTAATGCATGCTTTTGAAAATGGGTTTAAAAATGATTTTTTTCTTTTTTTTTTTTTTTAAAGGAGGAAGCATGAAGAAGCCCAGTCCTCAGAATTTCTCCATGGATGATGTTTTCTTTTCATTGTTGGATATCGTCATCGGGCTGGTTTGGTGTGCCTCATCATGCCCTCAAAATAAATCTTGTAATTTTATTGATATTCATCAATCAATTACATTTATTGAATGGAAAAAGCAAATCCAAGTCCTAAAAAGAAAACGAAGACAATCGCTAGATAGCGATAATTATTCCTAGAAAGCAATAAAAATTCCCACGCAGGGGAATGCGAGAAATTGATAAATGAGTTACTGTTGTGGGCCAAGGCCCATTTCTTCGTGGGATCCTTCGTCAATGGCTCCTATGACGAAGTCATCGAACAAGCTTGTTACTCCTTCCGATGTCTTCGGGGTCTTCGGTCTTCGGGGGTGTTAGATCATCCATGCCACCCCATCCATCTGGGACAATGCTCCGGGGATCTATGTAGAAGCTTGGAGGGGCCGAATATTTCACCAGGTAGTCAAACTTGCCGCTCGGCTGCCCCAGGGTGTCTATCACTTCCGCCTCATCCTGCATCACTACCGGAGGACCAGGGAATGTTTCATGAATACTTGGGAGCAACGGGTTTTGCCTCCCTTGCCTTCGGTTTGGCGTCGGGTTCGGTCCTTCTTGTCTTCTTCCTCCAGAATTTTGTCCACCTCTTCCATGGTACCCTAATCCAATAAAATGGGACCTCTGAGGGGCTTCAATGGGATCTCGAATGCCTTGACCATCTCTTCCAAGACCGTTACCGAACAAAACCGTTCCCGACCATCACTGTACCAACCATGAGGGCCGCATTTGAAACTTCAGGAGTAGGAGGTGGTGAGTCTTGAGATGCATCAACTGAGTGATAACTCGATTCGAATTCAACGTCTGGTTCCAGGATAGCATTAACTATACCCTCATGTTCCGGTAGCGGATTCTTCTGGACATTCGGCCGAGCGGTTTGGAATGAAAAGGCCTTCGTGTCCAGGAGGTTTTGGATCTTGTGCTTGAGGGTGAAACACTCATCGCTTGAATGCCCCAATTCCCCACTATGGTAATCACACTTCTTTGTTGGATCATAACTACGAAGGGTTTCGCGGTTAGGGCGCTTTGTTTCGCTAGTAAGCAAACCTTTCTTTCTTAAGATTGCCAACACCTGGGATGGAGATCCAGGGAGAGGAGTGAACTCCCTTCTATCACGTGCAAATGGTTGACGACCAGCGGTTTGTTGCTGCCTTGCATTGATCCGGGACGGCCGGAGCCACGGTTGGTACTTTCTTGGCTATAAGCCACATTCACGTCTTCAACAGCTTCTTTCTCCTTTTTGGCAGAGAATCTCTTACTTGACGGTTCAGTAAACCATCCTTCCCTTATCCCCATCTCGACTTGTTCTCCCACAGGAATCAGCTAGTTGAAACTCTCGACATAGGTGCTTGCCATCCGATTACGGAACTCAGATGGGAGGGTCTTTATGAACAGCTTCATCAACTCCTTGTCAGTAGGTTCGGGAGTGATTTGAGCAGCCAAATTTCGCCATCTCACGGCTTACTCCTTGAATGACTCGCTCCTCTTCTTCTCCATCCTCTCAAGATCTTCTCGGGAAGGAGCGATGTCCATGTTGAACTTGTACTGCTTAAGGAAAGCATCAGCCACCTCATTCCAGGTCTCCAGAAGGTTCACATTCTTCATCACATACCAGTTTAGCGCGGGCCCAGTCAAACTCGCGTGAAATGATTGAATCATGAGGGGCTCATTTTTGACGTATTGGGCCATGCGTACGTGGTACATCTGCAAATGAGATTTTGGGCAGGTAGTACCATCGTATTTCTCAAATTCCGGCATTTTGAACTTCTTTGGCATCTTGACCTTCTCGTAGACTGGCAAGTCAAAAGGGAGTGAGCTCTGCGACTCCTGCAGTTGTTTCACCTTTTCTTCGAGCTTTGCAAAGCGTTCATCCGGCTCCGTCTTGGGGTTGTTGACAAGCTTCCCCTTTTCCACATTGATCGGGAATGAATCTTCTTCTAAACCAGGCATATCATCATCACTTAACTGGGACTTATTCGCTCGCTCTGGGACAACAGGTCGGGGAAGAACAGGTGACTGAGCCGGATTGACTTGGACGGATTTGATTTGAGTTGCTATAAGGTCCATAGAGGCAGCTAACTATTGGAGTTGACCCTCCATAGTGGTGATACGGTCACGCATTTCATTTTGTTCGGCCATTCTTGCTCTTAGTCGTGTAATAATAGACGAATGATCCGTTATCACCTAATAAGAATGAATGAAAATATGTCAGCATGAGGTGTAGATAAAAAACCAGTCCATGACAATGATCTAATCATTTTTTATTCCATGAAAAGCTTGTACAAGAATGAAATTTCCTAAAGAATGCTAAAAGAGTAGACACCCTAGCAAGATCAAATTTCCTAAAAATGAATTGAAAACAAATTTTATATATTTTTTTTAATTTTCCAAATGACTCATTGCATGACAATTTCCTCATCTCATTTCTAATTGACAAATGAATTAGATCAAATGATTAACCTAGATTGTCATGGACCGACCAAAAGCAAGATAAAATAAATTGCAAGGTATAGAGATAGAAGACTTACTTCACCAAGAAAAACCAATGGCAATCACAAAGACACGCGCATGATAAGTGGTTCGATTTCTACTCTAAAAGGCTTAACAAAGTGGAGCCACAAGGATGATCGGACTAGCCACGGGCGCGTGGACTATGTCGGGTCCTCATGACTCCGGCTTGGTCAAAGAGCCGACCCAGGTTGCGGGCATGCGGACCGAGGTGGGTACTCTTGACACCATGAATGAAATTTCGGGATTAAGATGGGCGA
Source organism: Eucalyptus erythrocorys (assembly GCA_014182555.1). Classification (NCBI taxonomy): domain Eukaryota; kingdom Viridiplantae; phylum Streptophyta; class Magnoliopsida; order Myrtales; family Myrtaceae; genus Eucalyptus; species Eucalyptus erythrocorys. Next base: position 7,167,194 of record CM024601.1, on the reverse strand, counting down.
CTCGTACCACGAGCTTGCGGTCGGAGTGGTATCCATCTCAATACCATCCTAGATAATCCTATGCGGCCCAAGTCCGGCGGCAGGTTGTGTGTGCAATAGTGTAGTGCTAAATGCAATGCATGCGCAACAGTTTAAATCACACAACACTTCAAAAACTTGAATTTAAAACATTTGTTCCCAACTCCAACCTGCAAGACAAGGGTTAGCAAAGACTACTCCCCTTATACCTCCCAATCTGCAAAAACATTTAACACCTTAAATGTTAGGGACGTACCTGGGATCCTCGCTGCCAAGCAAAAACATTTTTCAAAAAAGAAAAATTGGCCTAAGTCCACTAAGAGTTTCAACTCAAGTCCCCAGTGGAGTCGCCAAGCTGTCGCGACCAAATTTTTCGGGGCGTGAACCATCTAAAACTAGATTAATGGATTACTAAGTCTCTAACTTAGCTCGGGCTCTCCCAGGCCCATACCAATTCGTGACTTATGTTCAAATATTTAACCCGCAGACGAATTTTATTTAGGAGTCGCCACTAATCATTTTTGGTAGGTTGATTAGACACCTAAGTAAAATAACAGGAGAATTATTTTACTCTTACGAACCAGAGACTAAGGGTACGGGGACTTCATTACATTAGACTACCCTAATGCCCTTTCGGTACCATTTTTGAAAAGATGTTTTGCAGGCAGCTTGAATTGATTTTAATTCACTTTCCTAACATGTGAGGTGATCATGCGGGTGCACAGACCACCAATTTAACACCCAATAAAGCAATGAATGAAATTATGGGACTTACCTCGTAGCAACAAAAGCATCTGCGTCGTTAGATCAGAATTCACATCAACAGTCCTAGATATGATTTCTAATTAACACGCAATTTCTTTTTTTGTTTTCACTTTGTTTAATAGAATTTAATCTAAATGCAATGCATGCTAATAGACTTAAATCATGTGACATGAAATGCAATAATAGCAACTTAAATGACCTAATATGCAAATTTTAATTAAATGACCCTAGAATGCAAATCATGCACCTAATGTTTTTGGATTTTTTTACCTGAAATTTTGAATTAACAAAAGTCCTAATTTGAACTACCTAAAACGAATAACTTTCTAATTCATGTTTAGGATTAATTTGAATTGACCCTATTATGACTTAGAAAATCATTTCTTTATTTTTTGTTTTTTTTTTAAAAAGATGCCAATTTTTCTAAGGACAAATTTATCTAAATCTAATCCTAACCTATTTAAAAAGAGATTTCTAAAAATATGATCCTAAAAATGTAATTCTAAAAAAGTCTAATTTACTAGCCTAAATGTCTAATGCTAAATCTATATATCTAATTCTACATGCTCATGCAAGATTTTGATTTTTTTTTTGTTTTTCTTTTGGATTTTATGATTTCTTATTTTTCTGAAAATTAACTAAATTAAAATTCTATCTAAGATCATCCTAATTTAAACTAAGATATTATTTTAATTCAGCAATTTCTAGCCTAAGATGCAACCTATCTAAAAAATTGATCTAAGCTTAAAATTAAACATGCAATTCTATTCTAAAATGCCTAATGATTTTTATTTGTTTTTTTTCGCTTTTTAATTAAAATTTAACATGCAATTCAGCTATCATCCTAAGTGAATTTTGCTTTTCTTTTTTGTTTTGTTTTTTTTTTATGATCTAAATAAAATCCCTAATTCTAAATATGCAAGACAATAAAAAAAAAAAAATCCTAATCCTAATTTAACATTTTTTTGAGTTTTTTTAACTTTTTTTGGTGTTTTGAAATTAACAATTTCTAAACATGCAACCTAAACTAATTAATTTGGTTTTTTTTTTGATTTTTTTGATTTTTTTTTTTAAAAAAAGGAAACTTCTATCCTAAACATGCAAACCCTAAAACTACATTTTTATTTTTGATTTTTTTAAAATTAATCCAAACAACCCCATAAACCAAGCAAAATCGATTCCCCAAATTGACGAACCGTATCTCGCGCATGAGATCGGGTTGGCCAATTTCGAAAATCACGAATCGGATCTCGGGCGGGAGATCGGATTGGCAATTTTTAAGTAATTGCAAATCGGATTTTCGGGCGCGAAAATTGGATTAGCAATCACTAATTTCAAGACAATTTTGCAACATAAAATTTGGATTTAGCACTAAGGGGAAATAATTGCACTACAAAACAAAAAAAATGCAAAATTAGTAATTGTGGATAAAAACAGAAAAATAAGTAACATAAAAGAAAAATAAAATAAAAACAAAATAAAATAAAATAAAACAGAATAAAATAAAGACTTTACCTAATTTTTTGTCTTTTCCTTTTATTTTATTTTCTTTTTTTGAAAAAAAGAAATAAAAAACAGGGGGCGCTCGGCTAGGGTTCCGCGAGGCTGGGATGCGACGGCGGCGGGGGCGCGGCGGCACGGCGGCGTCGGCGGGGGCGGCGCGACGGCGGGGGCGCGGCGGCTCGGCGGCGGCGGGGGCGCGAGATCGTCGCGGCGCGGGGCTCAGGGAACGCGTGGTGGGTCGCGGGCGCGCGGCGGGCAGCGAACGGAGGCGGCGTCGGGGCTCTGGGCGCGGTGGCGTGGTCGCGGGGCCCGGATCTGCAAGCGACGACGGCACGACGGGCGGCTAGGGTGGCATCGTAGGATCTGCTCGGGCGGCGAGGAGGCTCGGCGGCGGGGCGAGCACGGGCGGCTTCGGGCGGCGTCGCAAGCGAGGGAGCATCGGCAAGGCTGCGGGCGCGCGGCGGCTCGGCCGGCGTGGTGAGATCGGGCGGAGGGGCTCGGTGTCTCGCTGGCGTCGGGCGCGCGGCGGCTCGGCCGGCACGGTGAGATCGGGCGGAGGGGCTTAGTGTCTCGCCGGCGTTGGGCGCGCGGCTGGAGGGGGACGTCGGGCGCGCAGCCGAGGGGCGGCGCGAGCGACGGGATTGGCGGTGGCGGCGCGAGCGGCGTGGACGGGCGACGGCGTCGGCGGCGCGACGGGCACGACAGCGGCAGCGACGGGGGCGCGGCGCGGCGCGGTGTACGGAGGGGACCCCCTTCGGGAAGACGAACCGTCGACCGAGGGGGGGGACTTTTTATTATTTTCTTGAAAAAAAGAAAAAGTGTTTCTCTCCGCTCACTCTCTCTCAGCTCCCTCTCTCCCTCAGCTCACACTCTTTCTTCTTTTTCTTTTTTTTTTGCCGAAAAAGAAGCCCCCTCCCTATGGCCGTACACGACCCCTTTTATACACCAAGAAAAGTGTATCTCAATGGTATATTTTGTTGCCGATTTTACTTGTGTAAAATACCATTGAATATATCACTCCACCTCGCGCAATATTTTTGCATATTCGATCCAAAAATTCCCCTTTTCGCGCAAAACCACATCTCCCTAAATCTATAAAAAAATCTTAGCAAAATAAGACAAAATATCAAAATAAAATATGCCTAAATTATATGCCATGCATTTTTTATTATTTTTTTTATTTTTTGGCAAAAATGAACCCCCAAAATTAGGTGTCAACACTTCTCATTAGATGGTCTACAGTCATCGTTCCACATATCATAACAGTCTCAATCTCAGACTCCATTGACATCATTACAGCTGTTTCTTGAATCCACTTATTACTAATTTTGTCTTTTCTACATTTTCTTCCCAAACATCATGTTCGCATGTTGGTACTTCACCTACCTTGTTATCATTGCATGCATTGTGTCATTCATGTAGGTGAGATATTTATCATCAACTGCAAAATGAGGATCTCAATAAATCGGAATTGCTCGGTTTCATTACTTTTGGATATCACTGATTCTCATAGTTCCTAAGAATATTTAGTTTTACAAAGTTTATATTTAAAGCACAATATCTCCCCAACTCAACTAGGAACTTTAAAACATAAGAAAAGCTTCGACTTTACTCTATGCTGGGCTTCCATCTATAAACTTCACATATATCCTAACTATATATTTTCCTCTTTAAAGCAGGAGAGATCCAAGGTCTGAATCTTGACCCTTAATATAAAGTAAGGAAAAAGTTAACTTGTAAGAAGATCACCGGCCCTTTTCCTGTTAGTAAGATCATCTAGAAAAATGTCACTTAACAACAGAGCCCTCGATCTTGATAAACTCGTCCATTATCAAAGTCAACAGATATGAACCCTAAAGTCAAATCTTGATGTGCCTTACTAGTAAGTGCTATTGACGATTAGTCTATTGACTTTTTTTTTTCCTCTCTCAAGTTTGATCCTCTTTCTTCTGTGCATTAGATGTGAAAAGAATATAACATCGGAATTAATGGTCAAGCCCGGGGGGAGAATTCGAGCTTCAATTTTCACTCGATCTGCTCAATTTTTCTTTCAACATATTCATCTTGCTTCATTCTCTGGTAGGCCTTTTTATATCTTCTGTTATTCTAAACCTTTTGTTCATCCTTTCTTTTATTTTCCTTCCGCGTTGATTCATCTAATTCTATGGTTAGCAGTCACAAAATTTAACTATGATTAAGGCTCCATTTTTTGGGCAAAAATTTAATCATTTGGAAAAAAGATATTCTTAAACATAATTGCTTGTATTGCTTGAAATAATTAGTCAATGAAAACTATTTTTATTACCTATAATAATTTATATCTAAACATTTTCATGAATGATAAAAATAACTTTTGTTTACTCATTTTATTAGCGATACAAGCAATCATTTTTAAGAAAATAATTTTCTGCAGAACAAGCACCCTCAAACTCTACCAATCTTTTCATTCCCTTTAACGTTTCCTCATTATTTCAAATTCCTGTAAAGCGCTTACAACATGAAAAGTACTACGGGACTTAATTCCACACAGATTTTGAGCAATTAAGAGTACGTGTTCTTTTAACTATTTTTGTTCTTCTTGTTGTTGTTAATTTCTGTATATACAGCTATAAAGTTGTCTAATCTCATTACTGTCTTCTTTAGGAGAGGACTTAAAAATAAAATCTCATTAGTGTCTTCTTTAGGGGAGGACTTAAAAATAAATTTACTCTAATCTTTTGAGAATAATGTAGTGTTAAGCCAATTTCTTTTATTACTCTCTTTAATGACAAGTATTGTAAAAAGAGCAGGAACAAAGTTGAACTCTTTTTTTATCGATTTGATACAATCAGAAAGATTCAAAAAATGAAAAGATGAACAAAGATAAGGCTAATGCAGCATAGAAATAAAACTAAGCCAACCCTTTTGGATAAAGTTAATCCAAAAATAGTATGGATTAAAGATAGCAAAAATACATCTGGTTCTTAGGAAATTTAATCATGGCTCATTTATAGTTTTTTCACATACATATGCACATAACTCTTCACTGTTTCTCTCTCATTCGTGCACCTGCACCCCTATTACTTTGTTTTCTTCTATGCTCTGTTTTTATCTAATAAAGGTGCAGTACCCACTTATTTCCATGTCTTTATTTGATCATCCTGAGTGCACATCCATCTATTTCAATAATATTATTTGATCTTTCATCTTTTCTTTTGTTCTGATTTTGTTGATATTTTTTTCGATACTTTTCTTTTAAAATGGGAGTTTGTCATTTCACACTTACAACGGATATATAAGTGAGTTTAAAGTTAGAGAGACATGAGCCCACCTATAAATGGGCTTGTTGATGAAGTACGTACAGGCAACCCATACGGATGAACAAACACCCATGAACAACCTCTTTACTTGAAATATAGCCTTGAAGCTGAGTCAAATCAAACGACTTGAACAATTTCCAATATGTCACCAAAAGAAACAAATGGATACTATATTAAACTATGACAGAGAAATACAGATAAAAGGAGAACGTCAAGTCACTCCGCTGCGCTGGTGCCCTAGATAATAAAAGAAATGTTTATACGTCTAACATCCTGCAGTTTTGAAGCCCATACAGAAGGCATACATAAACCAAAATTAAGTATTGGGGTCAAGCACTATGAATGGGCCAAGTAGGGAGATATTGCCGTTGCCTGAGCCAATTGTTGCTGCCTATAGAAAGCTTCTCCGTCGCACTCTCCCTTGAAAGCTCACTTCAGTAACCAAAAGAACTAAAACAAAAGCAAAAGATTACGGCAGCCTTATCATTATATCTGCTGCTCACTTTTTTTTTTTTTTGGTCGAAATCTGCTGCTCACTTGGATGTTCCCACTTTCTCTCTTGCGTACTAGGTTTGCTGCGATACTATGTCATGTGGATGAGAGCTCTGCCTCGATGGAATTCAAGAGAAGTTTCAGAACCAACACGATAGATTGGCAATGCGTTTATACAAAGGCCAATTCCTGGTCACTGGATGGAAGTGGAGATTGTTGTTTGTGGGATGGTGTACAATGTGATGAGGTCACCGGCCAAGTGATCACCCTTGACCTCAGAAGCAGTTGTCTTTTAGGCACCATAAATCCCAACACCACTCGCTTTTGACTTGTTCACTTGGAGTCGCTCAATCTTGCATTCAACCGCTTCAACTTCTCCTCAATCCTGTACAGCTTCAGCAATCTTTCAAGGTTAAATTACCTTAATCTCTCTGTCTCGGACTTTTCCGGTGAAATCCCTCACAGTATTTCACAACTCTCTGAGTTAATTTCTTTCGATTTGGGCGCTCCTTTTTCTGGGACACTTCAATTGCCCAACATGGGCAACCTTGTTCGTAATTAGATTGTGCTACAAGAACTTGATCTTTCCTTCGTAAGCTTGTTATCACCTATCCCTCTTGTACTAGTGAATTTCTCTTCCTTGACATCGCTCGGGCTTGGATATTGCGGATTGAATGGAGATTTTCCAGTTAGCATTTTTCAGCTGCCAAACTTGACATTGCTAAAAATTACAACCTTTCTGTATTTTGCCCCAAGCTGCTTCGGGGTTCTCCATTGAAAACGTTATTCCTTTTCTAGACCAACTTCTCAGGCGAAATACCTGCTTCAATTGAAGATCTTAGTCTCTTGAATGAGCTAAGCGCCTGGAATTGCTATTTCTTGGGATCGCTTCACTCTTTACTGGGTAATCTTTCTCATCTGACTTGACTAATCCTGTCA